>CM034156.1:137428881-137871381 GCA_019776745.2 Taxus chinensis
AAAATTCAGGCAATTTAGCTGTGACTAGGAATGTTGAAAATAGAATAAATCCATTACTTTTTATTGCCCGCATAAGAGACGTATTTCTAGCCCTAGATCTGTCAATCAATTCTGAGAGGGGTTCGAGGCCTAAATCTGTGTTATTGATATCAAGAAATATGGAAGTAATGCATGATTCCACCAATCCTTCTCTTTAATCACACTTCATCATGGCCAAAGCAATCTTTATCTGAGAAACCTTTGCCTGAACTCTTTTTCTTTTAATCTTGCCAGAATTCTTTGAAATTGGTGTAGATCTAGTAATTTCTTCAAATTCAGAAGATATATTCAATGTACCTTCCATTGATTTTAACTTCCTTTCACTTATATAAGCACATATAATGAATACCTATGATTAATTCAGACAAAGATGGAATCCAAAGCATGAACACTTGATTTTTATCATAAAAATCTGCATATGAAGCCCGTTGCCCTAAAATTTGAGGCTTTACTTGCATGAAAAGCAAGCATAAATATTTTTGTAACTTCACCTGGGCACTTATACCAACATGTAAATAATTAACAAGGCTTGAATCAAGATCCTCATACCCTAGGTGCCAAACTTTGAAGCTTTCCGGTAGTGAAAAACACTTTTTGATGCAAAAATCCTCCTTCCTTGGGCACAAAAATTGTCTGGGCTGCAATCCTTTGTAAAAAGAATCAATTACATGTTCACTGTGGCAGCCCATGCTTATATAACCCTCAACATTCTATTTCTAATAATTTTCCATCCTATTTTTGGAAATTAATTAATAAACAAACATGTTTATTCACCCAAATTGAGCACCTATTTTTGCATGTTGTTGGCTGCCAGTAAATAAATTTAATTCATTTATTTTTAGCATGCTACCTTTAGTTCTCTTTGACTATCCTTCATGCATTGAATTTATATTCATACATGGCGTGAAAATTAGGCAGAAAAGCTATTAATAAATACCATTAATATCATTGTTTAATCACCAAATGGGTTGCACTTTTTGACATGGGTGAATTCTAAAATTAAGCAATCAACTTCTGGTGGGAATTTTCACCCTACACTGCAGCTCTAAAAATCCCTTCTTCCACTTAAGTGATTTGAATTTCATCATGGGAATTTTACCCTACAAAGCAGGTAATAAATTCACTCCTGTCAGCCACCTCCAATTTTCCCACTGCAGCTTAAGTGACTTTCTAAAAAGTGCGACTTGTATTAAAAATAGCTTCTTTTGGAAAAGTGTGACTTGTATGGGTGAATAAAATCATTCGATGGGAAACGTTAGCCTGTTAGGCAGGAAGAAAATTCCCATCGGTGCTTTAAGTGATTTTTCTTTAATTTATAATGGGAATTTTCACCCTGCAAGGCAAGTTAGAAATTCCCGCCTGCCTGTCGCCTCTAATTTTACCATTACAGGTTAAGTGACTTTGACTTCATGGGAAAAAGTACCCTTTGAGGAAGGTAATAAATTACCACCTACCTAATGCTACCAAAAATCCCACTGCAGCTTAAACCTATTCATTCCCAAAAAGTGTGACTTGCCTAGGAGAGGCTTTTTGTGCATGACTTCATCTTTTTTGGTTAGAAGCTTGCATTTTGAGGCTGATTCATTTTGGCGTTTTGTTGGTAGATGATCTCTAGATGCTTCAGGTAATTGAATAGACTATACTGGCGAAAGAATTGACATAGGGGAATTTCATAGAGAAACAGAGGAGAAACCAAAGAAAAACGCAAAATAAATATATAAAAGTGAAAAACTTTTCCAAAAGTTATAGACAATGCCTTGAATTCCTGATGAAACCCTAATGAGACGAGTGAATACTGGCATGCAAAATTGCAACAGGATTCAACCGGAGCACAATTTACTTCAAACGAGGCATTATTTATTTAATAAATAATTAAATAAAAATGTCCCACAGACAAAACTTGGTAGAGGGATAAATCGAGTTTAGGCATCTGGGTATTTGTCAAAATTGGCTCATATGATACACTGGGAATATCCTAACATAATAGAGACATCTTTTGGCGATAAAAACAAAAAAAAGACCCATTATTTTAAAAGAATGATTTTTAAAAAATGGGTTGTCCCAAATTTCAGGGTGAAATCTTGGGACACCAGGTTTTAATGAAAACCTGGTATGTATGAATCTAAGTTTATAACAAGGATACATTTACATGTATGCATAATAACAATGGAGCTCACATAGGGGTAAATATAGAAAGTTTTAATAAAAATGAGGTGATGTTTCTAACTTCAATCAAATCCTTAATCCAATTAGATAAATCTACAAATCTTTAGTAGATGAGTAAAACTAAACCATACGGGCTTCACTAATTTACCCAATGGACATAAAACCACCACAATTCAGAAAAGCAAATAATCACATACACTAAAATTGAACTATTTATCAAACATTTATAATTATATTGGAATATACAATGTCACTATATTTTATTTGAAAAACACATTAAAACTTTTGTCCCTTCTTAGTGAAACTGGTCAAATTAGCCTAGTTTGTCAAAATTGCCAAAATTTCCCGCTTTGAAAGTTCTACTTCTAGGAAGGGTTTCGAAAGCTTCATATTATTTCCAAATTCCTAGTTATATTTAATGGAAATGTCTCAAAGTTTTCTTTGCAATGGTATGATTTAGCAAGAATTCTAGGAACTTGTGAATGATCTTGGGACAAATTTATACCTAGGTGATTTTTGGAAAAAAGGAGTGTCCATGCTTCATTAATGATTTAAATTTTCCGAATGGTTTCAGGAACCCCCATGTCATGTCAGGAGCTCATATTCTAGGCATTGGAAATATTTAATATCTTACTACGTGGTTAAATAAGTAAGGATTTTTGGGATTATTGAAAGTGGAAACCTTTTTGAAACTAGCTCAAGGTGGCCTTTCTACACATGATTTTTTTATTAAAGGTATTAGACACTTGAACTAGATTTGGGATCCTAGAGAAATTTAAGTGAGAGAACATTCAATCCCCTTCATGACCCATGATTTGGTTTGGTTCATGTTTATTGGAAACTCTTCCTGAAACTCAACTCACCGACACACCACCCTAAGAAAAAATGGATGTACAAGAAAAAACTATTGAGTAATTCATTTACAAACTTCTTAAGTAGGTTCATTAGACTCATTTACCCATTTCTATGTGAAATCATATATCATATGGAAAAAATTCACTAATTACATACCTCGGGGCAAAGGAAGGACTCCATAGATTAAAAAAACAAGCGGTACAAATGAAGTTTCAAAGTGCACCTTGGCACAAAAGTGAAATTTTCTTGCATCATTTCACATTGGGTGCACTTTTGAGGTGTAATTTCACCCAAATTTTTTCCTCTTTCTGATTGGAGGATATTTTTTTAAAGAAAAAAGTCAAGAAGTAATGTAAATACACAAAAAGTGAAGGAAAACATGAGTTGTTATGACATGCAGGCTCCCCTAATTCACCTTAGGAACACTTTAAACCTACATTTACACCTTGGACATACATTTGAGGTGAAATTGCAACCCAAAACTACACTTAGAACTAGTGGAGGTGACATTTCCACTGGCACTTACACCAAGCACTTCAACTTTGCAAAAGCACTTCCCATCTCCACCACATAACATGCTCATTGTTAAATAAATCATATTTACTATAGGTAATTTTACATTTACTATAGTTAGTAAGTCATTAATTGTTGATTGCATAGTTATATGATTATATTATTATAGCCTTATTATTTGTATCTTTGCATATTCACGTGAGTTTGTTGTAGTAACAGATAGGTTTATTGTTGCATAGTTGTAACTACATATTTGTTTCTATTATGGTTGTCCAATGCGTGTGTACATTACAACCCTCATTCTCTATAATGAGATTGTAATCTTATTTATTGCATATCAATAAAATAATCACAAGTTTCCTCCCTATTTTTGGTCCTCCGCATTTGGTGGCACTTTTGTTAAAACCGCCAAATATAGTGGTGAAAAAATCCACTAAAGGAGTTAGTCACAACTAAACCACCACCATTTTTAGTAGAGAAAACCTTAATCTAGGGTTAAATGACTTTTTTTCCGAATTTGTCATAAAAGTGATTTTTGGGACACTTTTCCAAATGAGGGGTGCCTCAAAGTGTTATTTTTAATTATTTTTTGTTGTTTTTCAGTTTGTGAGTCATTCTGAGCTCTGAAGGCCACTACAGCCTTGTAAAAAAAAATTCATGTCATTCAAATTTTCCACTTAATCGGTTGTAATATTGTATTTTTAGTGTGTTTTTACATTGTTTTGTACTAACAAGCCATATAGATAGGAATTGTCTAGCCACCCAATATGGAAGAAAATACTCTAAAATTATTCTTGTGTGATTTGTAGCTGCTCCATGGTGACAATTATGCCACATGGAAGATAAACATTCAAACTCAACTCAAGTTTGAAAAGATTTATCCTATTGTGAATGGTTCTACAACTAGATTATCAAATGATACATCCTAACAAAGACAATTTGACAAGGCGAATTAGAAGGACAAAGTCATAATCTTGTTCACAGTGTCTGATAACATGCAACCCCACATTTGAGATGCCAAAATAACTAAAGAAGTGTGGCATAATTTAAGCACCATGTACGAGGCCCAAAACAAGAGAAAAATATTCTATTTGTATAGTAATTTGCATACACTCAAATTCAAGTTGAATGAAAAATTGAAAGATTTCTTGCGGAGAGTTGTGGAATTAAGGGCTTCACTTATAGCCTTGGGAGAGGAGGTTACTCATAAATTTATCATTACCATTATTCTGAAAGCACTTACTTCCTCTTACCATAGTTTTTTGATGAAACTAAACTTTTTCAGATCAAACAGTTACTTTTGACAAGCTAGTGAATTTTCTAGAAGAAGAAGAAGCAATGTAGAACAAATATGATGAAGAGGAGTAGGAAATATCTTCTCATCAGAAAGGAAAAGGGAAAAAAAAATCTCAAAAGGAAAAAAAATTACATCAACAAGGGGACAATAAAAATAAGAAATGTCATATCTACAAAAGAGGACATGATTTGAAATATTATTAGTGTAATATATACAAGAAAGGTTCATCGAGTAATTCAAGACCTCCAAATCAGCAATCTCAGCAAGGAGAGTCACACTATAAACAATGGAAGAAGAAGGGGAACTAGCAAAAGAAACCCCGTCAGCAAGGAAATGTAGCTGAAAATTGATCAAATTCAAAATTTAAGGACTTTCGTACACTACTCATTCCAGTGAACCATCCATGTCATCTAGTGATGTTTTTTTCATTGATTCAAGAGAAAATCAACATATGACTACGCATACAGATTGGTTTACTACCATGAGGAACACACCTTCAAATAATCATGTTTCGTTAGGTGATGATTATTTATACATAGTACAAGTTATTGGGAACATTTATCTAGCTCTTGGTTCATGGAAATGTAGAATATTTGATGCATTATATGTCCCTGTCTTAACAAATAATCTACTATATGTTAGTCAACTTCTAGATCATAATCTATTAGATTTATTTTAACAGTTTCAATCTGATAAGAAAGTGTGTTTGATTTGAGACAAATACAGAGGCTTTAAAATTGTTGCAAAATCCTCAAACGTGTGACGTATGTTCCATCTTGACTTTGTCCACAAGGATGATTAGGCACTATTGGATAATAATTCTTCCTCTTCATAGTTGTGGCATCGGAGACTTGGTCACACCAGTTTCAAATATCTTGAAACATTTCACTGATAGGATATGGTGAGAGGCTTTCCATACTTCAAGAAGGATACATATAAGTGTCCTAACTACGTATCAAAAAAACAACACAGAGCTTCATTCCATAAAAGTACTTATCAAGTTCTAGGTAATCTTTATTTGGTTCATATCACTCTTTTCATTTCAATGCAACCTAGTCATTATAGATTTAAGAGTTTCATGTTATGTGTTGATGATTAGTCTAGAAAAATGTGGATTTTTTTCTTTGTAATAACATTGAAGCTTTTGAGAAATTTAAAAAGTTTAAAGTGGTTGTTGAGAAAGAAACTAGTCATCATATCAAATCTCTCTGCTCATATCGAGGGTGGAATTCACCAGTAATGATTTCAAATCCTACCTACAAGCTAATTCGATTCATCGATAGATCCCTCCTCCACACACAACACATCATAATGGTATTTTTGAGATAAGAAACCCTATTATCATGGAGGATGTTCCTTTTATGCCTGATGATTTAGGACTAGCAAGGAAATTCTGGGAAGAAATAATAAAGACAACAATATATTTGTTGAAAAAAATGCCAAAAGTTGATCTTGATGGAGTAACACCACATAAAGCATGGTCAAATCGGAAGCCATAAGTTGCACACCTCATAGTATTTGGGTGAAAATATATCATGCACATACCTAAGTAGAACATAAATAAGGTTGATATGAAATCACAGAAAATCATTTTCATTGGTTACATTGGGTATAGATTGATGGATCCAAAGAATAGAAAATTCTACACCAATAGATATGTTGAGTTCTTTGAGAATAATTAAGATGATACTCCTTCTCCGTAATCACATGATGTAGATAGTTCACTTGTAAAAATATAAGAAAATGTTCCCACTGATGATGATAGTGATGATGGGGATGATGGTGATGATCAAAAAGGACCACGGACCATGGGAACAATACAACATAATCTTAAGTGGTATACAAACATGATTCAAGATGTAAAATTGGATTCTCGACTAGATACATCCACCACTGGACCAAGGAATCACATTAAAACATGATACAAGGTAAATTTTTCTTTAACGAGTAGATTTTTTGAATCTATTGAGCCATCTACTATCCAATAATCCCTACAGTCAAAATACTGGAATGATGCCATGGATGCTAAGTATCATTCAGTGATTAAAATAAACACCTAGAAGCTTGTCAGTCTTCAACCAAGGAAGAAACCCATTGCTTGCAAATAAATATTCAAAACAAATTACAAATCAAATGGTACCATATACAAGTACAAAGAGAGATTGGTAGCAAAGGGGTGTGCATAAAAGGAAGGCACAAACTATGAGGTGACATTTTCTCCCACAACTAAGATCAAAATGATCAGGATGATATTTCTCTAGTTTCTCAATTTGGTTGGAAAGTCCATCAGATAGATGTGAAAAGTTCCTTTCTGAAAGGATATCTATAGGAGGAAGTCTACATGACTCAACCTGAAGGATTTTTCATACCCGTTGAAGAAACAAAGGTATGTAGACTTAGGAAATATTTTTATAGCCTTAAAAAGACACCTTGGGCATTGTACATCAAGATTTATGGGCATCTCATTCAGTATGGATTTTTGATAAATCCATATGATCCCAATCTCTACCTTAAGAGACAAGGAGGAGAGATTGTGATATTTGTTGTATATTTCAATAATCTAGTCATCACTGATAACTCAGTGAAGATGATCAATGATATGAAGAAAATTGTTAATTGATCATTCGACATGACAAATCTTGGGCTCATGCACTACTGCCTTGGATTAGAAGTATGGCAGAAGGAGAGTCATATATTTGTTTCTCAATTAAAATATACCAATAAAATGCTATAGAAGTTTAGGATGATGAATTTCAAACCGATTTTTACACCCATGGAGATAAGAATGTAGTTATCTTGTTCAGATTCATCTCTTATGGTAAAGGAAACTCTTTATCGACAGTTGATATGGAGTGTCATTTACCTCACATATACTAGACTAGATATCAGCTTTGCAATTATCTATATTTCCCGGTTCATGTAGGAACCCAGATTTTTCCATTGGAAAATAGAAAGGTAGATCTTGAGGTATCTCAAGGGTACAATGGAAATTTTTCTAGAATACAAGAAGAATGATAAATTCTTCTTGACTAGATATTGAGATTCAGATCATGTAGGCAATATTGATGACAGGAAATCCACTTTTGGAATTGTATTCTTTTTAAGATTTGGAATGATATCATGGGGAAGTAAGAAACACATTTTTTTTCTCTTTCTTCTACAAAGGTTGATAAATCCACCACAGTCATACGTGATAATGCATGTAGGTGTTCTTTGTATTGTTTGCATTGACAATTTTTCATGAGAGAACCAAGAATATTGAGGTACAAGTTCACTTCATACATGAGCACACATTGAAAAAAAATGTACAACATCAGGGTAAGTGCAGCAAGTTGGGGGACAAAAAAGGGGTCATAAGTGGACGTCATATTGCAAATAACAACATAATATCAACTTGTAGGGATTATTAGCAATACATACACTCAAAATTAGATGATATCAATATGAATCGTACAAGAATTTAGTTTCTAAAATACTAATTTTTTAAAAAAAAATGGACAAGATTAGCTATATTAAACACTCAAAATTCAATGACTTGGTTTTTTTTTTTGATTATAGTCCATTTGATTTGGATGACCAAAATTTGATATATATTTTTTCCTTTAGTGAGAAGTTAGATGCCACTATCTATCTTGGGATGGATTTTATTTTGTATTTTTTTTAGTAATATTTTATTTTTTATGATTTTTTCCGTGAAATTAGTTTGAAAACATAAAGAAAACAGAGCACTTTTTGTTTGCCCCGCCATAACTTCATCAAAAAATGTTGAAATCAAATAAAAAAAAATTTGAACATGTATATAATTTCACCACGGTTGGAATGGTATAAGTTTTATCACATTCTGATAAGTGAAACAAATTTTGCAGTCTTAAACATAGACATAAACATTCACGAGAAAAAGTGTCTTAAAGACCTATTAGTAAAAAATTATAAAATAATATTTATCCTATTCTATTCACTTTAAAATCAGTATTTCTATAAAGCTAACAGTCTCTCCTCACTTCATACATGAGCACACATTGAAAAAAAATGTACAACATTAGTTTTTCCCAACATCTGAACAAGGAGCAGATATCTTCATGAAATAACTTTCATGTGACAAGTTTTAGTTGTTCAGAGAATTCCTTTCCTCATCCCTTGAGGAAATGTAAAATTAAGGGGGAGAATTTTAGGTAAAACATATTTACTATAGTTAATTTTACATTTATTCTAGTTAGTAAGTGGTTAATTTTTTGTTGCATAATTATATGGTTATATTGTTATAACCATATTATTTGTAACTTTCCATATTCACGTTAGTTTTTTAGCAACACATAGGTTTGTTATTACATATTTGAAACTACATATTTGTTTGTATTATTTTTTTCCAATGAATATATATTACAGCCCTCATTCTCTGTGATGAGCTTGTAATCTGCTTTATTTCATATCAATAAAATAATCTTAGGTTGCCTCCATGTTTCTGGTCCTCAACACTCATGACTTTTTTTCCCTATAACTATCCAAAAAGTGTATTAAAAAATAATAAGGAAATACATTTAAGCACATTTGAATTTGTTTATTCATCCTTCCATGCTTTTAAAACTCCTCATGTTCCCTAAGAAGAAAAAGAGGTGTTTTTCTCATAACTCATGATCTTGTACACATAATCACTCCATATTTTAACCGTAAATTCCTATTAAAAATTACTTCATGGTGATACAATAATTGTGTCATGATATTACTCTATCAGAAATTTGTTCATGACTATTTTTTCCAGCCATCATATCCCTAATTTGCCCATAAACAATAAATTGGCAAAGGAGATTGTGAAAAAATACCACAAGGGAATCTCACCAAACTTGGAACATCCATTCTTATCCTCAATACCGTTATTTTGAGCCATTTATCATGATCTAAGAATAATAATTTCTTTATTTATGAAAAAAAAAATCATTCCTTGTTATAAATACTTGCAAACCCCATATAGAAGTAAAACTTGTATTGTCATTTTCTTTTAAACCTCATGAGAGAATCAATTTAAAATTGGAGCACATTTCTCCATCACCGATATAGTTCTAAAAAATCAAAAACCACTCAAATTTGATAATAGTTTCTCCCATAATGATGAATTGAAATTTTATCCTTTCTTTCATTAATGTTAATTTACAAGCCTTCCACACAACTATAACGTGTTTTTTGAACTTCCCGTTAATTCTAATGAGATGATCTCACCAAATTTAGAACATATATTTATCTTGGAAATATATTTCTAGTGAATCAATCTACATCCAATTTGGATTTTATTCTCTCATTTTTCCTAAAATATGAAATCAACTTCCTGTAACATTAAAATCCACACAAATTTACTTATTTTTGGAAACAATAGTGAAATTCATTTTTTCTTACACCATAGCATTCTTGCCACTTTTTAAGGATAGAGAAATAATAAAAAACACAATATGAATTTCCATTATTCAGTATAATATGAGCATGTTTATGTTCTAGTGTCTGAGTACCCAGACATTGGGGACAACCATGTGGACAACATGAACTTTGATGACTTGAGGTAGAGAGTAAAAGAAGGAACACGTAAAATTCTTGGATGATAAGGTCTTTCATAGTGGGGTAAACCGAGTAGCCATATTTACTCTAACCATTCAATACTATGATTTTTTTCTTATTTATGCCAAGAACTATAAAGCCAAGATATAAACCATCATTGTTGATGATGGCTCAATCATTTTTCGTACTTTCTTCAACAAAAAATTTAGGATGCATCTGTATTCCAAGGCCCAAGAATGATGTGATTCTAAGCAAAGAAGATGTCTTGGCCAAGTGGGAAAGGAAAGATTCATTATTTCAAGGGATGGCCATCATAAATTGGATGAATATGCCACACAAAATCTCATGGTTTCCAAAGACTCTTTTCCAATTTGAGTTCATTAAAGAGATATTTGACTACATCATGCTCCTCAGTAGGCTTATGGGAGAACCATCAACCATAAAATCCCATCCATTGATGTCACAATTCATGTTGATAACTACTAAGGCATCCCAGATAATCAATTGGAGTCAATTTTTTTGTGATGGTTTGCATTCTCAGCTGATCAACCTTGAAGGCAAAAAGAAATTCACCATGACATCAATCTTGGTGTATGTCATCATAACATTGTAAAAGTGTCCTAGAATGACTTCGAAAAGGAAATTTTCAAAAAATGTGTCAGTATATTGAACCTACCCTCAATTCATATTGAGGGAGTATAAACAACACTATGTAAGATTGAATGATGTCTTCATGATATAATTTATCAGGAAGATGGAAGATGATACCAATTGTAGGTTCTTAATAGAAGATTCCATGTTGATAATTAAGTATGAGATCTATTTCATGCAGTTGAAGACCTTATCCTACATCCACTTTAGGGTATTTGATGAAGCATCACTGAAAATCCCATGGTACCCCATCAATAATTTGGTACTCATCAAGCTATGCACACACTTTTCAATAGTACACATCAAGTGTTGTGGGAAAGTTGTGAAAGGAAAAGGAATGGGGTAACATTCCCAATTATTTTGGGAATCTACTCTTATAAAAGATCAGTAGACTGATTTAATTTAATTTGAATTAAATCTATAGATATTACAAAGTCACTAATGAAATAAATGATTTATAATTACAAAATTACATAAATGAAACAATAAGTTAAGATTAAGAATATTAAACCCTAAGCAATGAAGAAGGAAATAGGACTTAGTTAATTTATGCTTAATTCGGGAGTGATCTAGATTGGGAAAAGTGATGAATAGGATGGGAAGAGTGTCATTACTGCTCAAAATAAATTTTGAGATGCAATAATGAGGTCCAACATGGGCACCCATGGTAGGATAGGGGCACGTGGGTGCTGGAGACTACTTCTAGGCATTGGTAACTACACATGAGTTTAGGATCTTATTTTTGATGTGTCATAGGGTCTTCATTGTAGTTCTTGTTTGATCACTTGATAGTCACACAATCAATACCAAATATACATGTAACTTGTGAAATATATATCACCTACAAAAGCCCATAAACTACATCAAATATAAAAAAGAATAGGGATTCAGACTGACCCTAGTGGTGACCCTTAGAGTGATCTTATGACTTAGTGCTACACTATATGTCATAATCCATGTAGTCATAGTGAGTGTGCGTATAGATTATGGCCTAGGATTCCCTTGTGCAAGATGCACTAGATAGCAAGCTAGATTTTATAGAAGATGTAAATGTGTAGATGGAATAGAATGAACTTCCCCTTCCTATGTTGTGTATACAGAGTATGAAGTCCTTTTTCCCTTGAATGGATGCTAGATGGATGATTTTAAGTGCTTTAGGTGCCTTTTGGATGCAATATTAGGTGATATTAGTAATGCTTAGTGTTTGGTCCCCTATTTTGAATAAATAACTATGTATTTATATGATTCCCTTGTTTGAATTTCGTAATTTCCAACTAGAAGGTTGACCCATAAGTGACAAGGATACCCAAAAGATAAAAAAGACCTAAAAGGAGTGAGTAAGATGGAAAAGGGTCAAGGGATTATATAGGGGATAGGGGCACCTAGGTGCTCCTGTCCTAGCTTGGCACTGGTGTTTGGAACCATAAAAGATGAATAAGTTAAATACCGACTGAGATGTGGGGTGCGTAAGGCAAAATAAAAAACAATAAACACAAAAAAGAGGATAAGGGCAATCTTTGATTACTTGTTTTCTTGCTGAGGAATCATATGAATGCTAGTATGTATTTAAGACCTAGAAATGTACTCAAGTGTATGATTTAGTGTCTACATTTGCCCCCATTTTATGTTGTTGAGTGAATAATCAATAACATAAAGTAGATAAGAGATGTGTACTTGATAACTATGTAGAGCATGTGGCAAAGTACATGTCGAGTGGAAAAGTGAAGTGTGTAATGAGTGAAAAGATGAATTGTGGAGGCTAGGAAGAAAAATTGACCCCAGTGGTGAAATGTATGCATTGTACGGTGTTGTACCTATTGTTTTGTTCATTATTGATTCTCCTTATTACGTATTAAGGATGTAGTCAAATTCATGTATATGAAAAAATTACATATGTAAAAGTATGTAAAAATGTATAAAAGGAAAGTGTGCATCTAAGAAAGAAAGAAACAAAAAAAGAGGCCAAGGATAGTCATCAATGACTAGTTTTCCTGCTTAGGAATCCTATGAATGTTAGTATGTATTTAGGACCTAGAAACGTACTTAAGTGCATGATTTAGTGTCCACATAGACATAGGTAATATTAAGGCCTATCTTATATCATTCAATATATAATCCTATTAAGTGAAGATGTCTTTTAACAAGAAACAATACATTGAAGATGAGTATAAGTATCTCAACCTATATCATCAATCCAAGCTAGAGAATTGTTGGAAAGATTGTGTAAACAAGATGAAAGTTAGGAAAAGAGATGTCTTGAAGATAAAAATGTAGAAAATGAGAGATTTATAGATAAAATGGGATAATGCTAACATTAAATATAGTGGGAGTGATATATTGGAGCCTGAGTAGTTGGAATCCATTCAGTTTGAACCTATCCCCTTGTGAATTGGTCAGAGGTAAAACACATTGACATCTTGAACCAAACTACAATGATTCTACATAGGTTAAGGTATTAGTTCATAATCTAAGTTACACCTATTCTCATCATATAGTAATTTAGAGAAGGCATGGAACAAAGTGTACATAAGATAAATGAGAGACCTAAGACATGAGGGCACTTACCAAGTCAGGAAAGCTATGTCATAAGCATAAACAGAGCCCTTACTTGCACCCTCTTTCCAGAAATTATCAATGAGATGATTTGATTCTAGTACCCTTGAGCTTAGATAGTTAATTAATTATCTTGTAAGGAGTAATTCCAAGTATCCAGAGCTTTCCAAACATTCATCTCATAGACTTGTCATTCCTCTAATACAATCTCACAAAGAAATTTATTATAGATCCTCTCTGGCGAAAAGTTTAACAGTAGTGGCAATGCCTCCTGCATGTATCCCAGAAGCATGTGCTTCATCTCCTTCTCTATATCATTTTTTCTCGTGGGTATAAGATATCATCAATGACCACCAATATAGTGTGCCCAAGGAAAAAAATCCAATGGTCGAGATCTCTCCTGAAATTTGGAAGCATACTTCTTATTCGCGAAAAGCCAAGATGACTTATTATCTCATGATGGATGCCTTAGGGTCTCAATTCATTGATATATATTGACCCAAAGTGGATAAAGATGAAGCATAAATGGGAATAAATGATTGTGAAATGATACACTATTATCTTAGAGATCTTAGACCTGAAGGATACATCCATATCTTCGAGCATATGAGTGAGGTAACTAAGGAGCAATTATAAAATCAAATGCATGCCTTAACCACATATTTCCAAAACTTATTGGACTCAAACAATCCTCCTCTCACTCATTCTAAGTTATTTTTCCACTAACAAAAATTGACTCACATGTAGTCCAAGAATCCAAAACAATGGGGAAAATGAGAAAAATGGCATATTCATGGATTGAATTTATCGTTCTCTAAGGCTATGAATTGGTCCCCAAAATGATCATGATATTCAAGATTTCTTCCTTTTCAACTAAAAAGGTAAACTATGTTCTTTCCAAAATAAAAAAGAGGCAGATCACTTGAATGATTTGTTATCCAAATTTATACCCCTTGCAAATATGGACAACTTATCAAGTTTCCGGACTTGGAAAATATCATTGAGATTTAGATTAGGAACTAGAAAAAGTAACATAAAACTCACATTTTAGGACAAGCTCAATGACCCAGAGCATTCCTCTCCCTCCTTCTGAGCCCCAAAATTTACTATTTATCCAAATATCAAGTGAGATGAGGCAAAACACAAGAAGATTGGTCAAATTAGCCTTTGGAGGAAAAAGAGAAACTATTCCTTTGTTCCTCTTATTCTTTACAATACCACAGTAGACGTATGAGGTATTAGAGTAATTTTAGTTATCCTATTTGGTTCTTATGATCGGGATGTATTAGTTATTGGGGGCCTTTGGTTCCTCGATGAGGTGACATTACCAACAGGCAAGATAGGGTAGCAGGGACAATCATCAGTCAGAATGAGTAAGTTGGTCCCATTTGTCACACTAGGAACCATTCTTAACTTCCCTTTATACCCAAAAAACCCACTTTATCTAGACCCCACTCCAAAAAAACATTTAAATCGGTTTATCATGAACCACAGGGAACCCTATCTAGTTCCTCCCACATGTAAGAAATCTACATGGTCGTAACTTTGTCCCTGTAACTCCAAATCTTACAAAATTGGTCTTATTAGAAAGGTCTTATCATGAAATTCACTTTAGAGTCAAAAAATTTAGAAACTAATTGGATTATTTTGGGATAAAATGGAAAAATATATGCACCTGATTGAAATTACATTTCTAGGTAGCTCAACCACCAAAATTGATGAAGTATAGGGGTATTACATTATCCAGTAAGATATAATGGGGAATGGGTTTGATAGGGTTCCCATGCTTGTTCTCAATAGTTTAATGCATTTTTTTGGTGGTTGGAGCTTGAAATCAAAGTTTAATGCATTTTTCTATATATTTGTAATTGACGCCCATTTGTAATGGTTATACTTTCTTAGAATACACGAGGATCATATCAAAGTGTTGTACAAGTATTTTTTATTTGCATGCCTTAGATATGGAATTTTAAAATGAGTTTTTACCTTATTCCTTCAATGTAATGGTCTGTACATACTTATAAGGTAATAAAGTTTATATTTTCTAGTTTTTTTCTGCCATATCTTGTGTTTTATTGCAATTTCTTGCATCGTTATTTATTATAGGTATTTTGTGTATGTTTTTATCCACCTTGTATGATTTATTTTTGTTTTGTTTTGCATGGAAATGAAAGATAATATTTTTTTGATCTGTGGCACTCCTATCTACCCTCTTCATCATTGATTCCTCCCATTTTTGTCTTCCCCTTTTCTTGGTGTTATCACCTATGTTAGCTTAGGATTTCCCTTTTATGTATTTCTCTCCCTGGTCCATGTGAATGCTTATATTAATATTATATATTTTTATTTCTATCAGTATGAGTAGTTTAACATTAGGATAGGTAGAGGAACCAACCTTCTCTAGAGGTTTGTCTCAAGCAACAAGGTACTACATTTAGAGACAATCCCATGCTACCCAAAAACACTGATTTCTCATTCATGACAAATTAGAGGGTTTTTTTGTGATAATATTAATGGAATGCTAGTTGGGACAATTTAGAATTTAACCTCTCTATTTTCCAAGTTTAGTGTGTTCTTGGTAAATTTTCAGCCTTTGGAGGCTCTGTAGAATACATCTAGAGACTCCAAACTATATATCTATTGGTTTCAATAGTTTTTTACCCTATCTTTCTGAGAATAATAGAAACAAGACAAAGGATAGCATCCAAAAGTACCTTTGACTACTTGTAGTTGTCACCAAGAAAAAATAAGAAGAATATCAGTTCAAATATCATCATCACCACTAAACAGAGTCCTCTCTACTCCTCCTGGTATGCCCTTTGTGTTGTCCTCTAGGGTTTGAAGGCCCATTATATTCATGGGTCATCAAATTAATCAAGACTTTGTTATGTTCAGTAGAATAAATACTTTAATTTTATCCCAATATGATGGCATTTGGTTGTATCTTTGAAGAGTGTTCATTTCTTCATTAGAGAGAACACAACTTCCATTGAGCATATTAAATATGTTGTAAACATATGTTCAATATACATGTCACTCAATACAATGTTATAGTCAGGTTATTGGCTGCTTATTTTAAAATAAAATCCCTACAATGGTAAAGGGGTTTGGTAATTAATTCTATTACAAATTGGGCTGAATTAGGATAAGGTATTTATAACCATTTTGAAGACAAATCAGATAATCTATTGATAGAATAACAACTAACAAATATAAAGAGATCCTCTAACGAGCTTATGATTGATTTTGATATCAGATTTAGAAGACTTGGGATAGATTCCCATAAGTGGTAAGGCCTACATTCCATAAATCTTTCCTCTATTTTTAAGAGCTTTAAATAGTGATATATTTGTCATGATTTAGTCTATAGGAGGTAAAACCTTACCATATTCCTTTGTTATTTTCATTAGAGACAAAAAATGTCTCATACAAGATGGGAAACTTTCTCCTAGACATCTAATGCCCGTATTCCCAGAGGTAGATACATCCACCCCTCATCAAGCTCTTGAATTAGCTCTCATCCCATCTCTAAGAATCCAAAATTCAAGTAAATAATCTAGTTCCTTAAGCCCTTCCACCGAGTTGCAATAGGTAATGAAACAATTCCAAAAATTTTGGAATGAGTTGAAAGCCTTAAAGAGGAAGCAAGCTTAAATTTTCAGACCTTACCAACTTCCATACCAACCCAAAAAATCTCCTTAAAGAAAATTCCCCAGTTCAAAATCATATTTCCCCTATAAAACCATCTCAACCATATAATCCAAATGTGGTTAGATCATCCAAAGGTTTGGTTCCCATTCAAAATAACCTTGCATAATATTATGAGTTTTATTTCCCTTTTCATCTTCCACATAACAAAGAAACCTTTCCCAATGGCATTTTAAACCAATATTTGATGGTAAAAAATGAATCTACTTCGTATGATATACCCAAAAAGGAAAATAATCAGTAGGTAGTTACTTAATAGAGGCCACCAAGTGATGCTTCACTCATAAATTGGTAAGTGGATGACCTTTGTGCAATAAATAAGACCCCTCTGTAAGGTGTGGCTACTAACAATAGGTTTAATAGAATATCTATGAAAGAGGGGAAGTTGGTAAATGTAGGTCCTTTCCAACCTTCTTTGACACTCCAAAGAGGTGGAAATTCAAATGTAGCTCCAAATGTGCAAGGCCAGCCTAAGGGTCCTTCCACATCATCTCAAAAAAAAGAAAAATTTGTTATAAGTAAGGTGCAACACAAGGATAATTCAACTACTTTCAACATCCTTGAACAAATGAAAATGAAAAATGTGAATATATAAATGTGGGAATCATTGGTTATACAAGAAAAGAGATCTTCTATGAGTATTTATGTCCAATATATATTCAACAGATGAATCATCCAAAGAACTAATTAAGGTTGTTCTCACTAATACACCATAATAAATGAATGTTCAGCCAAGTAAGGATGTTAAATATCCACCCTTCTATTTATCCTTTCTATGTATCCTTGATCATGGGTAATAATTTAGTCCATAATTGCATTAATGACTTAGGGGAAATTAGTTTTATGATGCCCAAACAAATTGGGGACCAGTAGGATCTTAATTATAAATATCTCTCTAAAGGTGTGGCTCAACTAGATGAAACAATAGTAGGAAGGGATGGGGTTATGAGGGGTTTAAACCTTACACTACATGCATGTCATAATTTCTCAATTCCTTAAGATATTTTCATAATTGATTCACCTCTTTTGTTCACTCTATGCCTCTCTAGGGACTTCAATGCAAAAAAATTATACTTATCAACAAATTGGTCTCATATTCTCTTTAGGAACAAGTATGGAACTAAGTATACCATTAAGTCTGAACCAATTTCTACATACCATATAGAGCCTAATATAACCATCCCTATCAATGTAAATTGTGCCATTTTTTATTAATAATATTGTTTGAGTTCCCAAGATGTAAATACTCATATTGGAGGCATTCTTGATTTGATACTTAATGAGAATGGAAACCAATGTCATGGTTTTGATTCATATCAATAGATTGAAGAAGTTGGAATTGGTATATATTGTCTACATGAGGATAACTCACCTCTTCCTAGTGTTTTCAAATCAAATGATGAACAAAAGGATGGAATTTCAAAAAAAATCTTTGATGGATTGAGATGTAGGTAAGGTGCATGAGGAAGTGTGGTCTTTGTATCTTCTACTAGTATGAAGTATTACTCCTCTTTCATATTTCAGTTTTGTTTCTCCACTAACGCAGAAGAATATGAAACTCTCATCCAGGGATTACAACATGAAATAAAGAATAATATAAAATAATTGTAAACCTTTGGGGAAAGTGAGATGATTGTGAGCCAAATCATAGGATTAAATGTATATAAGAATAATTTGCTAAGATATTACAAGCATAGAGCATGGGTTCTTTTAAATGATTTTGAATCCTTTAATATCCATGTCATTCCAAGGAAAAGTAACGAATTTAATGACATTATACGCGATTAGATCACTCAATAAGGTTTGATGTTATCGAGAACACTAAGAGAAACAAAGTGCAATCACATATTAGGGTAGTAGTGAGGCTTGTTATACCAGATAATGACACCAATTGGTATTTATTTGAGAGTGATCAATATATCATGAATTTTATCCAAGAAGAGGATGAGTTTTCATCAAAAAAATTAGGACAAATTATTGCATTAATACAGGATCCAAAATTTCCAACTCAAGGCAAATAACCTACTCAAAGGATTAGTGACCTTGGATTCTATTTTTCAGTCTCGATGACTATTTTAGAAAAGAAAATGAAAACATGAAATTTGAGGGTGAAAATTCAAAACCCATCTCAATTGGTGAAGGAAAATTTCTCAAAATTGGTAAAGTATGCACTCTAGAGGAAAATATGCTTTAGTAGATATTTTCCAATAATTTCCTGACTTTTTTGCATGGAGCTATAAATACCTTAGAGGTTTTGATCCTAATTTAGATCAACACACCATTTAGATGGATTCAACTACTAATCCTATTAAACAAAAATAGAAGCATGTTAATCCACAAATTGATCCTCTCATGAAAATTGAATTGAACAAGCTGGTTAAAGAAAGCATCATCTTTCCCGTCAAATATTTTTCATGGGTAGCTAATCTAGTCTAAGTGTGGAAAAGAAATTGAGAAATCAGATTGTGTGTTTATTTCAAGGATTTGAACAAAGAAACCCTAATGGATCATTACCCACTGCCCTCTCTGGAATAAATATTACAAATGGTAGTAGGTTCAGAAAGGTTTGATCTTTTGGATGGTTACTTTGGCTATAACCAGAACATGCTAAAGGGGTAATATCAATACAAGAAAACCTTTACCACTAAATAGGGAACCTATGCCTATAAGAAAATTCCACTCGGTTTATCCAATATTAGGGTAACTTTCCAAAGATCCATGGATATGTCATTTAAAGGGTTAATCAAAAACATTATTTGGGTCTATATTAACAACATCACAATGATCTCTAAAGATGTGTAGTAGATTATATTTTACATCTCAGGAAGCTATTTGATAGATTTAAGTAGTTTTTCCTCTCTTTCAATCCTAGGAAATGTATCTTATTAGCACATGAATGAAAATTCCTTGAGTATATTGTATCTTAAAAAGGATTAACCATTGATCCAAAAAGAGTTAGTTCCATCCTTTTATTTCCCTTTCCCAGTCATAATAAATCACTTCAAATTTTCTTAGGGAGAATCAACTTTATCAGGAAGCTTGTCCAAAAAATTTCCAACCTTTTCAAGTCATTGACATTTATGCTGAGGAATAATATATCTTTTACATGGAACACATAAGGAAATAACATTTTTTAAGCCATTAATAAAGTAATTATGTAGGCCACGAATCTCATTAACCTTGATTTTACTCAATATCTCACCTTGTATGCTTTTCAAGGCATAGAGATAATATCTTCAATGCTAGTGTGAACAAAAAGAGAATGTTTGGAATAATTTATTAAATTCTTCAACCAGGGTCTAAAGGATTATGATTTAGGATTTTCATTTATTGAGAAACATGTCTTGGTTGTTATAAGGATTTTGAAGAAATTTAGGAATTTTGTATCAAACAACAATATCCACCTAATGGTTTCACATGTTGGTGTGAAATATTTCCTTTTTAGTAAGGACCTAAACGAGAAGAGGGTTAGTTAGATAAACATGGTAATGGAGTATGATGTTGACATCAAGGTGACCAATATCGTCAAAGGAAAAGGTTTGTGTGAGAAAATGGATTCAAAGTCAGTGGATGAAGAGGAATTTTTTTAGTCCTCAAACATGATCAAATATAACTAATTGATGCCTTATTTACTCCTTGTTAGACTCGTGATGTAGTCAACTTTATCCAAATAGGCCAATGTCCTCAAAACTTGAGCAAAGCCAAAAGGAAGTATTTCATACTTGATCTCACTCCCTTCGTGTTTAGTGATGAAATTATATTTAAAAAATATGTGAATGGTATTCTATTGATATGCATTAAAATAGATCATATAGAGAAGGTGCTACATGAGTTCCATAATGGCGAAGTGGCAGGGCATTTTTCTCCAAGGACAATAGCTCTCAAGATCATGAGGGATGGTTATTATTGGCCCAAATTTTCAATGATTTCCATGTATGTGTTTAGAAAATTAGGAGGTGTGCCTTATTTACAGTTAAGGAAATATGAGTAGATCTTCCACTCCACCCCATTTCTATAAATCAACCATTCGTATATTTTGTGGTTATATTTTTTGGGTTTATAATATTAAGCAAGAAATGTCTTATTTAGAAAACCCAGCAAAGACCGTGTGTTTTGGGTTTATATATTATATTTAAAATATAAGCATGCCTAGACCCAATGGGTTGGATTTTAAGAGTGGATCATGGCCACCCTCCTTGTATATAGCAAGGTGATCCCATTAGATATTTTTTTACACAAGTTGTAACATGTATGTGAGTTATATGTGCAAGCAAATTACATATACATGAGGCGAATGAGGTAAAAATCATGAGTGAATGTATGGGGAAGTTTGTAATACTTTATTGAAGGTGTAACTATATTTGGAAATAGTGAGAGTGTTGGGTGAAAGTTTATCCTCAATAAAGATAAGTGATTTTTCAGTGGGCTTTTACCTTTTATAATTTTTCCTCTTATATCTTGTGTCACTGTGTTCATTTACTTTTTGTTCATGGTATTTACATTCTTTAATATATAATATAATTATTTTAATCTATGGTTTTAATTACTACACTTCATAAAATATAATCTTTATCAATTTATATTGTGGGTCTATAATTCATAACATTATTCATCTCGTAAATTTTATAACATAGTATTAGAGCTTATGTTTATGCATGTGTATGATAGATTTGGATGTTTTTGATTCACATGTGTGAATAAAATTGAAGTTTTTAAATATTTGAAACCCTAGCTATTTTTTGGTCAACTTAAAGTCTAATCAGGTTCAAAACTCGAATTCCTGCTAAAACAATGAATAATTAATTATTAGTTTGTTATATCTTACTTGTGAATGTGTTTTAGCCTCCAATGCTATTTGCATGAATTGATATGCATTAATCACCGTCCGCAACCTTTTTCTAAGTTTATCAGGAATTCAAAGAAAATTCTTGGTTCTTTGCATATTTTCTGATATTCTACGGCTTATTTAATTATTATTTTTTCCTTTTATAGTTGTTTTATAGCCATTGTGCGAAAAAATTGAAAATTTATGTTATTTTAGTGTTGTGAGACCTTTATGTCTTTCACTGCATTATCTCTATGTTCCGCGGATCTCTATTGTATTAAGTGTAGCATTATTTATCATGTAGTATTTATTTAACTTATGGGATTGCCTTTTCTTGGGAGGACTTCAAATTCCATTGAATATTGGCTCATTCCGCAGGTTTGAGGTCTACGGAATGCTTTTCCTTTGGAGATTGCCGGAAACATGACACGTGTCCCCGTTGAATCTTTCCTTTTCACACAGGTCCTATTTTTTAAGGCTATTGACCTAACTATTTTTCGAACACTAATATTTTAAGACATTATTCCCTTATTTCATAGATTTCTAAAATTTGAAAAAATTATAACTATTTATTCTATGCATCACGACCTTTTGTGGCTTGTTTTTTATGTTTTGTAGGCGTCCACCTTGATCCTTGAAATTTGTTTAGAATTTTTCATCAAGTTACAAGCCATTTTAATTTTAATTTTAATCTTCTATATTATAATTTTTGTACCGTTGTTTCTTGTAACTTTTAAAAAACTTGTGTAACACTTTGTTTTTCAAATTTTGATAAGTTTTCCTTAAAATGTCTAGTTCTATTTTTTCCATGGATAAATCATAAATTTTAGATGAATTTAATTAAAATATCGAGAGAATTAGGGATATCCTTATTGCTATAAATATATGGGATTTAGTTAGTGGTGTTGAGAAGAAACCCACTGGAAGACAAAATACTCTTGAGAACCTTACTATTTTATCTCAAAGATCCTAAGAAGCTATGTACATCTTATTGTAAAGTATCAAAGACGAGTTCTTATTGCATATTGGACATGGAATCTCTAGATGATGCATGGGATCAATTATAAGCTATGCATGACAGTAGCTGCCTCTCTAAGAAAATTAAGTTAATCATGGAATTATTCACAACCCTTATGAAAGCTGATGAAAATTTTGTTAATTATCTAGCTAATATTAATTATATTAAAGCAAAGATAGATGGATTTAACTGTGAATTGTGTCATGATAAGTTTTTTTACGTCATTATTCAAATTAACAATCATGAAAAGTATAGGAACTTCATCTCTATTATGAATTCTAAATATCAAAATGAAGATGATTTACCTGATTTAGACACATTTTATTCTCTTCTTATTCAAGAAGAGAGTGTCATTAAGAAATTTTAATCAAAAGAGAAATCCGCTTAGGAAATGCTCTCTCAAAATAAGAAGTTTTACAAGAATCATTATATCAGTAATTTAAAACAACAATCAAAATTTAAACCCAAGTTCAATAAGAATAATCAAAATTTTATAGAAAAGTTTGATGGTACTTATAACAAGTGTGGTAAACTTGGTCATAAATAATATGATTATCATGATCACTTGTCTCACAACTCCTAAGAATAAGAATAAAAAGAAAAGAATGAATAACAATAAAAATCATATTCATACTAATAACCAATCCCATATTGGTGAGTACTTCGGTGCCATTTATACTACTCGTTCAACCTCCAATGACAGTGAATGGATCCTAGATAGTTTTGCATCTAGACACATGACATATATACACAATATCCTTCATGATATTGTTGAATGCCATAAAAAAATTTATTTAGGAGATAAATCTGTCATAAAGTTTGAATGTTGTGGCAATATTAAGATTAGAAATGTGTTTTTTATTCTTAACCTAAGGAATACCTTTTTATATTGTTCACAATTAACTAAATATTACTGTAAAGTTTTGTTATTGCAAAATAAATGGGTTGTTAAAAATAAGCTTGGAAAAGTAATTAGTGTTGGTTTACAAAAGAATGGACTGTATTTTAATGATGGATTTTTTCTAAAATATTTGCTTTCCACTTCTTCTAATGTTGTTCAATTATGGAATGGAAGTCTTAGGAATGTAAAATTTAGAATTTTATTTGAGATGTCCCACCTTAACCTTATTACATGTCTTCCTAAGATAAAATCATATCATGAATCTTGTGAAATTTTCTTACATAATAAGCAACATGTACAACCATTTCATAGATGTCATGAGCCTAATTCCTCTTACGTGCTTTAGCTAATTCATAGTGATGTTAGAGGTCTTTTAGAAGTACCTTATCTTGGTGGTGCTTTATATGTTGTTAGTTTTATTGATGATTTCTCAAGGATGACATTGTCTTATTATAATAGGAAATTTTCTAATGTCTTATATAAGTTTCAAGAGTTTAAAACCCTTGTTGAAAACATGGATACTATGAAAATTAAAAGAATCAGAACTGATAATGGAGGTGAGTATGTTAATAACAAGTTTTATGAATTTTGTGTATCTAGTGGAATCTAAAGGGAATTAACAACTCCCTATTCTCCTCAACAAATTTACATAGATGAAAGGAAGAATAGATAAATCAATGGCTAGGACTATGTTTCATGCATCTAATGTGACTCAATTTATATGGGTTGAAGATATGAACAATCCTGTTCATATTCTAAATATAATGCCTACTAAAGAGTTGCAAAAAACCACACCTCAAGAAGTATAGACTAAGCAAAAACCTGATATATCTTATTTAAAGATATTTGGCAACCCTGCCTCTCTTTTGTTAGAATTTGAGGATTCTAATAAATCCGGATTTAATCAACTTACATATTACATAATGTTACGATAAATATTTAAATAAAAATTACATCATAACATAAGTAAATAATACTTATATGAAATAAATAACATAGGTGACATAGTATTTATAGTGGACAACCCCAATAGGGTAAAAACCACTTTGAGAATAACCTTTTACTTCATAGAACTTATTTTACATCCAGTAAGACCATGTCCACCTTTGAAACCCTATTTACCAAGGGTAAAACCAAATCACTTGATTTGCACACCTTTGATATATTTGCTGAATATATCAAATGAGAACCTAAAGTCCTTTTTATATAAGGTGATCGGGTATGTATTCCGACCCACCTTTTCAACCCAAAATGGTTGATACATACACCTAGATTTATAATATTTAATATTAGAAATATAATCATTTCATGATATTAAATTTTAAACCTAAAGTATATACCTAGGTTAGCATATTTAATAATAGAAATAAAAATATTTCATATTATTAAATATTAAACTATATATTAGTAATGGACCCATATACATTAAGGGTTGGCTAGACCACTTAATCATTATGTTCCAACACTCCCCATTAATTTTAAGTGGGATAATATAACATATGCCAATAGATTATTTACCCGTGGTACACTATAGGATTTACAATCCTTAAACCATAAGGGTTTTAGGCTAGCATATTGGTTGAAGGAATTATAACACTTTCATCATACTCAATTTACCTTTTGGTACAAAAGGATTTGGAATTCCAAAGATCATCCCATGATTATTGGCTAAGTATGATTTATGAGTTTTACATGTTCTCACATGTTCTCATAAAATGTTATTGAACTCAAGCATATAGGAACCTTTTACAACCAAGGACCTCCTTAACAATATGCTTGTACTGGATGTTTACTAGTAAACTCAATAGCACTAAAGAGTTTATTGAAGACTACCTTTAAGATATTTCTACAATTATTTCTAAAAAAGAAGTTAAGGAGGTATACATGCCCGAAGGTCATTTACAAATGCCCGAAGGTCTTTTTACAAAAACTAAGTTCCATTTAGAGGTGAAATTTTCATGCTCACTTCTTCTCAATGGAAACTCTGAAAATCTAAGCTTTTCATGAAAGTGACAAAACTTTACAGCACTTAAAGAATTTGTGAAGATGTCAGCAACATGAACTTGAGATTTATCTCATCACTTTGCACCTTCTCATGGGTGAAGCGTATATGTATCTCAATGTTCTTTGTCCTCTGATGTTGAACTAGATTCTTAATCAAGAGTAATACAACTCTGACCACCACATAGAAGATAAATACTTCCTTTAGCTTCCATGTGTATCTCTACCAATAGCCATTGCAACCACATGACTTCTTTACTTCTTCCATTGTACTTCTCTTCCTTAGTAGAAAAAATGGAGACTGTTGATTGTATTTGTTGTTCCAAGTAATGGTTCCTACACCAAAAAACTTGAACACATATCCAGTGTATTTTAAAACACAACATTAGTATGGTTAGAATCACAAAATCTATATAACATAGCATTTTCATTCTTATTAGATGCAACCCATAATTGATTGTTTCTTTCAAATATCTAAAAATTATTTTTGCAAGATTCTAATGATCTCTAAAAAAGGTTCCTACATAAACCTTGAAGTAATTCCTTTTGTATAAGAAATATTTGATCTAGTTATAGTTAGATAAATCAAACTATCAACTAACAACGTATATAAAATAGGATCAACCTTTTTCATATGCAAATTTATGATCAATATTTAATCTAACTTCCATTAAAGTAGAAAATGGTTTATAATCAATCATAAGAAACGTTTTCAATACAATGTTTGCATATTGTGTTTTAAAAAATAACAATAGAATGAAATATAATCATAAAAATAACATAATGTGAGAGACCTAACTCATTCATTTTAAAGTATTGCTTTAATTTCTCTTTAATCCTATGAATTAAATCAGAATTTTCACCAGACATAAGTCAATCATCAACATATATACATATAATGATAATATGTGAGCCTTATTGTTTAATGAATATATCATTTTTAGAAGAAACATTAACAAAACCTAACAGTTTAAAGAAGGAAACAATTTTCACATACCAAGCTCTAAGAGCTTGTTTTAAACCATACACGGATTTTTCAACTTACAAACATAGTTTTCTTTACCATTTTCTTCAAATCCTTTAGGTTGAAACATGTAAAGTTCTTCTTTTAAATAACAATTCAAAAAAGTATTTTACTTATCCATTTGGTGGATTTCCCACCCAAATTGAGTGGAAATTATAAATAAGGCCCTAACAATACTCATTTTAGCTACAGGAAATGTCTCAACATAATCAATACCAAGTTTTTGAGTAAAACCTCTAGCAATAATTCTAGCTTTATGTTTGTTAATACTACCATCACCACTATATTTTACTTTATATATCCACATAGACCCTATAATACTTCACGGCTTAGGTTCATACAAAGTAATTAATGCATAGTAGATATGATGGCTTCTAGTCATTTTCTTAAGGTTAATAGGATTTGAGTTTTCTAACATAGATTGAGCCCAATTTAATTTCTTATCTAGGAAGATAAGAGTTTCAGAAATATCTATAGCATCAAAACATCATCATGACCATTTACTAAATCAGAATCAAAACCTTTATTTAAAAGCATTTAATGAAGTAATTTCAAGAGAAGAAGACAACACATGTAAACATCTCACTAGACTATATCTATACATTTCATATAAGCTTCGATAATTAACATGTCCTAACCTTTCATGTCATAGTTTTGAATTATCCAAACTCTGAGATATAAAATAAGACGTAAAAGAGAAATCATCAAAAATGTATAGATCGTTTATTTGAATTCATTTAGCTATTATACTCTCATTAGTATCATCGATATACCAAGTATCCTTCATGCATGGATTCTAGTTGTGTCCATACCTCTTTTAGATGTTCGATATTGCTAATGTGTAGAAGGTACTCCTCGTTCATATTGCATAGAAAGAACATCTTACATTCATTGCAAGATTGCATTCATGTTATCTACAGTTGCTTGACAACCGGTTGGAGAAACCTCAGATCCAGAAACAATCATCCAGAGTTTCCTCGCCATAAATTCTATTTTGACCCAAATGTTGTAGTTGGTTTCATTCAGGATCTAGGTTTTGTCAAGATAGAAATAGTTTGACGTCACTGTTTTCTTAAACCTGTAAAACAAACCCCATTATAATATACAATGTACCACAAATTTAGATACATATTTATTGATAAAAACAACACATTTAATAGAATCAGATCTAAATTTTATAGATCTAAAGAAACTATTTGATCATAACTAATTATGTCATTACAATGCATACTAATTAACCTTCCATGATTAAAATAATAACCCACATTATAAAAGGCTATGCATTATACCCCAAATTTATATAAAAAATATTTCCGACCATATAGAAGTGAAGAAGAGACCCTTAAGAATGCATAACAACTTCAAATTTCTGAAAAAAATTAATGTAGACAGATCCGGAAAGCTTAAATTTGACGTCAAAATGACCTTCATAATGGCTTTTTTTTATCTATTGTGACGGTCATTTTAGTATCAATTTTAACACAGTTAAAGTTTCCTAGAACCTAGAGCTTAAATTTGACGTCTCAATGACCATCATATTGTCTTATGTTTTGTCTACCATGACAATCATTTGACTGTCAAATTTAATGAATTCAAAACTTGTTGTGCATTTCCAAAATGTGAAATTCTAGAATTTCTTCTTCTGTATAATATTAGGGAGGTTATATTTTAACACATTATAATAATCTATTATAATTTATAATAAAAATATATATACACTTTTTATTAAAAAAATGTATATAATTTATAGAATGAAAATAAAAAACAACATATAGTTCATAAAAATTATAAACTATAGTTTATATTAAAAACACATAACCCTTATTAAAGAGGTTTAAAAGACATAGACTAGGTTAAAAGAATTTTACCAGGTACAAGTAGATTTATGAGAGTATAGATTAACCTACATATTTTACAGAGGGGACAAGTAATTTCACCCGACCAATGAAATAAATTGAAATCCCTATTTTCATAAACATTTTCTCCTCCCTTTATTTACTCTTAATTTTAAGCCGCACACATTTAAAAGTATGAAATATTGCAAAATATTTTATATAATTCCTGCAAGCTAAAATTTTTGAAACTTTTATGTGGCTCTAACTACCAATATTTTAATAAATATTTACCACACTTCACATGAGCCACCAATAAACTAGCCCCCCTTTTTAATTCTCCATTTATACTTGAGAGTTCCACATTTATACTTGAGATATTATCTCATTTTATTCTCCACTCCCGCTCATATATAAAAAAAAAACCTTTAAATAGGTTTATTTATATAGTTTTATAAACTATAAGATATAAATGAATGGGGCCGCCCCCTTACATGGATAATATAAATGGGTAGAGACACATGTTAGGTTTTATTTCATAAGTATTAAGATTTAAAAAGTAATCCCTTCATGGCCAAAAAATAAACACGGCCCCCTTACTAAAAAAAGTAAGCACTTTAATTTTTTTTTAAAACATATATAAACCAAATCTAATAAAATTTATAATTTAAGCAATTTAAAATAACCATATATATAAAATATGATTCAAACTTAGATTTGTTTCTTTTAAAAAAAACTATATATGCCTAGCTTTATAAGTTAAGTTTAAATATGATTTAAACTTCAGCTTAGAATATGGTCTGTTGACTCTTCCCTCAATCCCATGTAATTTTAATATGGTTTAAGGATTTTAATATATAGTTTTTTTTTTCAAAACATAAACTATAGTTTTTCAAATCAAATATTTTTAGAGGGGACCAAAGAACACGGGTATGAATTTACCTTCTGAAATATTTAACCTACAAACATTTGAAATTATAGAAAAAATGAAAATTATTTTATATAGTAATAAATCCTTTCATTTTTTGTATGTGACTTTCACGCAGGTAAATATTTGAAGCCCCTTTCACCTGTGCACACATCAATCTCCAAACAAACATTAATTTCATATAATTTATAAAATGTAAATAAAATTAAGAATCATATCATATTACATCTCCCTCTAAAAAAATAGGGATTTAAAATTGAAAAACCCTAAAAATTTTACCGAAAGTTTAATTGCATAAATGTAATGCCAAAAAAAATTAGGAAAAAAAAGAAGGGGACCAGGTACTTTTAAATACCCTTTCGAGTTGGTTGAAAAAACTCATACAAATTAAATAAATAAAATACAAAGCATTTGATCTTAATTTATTTGATTTACCTCACTCTATTACCATGTTAGAATTTGAGGATTCTAATAAATACGGATTTAATCAACTTACATATTACATAATGTTACAATAAATATTTAAATAAAAATAACATCATAACATAAATAAATAAATAAATATTTACAAGAAATAAATAACATAGGTGACACAGTATTCATAGTGGAAAACCCCAATAGGGTAAAAACCACTTTGAAAATAACCAATTACTTCATAGCACTTATTTTACATCCAGTAAGATCATCTTCTCCTTTGAAACCCTATTTACCAAGGGTAAAACCAAATCACTTGATTTTCACACCTTTGATATATTTCCTGAATATAACAAATGAGGACCTAAAGTCCTTTTGGGTATGTCTTCCGACTCACATTTTCAACCTAAAATAGTTAACACATACACCTAGGTTTATAATATTTAATATTAGAAATATAATCATTTCATGGTATTAAACATTTAACTTAAAATATATACCTAAGTTAATATATTTAATAATAGAAATAGAAATATTTCATATTATTAAATATTAACCTATAGATTAGTGATGGACCCATATACATTAAGGGTTGGCCAGACCACTTAATCATTATGTTCCAACAGGTAAAAGGGAAGTTTTATATGGGGTGACGCGCAAGTTACAAGCATCTTGAGATATTAAAGGAAAAGTCTTACCACTTGCACCTTTCTTGTGCTTTCCTTCTTGGAAGTCAAACCCTTTCATGTATATTTTGATGCTTCTGGTATGTCTTAGTTAAGCATAGTGATTGACACAACTTGGAGATAGAAATGTGGATGTTCCAGCAGAGTAAAATTATAATACAATTTGTAGCGCGAGGAACTGTTCTGAGTGATCCTACGCACTTGATAAGTTGTTCTACAATACTTGTTTAGGTTACACCGTTTATCTTTTATGATCGATCATATGACAAAAATATTTGAGTTAACAAGCATATCCTTGACTCAGAATAGGCACATTTGCTAAGTGGGCCATACTTCTGGTATCAGGAGTCTTGATTTCATGAGTTGTTGTAATATGACCAAACAAGAGTCAACTCAGGACTTGATCCTGCCTATCAAGAATCAATTCTGAGGCGAGGACCTGGGAAAATTATTGAGGACACAATAGCCTAGATGCATAGTTATTTAGATTAAATCAGGCACCTGTAGATTTAGAAGACAAAAATATTTTTATCGCATAGGATTAGTAACCTGAAGGAATGAAGTCCCTCTTCCTTTTAAAAGTAGCTTATTATACACGCATCACCTTATCAGTTGATACGTGGAGACTTGTACAAAATGGGGAGAGACATAAGTTTGCTACTTTGACATGATACTTCAAGGCAACATGAGCTGCTAAAGCCATTATGGAAGAAGCACATAGTTTGGACATATGTAGGAGGACATTATGTATCTTGATGCTAAATTGCATTCAAGATCTATGATGGCTGGTCTTTGGTATGAGACTTTGTCAAAGATGGTTAAGAGCTTTTGTGAAATGCATGTCGAAAATGTATTTTCAACACATGGTGAAATCTTGAGAGAATAAAGGTATATACATGCCACTCTAAACCCATTGTGAAGAACGCTAGAAAATAATTGTTTGTATAAACTTGGGCCATTGACTTTGTAGGGCCTATAAGCACCACCCATGCGTAGGACTTGGTATGCTAAGCTACATTAGTTACATGCACAAAATGATCTTGACAAGGTGGGCTAAAGGCTTCACCTACAAAGGATTTACACTATCAAGTATGACAATAACAAGGTTCTTATGGGAAAACATGTATTACCAGGTATGGTGTATCTATTAATCTTAACCAGTAGTGATAGAGGAACTCATTTCTTAGAACTAAAGAGAAGCTAATACAGATATTTTGTTTACATGAATGATTTATGGTGGCATGCCATATTAAACCGCCCCTTATTACCCTTAGGCTAATGGTTATTTGTAAAAGATTTCAATAATATTTTGGTCCATCACAAGTCTCATTATGTTACTATATTTGTAAAAATGTTGGAAGAAAAGATTGGGATGATAAACATGTCTCTACTCCGATGTAATTTGGTATTAAATCAGATCCAAAACCTTCTTATGATAAATTTCATCCTACTTTATCTAGATATCTACTTGGTAGTTTGGATTTAAAGAGACGGTACTACTAGGTCTGAATATCATGTTATGCAGTCCCTGTGTATTACATACTAGAGGTGGATGTAGATGATGAATAATATCTACCATTGAAGCACATTGAGAAACTGATGTAACTAAGAACTATGATAAGCGGTGCAATCAATTGCATTGTTAGAGTCATTTTTATACTGAAGAAGGCGACAATAATTTGGTTATGGCATGATTCTGACACATCAAGTATGGTGACTTTTATAGTTGGCAAGATGGCCCTCTTTTTATGACTCCAAGTTTATGTGCCACCCAGTGAAAGTTGAAGGTGCATTAGAGTTGGAACCTTTTGTAGTAACTACGATAATTGATATCAGGTGCTCTGTCAATTGCAGGCACTTGATGGCACCTTGTTGTCCGGTTACTTGAATGGGAGTAGGTTGAAGCCCTACTGGATAAATAAGATTCTTGGTGTTTATAATAAGACCATATTACCACTTAGTGTTAAAGGTTTCCCTTCCATGTTTTATGTGATTTCCCTTTCAGTTATTTATTTTCCTTGTTTTGTTGTATTAAGCAATGCCTTTAGTGTGGGGTGAACTAGGTGCAAATACATGAAAAAAAGATTCATGTACACTTGGTAGTGGGAACTTGTTCGCAAAGATTGATGGACTTGAGTGATCGATTTTAGTATAAAGGTAGTATGCATGTTGGAAATATGCTTTACTAAGTCATTAGGTGTCATAAGAGGTGTCACAAGTGCTATGTTATGATGGTGCATTTCATGAATAATTGCTTAAAATGAAGACCACGTGGGAAAAAGTTGCCATCATAATGTAACTTTGAGATAAGCAAGTGGCACGATGAACTAATTGGCTCTTATGATCATATGAGGATTATGTTGACTGTGGCACCAGGGAGGTGTGCACGAGGAGGTCTGTGGTCTTGGAAAGTAGTAGGCGTGTCAAAAGGTTATGAATACAATGCGTGAAAGAAAGTAGAGCAAAATGCACAGTTTTTTTCTTATAAAATGTCATCTCTTAATGGTTTGGATGGTGGTAAGCTGGATACTCCCAAGTAAATGTGGATATGATATTTAAGTAAATCTATAAAAAGGGCACCATTAGATGGTTTATTCTTTACCTTTCCATTGTGAAGAATTTGATCATGTTGCAGAGTGCGAATTTGAGAAAATTTGTGTGAATTTGTGTGAATCCAACACCCCCAATTAAGTAAGACATAACCTGTTGTGAAGCTCCTTTAGAAGGAATTTTGGAGTGGGGAAAAGGTATGAAGAGTTTTGGATAAGGGTTTTTAGGGTTATTTTTATCGCAAGGGCATGAAGTTTGGATTAGGGCACAAATTTAACTGAAGAAAATTAAGGGTTAGGTGCATGTAAATAAAACAAAGCATCTGTTGGGTAAGACTGGTTAAGAAGGATTAATTTTGACACCTAAGGCATAGAATTTCACGAAGAGAAGTGAAAACCCTGTGCACAAAAATAATATGAATCCCAAAAGGGCACCCACAACGATAACACAAGACATAGGGAAGAAGAAAGAACTAGAGTTCTAGGTCAAAGAAGCACCTAAGGAGTAATTTTATGAGATGCAATATCCAGAGGGTATTAACATGTGACATGTTTGGGAGTCCCAATTTGGAGATGCAAGGTGAGCAATTACAATCATCACTTGGATGCCAGTGAACAATAGATAGAGAATGAGCTAGTGTAGGAAATTGTTGTCATGCAAATGTGCAACAGGGAAATTGGAAATTTCCAAGCACGACAACTATACCCCTATGCAAAATTTTTCATGCTTTATCATTCCTAGGAAACCCCAGCTCTGTCCAATCAGTCTAAATTACCTCCCAACCAATGTTATATCATCCCCTAGGTTATTTAGGAAATTCCATTCATTCCCCTAGGTGATTTTAGGAATTCATTGAAAATGCAAATTTTGGGGAGTCACAGGAAGGGCTGTTGCTGGCCTTCCCAGGACTGGATCGAACCCATGAAGCAGAACAGAAGGGAAAATTTCAACATGGAGGTGATTGAAGGACCTTATAACATCATGAAAATGATACTAGAAGTTTTGGGGAAGTTTTTCAAGACATGGAGCAGTCTGAGTTAAAAACAGGGTTCAGAAGCCTAGGCGGTACACAGGCCTAAAATAGCTACTAGGCTTCAGAAGAAGATTCCAGGAGCTCTGGATGGAGTTGAAAGTAAAAATAAACATATTCAAAAAGAGGATTCCAATACCTACATGATGGTAAAATAATATTTTTCACAACACCTTGGTGCATATTATTGACAGGTAGTTTTTCTCAAGCACAAGTGTAGTACTAGATAAAAAATCCAATTTTTTAGGGATCATATAGCTGAATCAAGACATGAAACCACCATAATTAGATTAAAAATTCCTTTTCAAGTTAGGATAATATAAAATTTCACCAAGAAATTCCATCAGGATCTCAAGTTATCTTTGTTCTAAGTCACCCTCTCAAACGCAGTTCAAGACTTAGTCATTTTTTCGAGAGGACACGTGTTAGTACCAGGAGCCTGGTTGGATTTCATGTCCCTAACATCAGTAAGGTCAGGTACATTAGCCCTTTGAATATGCACCCAGCTCCCATGTGACCTCTGCGGCCCTCATATGACCTTTAAACTTGACAATTCAACCCCCAGGTGCATTCTTAGAGCATTCATCCCCTGCCGTTGGATCGGGCACCATGTGTCAGCTCCAGGACCAACTTGGAAACTTATGTCCCTTATGTACCTAAGGTGGGGGAAATCAGACATTGAAAAATGCACCCAACCTCCATAGGGAGTCTTCTGGACACTCACGTGACCGCAGTTCAGTTCCCAAGTGCTTGTTTGGAGCGTGCATTCGCTACCGTCGGATCAGGCGCCACGTGTCATGCTCTTGACCACCGTGGAATTTGATGTCCCTTATGCACTAGAAGTGGGGGACATAAGACATTTAAAAATGTGCCCAGCCCCCATAGGGAGTCATTTGGACACCCATATGACCTCCTTTAAACTCCTAGTGCTTTAAATCAACTTTTTCCTCCTTCATTCCTGCCATTAGATCTAGTGCCATGTGTCGCCATCTTGCTCATTGTGGAAATTGATGTCCCTCACATCCCTAAGGTCAGGGACATCAAGCATGGAAAAATTCACCCAAGCCCTACTTGTGTATTTCTTTTTGAAATTTTTCCAAGTGCCACTTTTTTCCCCGCTTCTAACTCGTAACAGTTATATGTGCACTTCATTCCTCCATACTTCCTCTGCAACATTCTTCCATCATTCCGCCATTGCAAATGATCAGACCTACTCAACCCAAGAACTGAAACACATTCCCCATAGCTATGTGTAGGTCTCAGAAGGAATCCTCATCAAACACAGAAGGAGAACCACGAAGCACAGAAGGAGAAAACAGAGAAAACTCCATAGCCATGAAATGAGAAGTTGAAGAAATCTCCCAAACAGATGCATGAAACAACACGATATATTTTTCTGCTGATTCCTCTACCTAAGGCCATCAAGAAGACACCTTCAAAGTCCCCCCATGTGTGACAGAGCATCCATAATGAAGAAATCTCCTTTCCGGCTCAACGAAGAAAGAAGTGGGATTTCCCGTCAAACCGGTTACCGGATCGAAGTAAGATTGCACGTGAAGCACCAAAAGAAAAAACCCACATCAAAAATATAATTTTCTTCAGAAACGAAGGAGAAAACCAGACCTACAATTTTAAGGTCCATTAATGGTTGCTGTACCCAGAAGCACTGCTAGGTCTGAAAATTAAAACTTTAAAATCTCCTGGATTGTTAAGTGGGCGGTCCCAAAATTTCAAAGGGATGATATTGGGAAAAAAACCATATAAAAAAACTTTGTTCCACATCAATCCAACTCCTAGAAGAAAATTTTCTAAAAATAGTAGGTCTACTACATAGGAACTGCTATTTCGGGAAAGACATTAATAGAAGAACCTGCGAAGGAGATGAAGATATCAGAGGTGCACTATAGTTGAGAATTCACCAGAACGGAAATTTTTGGCACTTACTAAAAATAGTAAGTGGGCCCTCGAACACTTGCTAAAAATAGAAATTTGATCCAAAGAAGTGAGGAACGCAAGGAGAAATGGGAATCAAGGTCACAACACTCAGCTAAGGATCGAGGGAGTTACTTTTTTCACACTTACTAAAAATAGTAAGGTATTCTCTCTAGGATAAACATGAAGTCGAAGTGGACGGGTTAAAATTTGACACAACCCTTCGCCTATGAGTATGACGTGGAAGAAAACGATGTCTTATACATGGACCTGAATGACCTAAAGACTCGCATGGCCTCCAAGGACCGAAGGAGGATTAAATAGCAAATATTCACAAGTGGATTGTTCACTGCTATACGACACCCAATGTTTATGCAAAGTCTCAAGTTGATCGTAGCTAGATTTTTCCACTACGATGCTGAGACACAAACCATATGAGTTGAAAATGCTACAACGATGGTGGTCATCATCCCTAGGACCATTTCACTCTATCTATAGATACCGACATCCCCCAACATGGTCATCATCTCAAAGGATAGGACCATGCATGATTGGGAAACAATGGATTCATATGTCTAAGGAGTAACACTCATCTCATGGTTGAAAATAGGAATAAATCCTTCTAGGATGCCGAATAATTTACCAAGGTGTGAGTTACAAGAAGGGTATTCTAATGCCATTTCTCTCCTCAGTAGAGTTATAGGTGAAGTAAGCACGAGAGACTTCAAGGACTGGATGGGCCTTTTCATACTGACATTGACAGAAGGAAAGAAAAGAATTGACTGGGGGAAGATCATCAGTGACAATCTCCATCTGCAATTGTTTCAAGTGCCTACAACAAGGAAGTTCCACATGAATTCTTACCTAGTCTATCTCCTTGCAAGCTCGATATCATTCAAAGGATTGGCTCTCACACAAAACATTTCTGCCAAGGTACCTACATTTGAGAAACTTCCACAGTTGGTAATGGATGAGAGTAATAGGAATTTCACTTGCGTGAACGATGTGTTCACTATGTATATGGTCTGAAGCTTAGAAGGGGATCTTGAAGTTAGGATGTCACCAAAATTGGAATCCCTGATTAAGTAATATAGATCATACTTCATACAGTTCTCAACTTTCTCCTACATACGCATTGTTGGCTTTGACTAAGCTCCGCTAAGACTACCTAAGTACCTCAATGACAAGATTGTATTGTTCAAGCTTTGCAGGAAGATCACTGAAGTGAATAATGAGATCAAAATAAAAAGAAAGAAGTTGATTTCAATCTCTATATCTCTAGGGGTGTTCACATGCAAAAGCTCAAATGACGCATCTCACCTGGAGGCCACTTTCACACATCTAACTTTGCATTCCTACATCGTCAGGACCAACTTTGACATCCAAGAAGATCCTGACTTGTTTTATGTCCCAGAACTGCAACATGAGCCACAATTCAAAGACTACTGGACTAATTATATTGACGAGTTCAAAGTACGTGAAAAGGACCACATGAGGATGAAAATCAGTGAGATGAAGAAATTTAAGTTCTCTTGGTATGAAGACATCTTGCATGATGATGGGACAGAGATGTACAATCCTAAGAATGTAGCAGTCAAGATGTCCCCAATGCCCCAAATCAACTGTCATGTTCATGAATCAGGAGATATATTGGAGTAGACTGAAAAGGTGGTGAGGAGAACAAGGAACTGATTTCAGAAGAAGAGGACTATGATCATTCAGTCACAAGGAATTTCTCCAAACCAGAAGAAAAATTCACAGCATTTGTCTTCAAAAGTGGTGGAGGTCACTCCCAGTTCTAAACACTCTGAAGTGAGTTCAAAAAGGAAGGCCATGGAATCAAAAAATTCTCGCCACGAGAAGACACCCAATAAAGTTAGGGTAGAAGAAGGTTCATTGGCATCGCCATAGGAGGAAGACGTGATCTCAGTAATGAAAAAATAAAATCTAGTAGTAGATGCATAGGTGAACGATGAATACATGGTTCATGATCCAGTCTTCAAACCACTGCAAGAGGCCTCGCCTCTTATCGACACCAACGCCCCTCTCATTTAACACTTTCCTCCTTCTTCTAAATAAGAATGGTTGGTGCACCCATCATTGAGCTTGAATCTGGCAAGAAGTTTCCAAGGATGCGGGAAAAGGTCATCCCTTACACTCGCACTATGTAATAGGTAGCAGCCCTTGACCTATCAGTGATATTCTCGTTAGGTAAAATAAAAAGGTTAAGAAATATTTCACATACAAAATCACGATTCTATAGTGGGGAGATAGGTAATTAGTACATCAAAGTAGTTGGACCTAAGGTAATCAAGAAAGTGGATGAGATGACACCGACTGACTATGAGATGAGAATGATCCAATTGGGACCATCTACTCATGAGGGATATTTGCACATATATCAACAATCTTATGCTCGCATGGTGGCAAGGAATAAAGAATATAAAGAGAAGATTGAGGTACTAGAGGAACAAATACGGACTCTTTCATCTTATGTGCAACACCTAGTGCAACCAAACACTACAACACTTCCTATTGAGAAAGTGGTGCCCATCAATAGCTTTGATCGAGAATCCAACAGAAGAATGCATGAGCTAACGATGTAGGGGTGAGAAAACAATGAGTGGATAGACTCAATCTCCAAAAAAGGGAAGCCAACACTCTAAGAGGTAGTCAATATCTTTTCATACATGTGCGAGATGCCCAACAAAATGAGAGCACTCAAAAAGGATGTGGAGAAGGAAAGAGATTACTGGGAACCTCTGGGACAAGTAGTAAGTGAAATGAGCAACAACCATCATCAGGAGTTGATCGACAAGAAGGTTTTTGAAACTTCTACAGAAGACTTGACATGTGTATGGGAAAGGGCCTTGGAAATCAGATTTGAAGCAATCAATCGGGCCTTCACAGAACTAAAGGAGAAATAAGAACAAACATACAAGTTGCAGGATAGTATAAATCAGAAATTTCATAAACTTGGAGTACCTACAATGACAAAATGTAATGAAATTACTAGTATAATTCATATTATGAGCAGTAATAGAACACCAAATAACATAATATTTTAGAATAATGATCTCAATATGCAATTATAATAGCTTCGCCACTTTAAGGGGGCAACCTCCAAACCATATAATAAGACTCCAAATGATGATGAAATACTACCTATAATCCCCTATATATACTATTCATATGTTATGGCCATCACCAAGGCCGACCTATTAAGCATGATAAAGTATAAATGATATAATAAAGTGATATGGTAAGCCACAAGTCGGCTACTCATATACTAATACAAGCTATAGGTTAAGGGCATAGCATGCCCTTCCCCTTCAAACCAACATTGTCCTCAATGTTGAATAATCCTAGATGTTGCTGCAGAAAACCTTCATCCTCCCAGGTTGCATCTTCTATGCTCAGATTCTTCCACTTGATCAGATATTCCTTAATGTCTCTAGTTCTCAGCCTCTTAGTACGTGTTTTCAAAATCTTCTCTGGCTCCAAAATGATTCTTCCTTCCCTTTCAAGTTATGGTAACTCTATTTGGGCTTCAAATTTTTGTCCAATAACCTTCTTTAGGCATGAAACATGGAATACTGGGTGTATGTGTGAAGATGTAAGAAACTCTAGTTTATAAGCAACACTGTCAATTTTCTGTAGAACCTTATAAGGGCCATAATATTTAGAAGCAAGTTTGTTGTCATTTTTCTGTTAATTTAGGGACATATTTTTGTAAGGTTGGAGACATACAAAAACCCAATCACCAATTTCAAAATGTCTTTCACTACGGTGTTGAGCTACTTGTTGTTTCATCCTATTTTGTGCTAATGTTAAATTCTCCTTCAAACTAGCCAAAACTTGTTGTTGATGTTGAATGTGTTCCTCAACATATCTGACCTTAGTTTTCACCCTCAAGGAGGAAGTGATAGAAGGTGGATGGTAACCATATAATGCTAAAAATTGGGTCATTTAAGAAGAGGCATGAAAAGATGTGTTATACCACCATTCTACAAGTGGTAGCCATTTAATCCACCTTTCTTGCTTATCTGATACAAAAAAACTTAGATACCCCTCTAAGCATTTGTTGACCACTTTTGTTTGCCCATCAGTTTGAGGATGATAAGATGAATTGTGAGCTAGCTGAGTACCCAAACATGAAAATAATTCCGTCCAAAAATTACTTGTGAAAATAGGATCACAATCACTTACAATTATCTTTGGGGTTCCATGTAGCCTTTGAACTGTCTCCAAAAAAATAGTTGCGACTGTACTAGATGTAAATGGATGTGATAGGGCAAAAAAATGGGCATATTTTGTAAGCCTATCCACAATCACGAAAATAACATTCTTACCCTCTGAACAAGGCAATCCGGTAATGAAATCCATGGAGACCTCCTCCCATATCTGGCTAGGAATTGGTAAGGGTTGCAATAAACCATGGTTGAATTAGTTTTCCCTTTTCCTAAATTTCTCACTCCCTTTACCACTTTCCTAGTGAATTCCTCTCTTGTAGATATATGCAATATTTTTCTGTAGGGTCAATGGAGTGCCCCTGTTGGATCCCCTGATCCGAAAATAATCAGGTTATTACTACCTGATCTCAGACCCTTATAGGCTTTAAATATTTGCCGATAATTTAACCCTTTTAAGTAATCAATTTAAAAGAATGCAAAACAATAATGAAAATTACACACAGATTGATTACGGAGTTTGGCAACTGCCTACGTCTCCGGGTTCGTGGTCAAACCGTTCCACTAGTCAAAACTTGTAAGTTACAATAGTAATTTCACAAGAAAACCTAATGGAATTTTACTTGCCTATCAGTACACCAGTTCTTTGAAAAAAACTTCCAATGATCAGTCGAATTGTTCTTCACCTTCCTGATGCACAATCTCCTTTGGCTTCGATCGGCCTTCCCGACGCTATCAATGCAAAGCTAGCACTCCGATCGACAATCCAGGATTTGCAAGTAATTGGTGTGGCTCAATGGGCCTATTGGGTAGTTTATAATTTACTCCCAATCACAAATATTTCATCTACTATTGCATAAAATAATAGGCCAATAGACAATCCTTGTTGACACATCCCACAAATAAGCTTAAAAAATAATAAGCTTGTTGGACTCATGTGTTACAATGAAATAGGTACCCTATTTATACATTTTTAGGGTCCTTGAATAATGCATTGCCATATTATCCCTTAGGATATTTTTAAACCTTTAGCCCATAGTATGTTGATATGGGATAAAATATTCTAAAATGGGCACTTAGCATTTTAAATGGGATTAAATCCCAAAAGAGCGGCTAAGGAGAAGTGGGGCGGTTTGCTTATTTAAGTGGGATATCCCACATTTGGCGCCATTAAATTTGGGTAAGGTTTTAATAACCTTTACCCATTCCATCCTTCACGTGGAAACATCCACGCATGGCTTAGCCCCCTACACTGCTTCACCTCCTTCCACATGGTCCTCCGTGCATGGCATGTGGGTAATTTCTAACCATTAATACATGGCTATTATAATAAAACCCACCCCACTTAGTCATGTGGCATGGAAATTGATTTTTAAGTGGACTTACCAAGATAATATAATTTCGACCCATATAATGTGGTATAGAAATAATTAACTCGTTCCATAACATGTAGTTCACTTGTTGTCTTCTGATAGGAAAATCAAGCGAATTCGATTCGTGGTGGCAAGCTACGTGGTAGCTTGTGGACGCACCACGTCGGCGATAATACCATAATCCACACGGCGGTTGGGCTCCCCTCCGTAATAAAAGTTGAGCCTCTTGTTCCCGTGCGCCATATTTACGCTCATCGAAGATCGGTGATAAAAAACCAACAAACAACTCCCTTTTGCCTTTTCACCACGTGTCGCAGTGTCATTGGTTCAATATTGACCAGTTGACTAGAGTTGACTTTCCCGTTGACTGAACTTTGACCAGACATATCTAGAGCTCCCGATGTCTGTTTGTCACGTTCTTACAGTCATTGGAAAGCTCTCAAGATGATCTTCTACACTGAAACCATTTAGGGATGTTTAGGGAACTTTCAAAAATGATCCCCTGATCACATCTCCCCACTGAGAAGAGATTTTTGTCCCAAAAAGCTTCCATGGAACACTGTCCTGAATCTGAAAAACTCTGCTGCCACCTCAGAAGTGTTGTTGTAGTAGACCCTTGGGTCTTATCCTCCAACCTTCTCACTTCAACAATTCTACTCTGATCCTGGGACTTGTGGGTTATGGACCCACGACGCTTCCGCTACGCCACTCTGATATCCGAAGAATACCTCCACACCTCTGCTTTATGGTGCTAAGTTTCTAAATGAAATCTCAACGCTCCTTTTGTGTGGTGCTAAGCTTCTTGATATCTAACAACAAGGATCTTCTATAACACAGCTCCTGGATCCGAGTTGATTCCGCAGAATCCAAACTGGTTTGAAGGAACTCCATGTTACGTAGAGCTTTGATTGATCCGATGTCAATGATGGACAATGCCTTGTCCCTTTACAGACCTCAATGCCTCCAATGCATGATGCTAAGCCTCTTTCAAGACCTCGAGCCTCCGATGCACGATGCTAAGTCTGTTACAGACCTCAATGCCTCTGATGCATGATGCTAAGCATCTTTCAAGACCTCAAGCCTCCAATGCATGATGCTAAGTCTGTTGATCAGCTACCATTCGTATGTGTGGTTGCAATGCCTTGACACCAAATGACATTCCGAGATAATCCTTTGAGAGCTCCTCTTGCTGACATACTAATATCAAGTACCATTCTGTTGCACGGTCGCAATGCCTCTATACAGAATGAAGTTCCGTCCTAACGTCAATGCCAACGGTGATTCAGCTACCATTCTGCTACAAGGTCACAATGCATCTGCACAGAATGAAGTTCCGAGCTGATCTTTTGAGAACTCTATTGTATGTATAAATGGCAGATCAATCTCCAAGCTTTATATGAGTCAAATCCTGTATGCAAGCTGTAACAGGTACTCCCAAGCTGATTAGGAGATAGGTGCCCCTAATAGGATCTTTTTTTAACAACTTTCAAATACAAGTGTAAGGAAATTATATCCTAATACATCATGTAGAACTAGTTGTAAAAATGCTCCATTTTTGGAGTCTTGTACAATAAGCTTAAAAAACCAATTCTATAGGAAAATAATTTTGCATGGTAAACCTATCGCAAAATTTCTCCTACTTGGTGGCTTATGTACTTGGTCTTCTCCACTGCATCGCAATGTGGATTGACTTCATTTGTCTCCTCCTTGCCAGACCAATGACTAAACAAGGAAAATGTACTACATTTTATGGTGTTAGAAAAATCACCAAAATAACTGCCCTCTGGGGGTCTTACTAATGCAAGTATAACAGAGTACAAACATTTCCCATAATTGGGGGGGGGGGGGGGTCTTTAACTAATGTGCCATGTCTGGTTAGATGTATACAAACGTTGCCCTCAAAGGGGTCTTACCAATACATTCTACCTAACACAATAGTTTATGGTTTTATTATAACAAGAGCAATAAATAATGTTCGGAAAAACCCATACAATAGTTGAACAAAATCAACTTTATTTACACCTTAGATATCTTACCAAAATGTAGAATCCTCAGTGTCTATCTAGGATAAGTCAATAGGTGTCCTGTGGATCCTTGGGCTCTCGCTCCTCTGCATACAAATCCTCATGGTCTACTAGAATGTACGTGACCTCCGTGTCTGGATCTGGATGATCCATAGGGACATATGAGCTAGACTCTGCACTGGGATCTGCTTGATCCCCAGGTACATATGATTCTGAAGTCTCACTGTCTTTGCCTTGTGCAATACGAACAACATGGCTTGTCGTGAACTCGATCCTCCAGTTGTGCCTAAGGTGAAGCTCCACTCCACTCCTGTCATCAGTCATATAACCTTGACGAGTGGTCAGGTAGAAGTTTCCTAATACCATTTCGTCCATCTCCAAATGGATGATGTCAAGCGTGATATTTTCAGAAACTCATCTCCCATGGCTGTGAAGCTCACAATGCAATAACTGGTAGACACTCCTTGCAGAGTGCCATCTTCTGTACCAACTATCTTGGTACGAGGAAGTGGTTTCATGGGAATTCCTAATCGGCGCACCACATCGACAATTACATACCTTACTTCGATAGTCCAATCGAGAATAAGGGTTACTAAATTTGCTCGTGCAACCACTGGAATCCATTATCTAGAGGCACTCACATGTCACAGGATGATGTGTGGATGTTCTACTAGTGATCTTCGTGAAAATGGTGCTACTGACTAGCCAGTGCTAGGCCCTGCAATAGCCTTGCCCTTCTTTTGCATCCACTTAGGCCTCCTGTCTGGATACAATTTCCAGAATTCCTCGGTTTCGTGCCCTTTGTTACAATGAAAACATATTACTCAGTCTGGTGAATGTTGCCTCTCCAAGCGGCGCTTCCGAAGCTGATTGGCTTCAGCCACCTTCCCAAGTGTAGCGTTCAAGCTTCTTTGCAACCCTACGATGCGTTGTTGTTGCTTTTGTTGATGCTCTCGAACAACAACCAGGTGGGTTTGTAACTCCACAATCTGGAACGATCATGTTCTCAATGTTGAGTGATCATTACTCAAACCATGGTCCCCAATAATGCAAGCATAATCGGTAGCTGGAAGAAAAGGTATAGATCCATTTCTGCAAAACTAGCTCTAATACCAAACTTGATTCGAAAATAATCAGATTATTACTACCTGATCTCAGACCCTTGTAGGCTTTAAATATTTGCCGATAATTTACTCCTTTTAAGTAATCAATTTAAAATAATGCAAGACAATAATGAAAATTGCACACAGATTGATTACGGAGTTTGGAAACTGCCTACGTCTCTGGGTTTGTGGTCGAACCGTTCCACTAGTCAAAACTTGTAAGTTACAATAGTACTTTCACAAGATAACCTAATGGATTTTTACTTGCCTATCAGTACACCAGTTCTTCGAAAAAAAACTTTCGATGATAGTTGAATTTTTCTTCACCTTCCTGATGCACAATCTCCTTTGGCTTCAATCGGCCTTCCCGATGCTATCAATGCGAAGCTAGCACTCCGGTCGATAATCCAGGATTTGCAAGTAATTGGTGTGGCTCAATGGGCCTATTGGGTAGTTTATAATTTACTCCCAATCACAAATATTTCATCTACTATTGCCTAAAATAATAGGCCAATGGATAATACTTATTGACACATCCCAAAAATAAGCTTAACAAATAATAAGCTTGTTGTACTCATGTGTTACAATGAAATAGGTACCCTATTTATACATTTTTAGGGTCCTTGAATAATGCATTGCCATATTATCCCTTAGGATATTTTTAAACCTTTAGCCCAGAGTATGTTGATAAGGGATAAAATATTCTAAAATGGGTGCTTAGCATTTTAAATGGGATTAAATCCCAAAAGAGCGGCTAAGGAGAAGTGGGGCAGTTTACTTATTTAAGTGGGATATCCCACATTTGGCGCCATTAAATTTGGGTAAGGTTTTAATAACCCTTACCCACTCCATCCTTCACGTGGAAACATCCACGCATGGCTTAGCCCCCTACACCACTTCACCTCCTTCCATGTGGTCCTCCGTGCATGGCATGTGGGTAATTTCTAACCATTAATACATGGCTATTATAATAAAACCCACCCCACTTAGTCATGTGGCATGGAAATTGATTTGTAAGTGGACTTACCAAGATAATATAATTTCGACCCATTTAATGTGGTATAGAAATAATTAACTCGGTCCATAACATGTAATCCACTTGTCATCTCCCGATAGGAAAATCGAGAGAATTCGACGAGTGGTGGCTTGTGGACCCACCACGTCGGAAATAATACCATAGTCCACACGGTGGCCGAGCTCCCCTCCATAATAAAAGTTGAGCCTCTTGTTCCCGTGCACCATTTTTACACTCGTCAAAGACCGGTGATCAAAAACCAACAAACAACTCCCTTTTGCCTTTTCGCCACGTGTCACAGTGCCATTGGTCCAATATTGACCAGTTGACTAGAGTTGACTTTCCCGTTGACTGAACTTTGACCAAACATATCTAGAGCTCCCGATGTCTGTTTGTCGTGTTCTTACAGTCGTTGGAAAGCTCTCAAGATGATCTTCTACATTGAAACCATTTAGGGATGTTTAGGAAACTTTCAAAAATGATCCCCTAATCATCCCCAGTTGAAAGGCCACCATGATAAAACTCAAATTTTACTCACGCATGCACATATGAAAGCTGCACCAGTTAAGTAGAGGGACTTGGACTCCCAGAGTGTTGGCAAGATGACCACCAATTTTTCGCTGACAAATTTTCTCGTCAAAAATTTATGGCACCCACCTTGGGGTAGAGTTAGCAGCATTTGCACCTGAAAATGACTAGAAGGTCTGAAAATAAAATAAAAATAAAAAAAATACAAGAAAAGAGAGAAAAATTCTAGAATTTGAATAGCTATATTAGACACATGTCTACAAACCATGGCTATTCTTGGAAATCCTCATGTTGAAAGACCTAAATTGTTCTTCCACATCCAAGAGGATATTGCTTCAGACTTGAGAGAAGTTATCTGGCATAATCAGAAAAGTATCAACCACTACTTCATTGCCACAAGAATTCTCAACCTTGAAGAAGAACGCACTGCTGAAATGAAGAGGCAAAGAAAAATTCCAGCACCACAAAGAAGAGCATATATTTCCATGCCGGCGGATAGATGAAACACCTGGAAGTAAAGACAAGGAGGAAAAACCGGCCCCACTTTTGAAGAGCTTCAAAGAAGGAAAGAGCTGCTCAGAATTCCAAGGTCTCCTTTTCATCAAGCAACCAGTCACGTTGGGAACTTGAGTGTTGTCAATAATTTTGAAGGTGAATTTCAATACATCAAAGAGAACCTTGAAGATTTCACTGATGTGGAGACCAAAGAAGAAGCTATAGAAAGAGAAGAAAGAGCAGAAGAGGAAATAAGAGCTCAACTCGAAGAAATTGAAAGACTTCAAACCAATGTGGATGAAAGAGTAGCAATAGAAGCTACAACCTTAGTAAGGTTGGAAGATAAAAACATAAACAGAATGGGGGATCGTGAGTGTGATTTTGATCATGAGGCCTATTGGCCTAATGTACCATGGGGATGAAACACTTGTCCACTTGCTCTTCCTTAACCACTCATGAGCTACTGAGAGGCTCAAGAAAAAAAATTCCAAAATTTAGAGTGGATGGTTCTCAACTCCCCAAAGAGCATGTAGCAACATTTATCACATCTTGTGGTGTATTGGATGTTGAGGAAGAAGATGTGTCAGTCTGAATCTTTGTGGATTCACTTCAAGAAAATATTCCGAATGGTTCTACATGCTACCCCCGAGGTTTGTCACCTATTGGGAAGATATAAGAAGTGCATTTGAACACATGTTCAAGACCACAAAAGACTGTCAGGATCTCTTGGTCTAATTGGTACAAATGAAGAAAGAACCCTCTAAATCAATGAGGGAATTCATAGCAATATATAATAGAGTGATAAGAAGAATCCCCGAAGATGTGGTACCTCTTGAAAATAATCTAAAGAGATTCTTCATTAGTGCCTTTCCATTAGAAGTAGGTTTATTCCTTAGAAATACCCAACCAAGAACATTGAGGGAAGCTCAAGACCATACAATAGAAACCAATGATGATCTAATCATGTCCGGTAAAATGAAAGGCCCAAATGGAAAGAAAAAAGGCCAAAATTCAAGCTCTATCACCATGGACCTAATGTTCCAAAAAATAGCGAATGACTTGGTTGCTTTGAAGAAACATTTGTTCTATATCACAATGCAGAATGCTCCAAGGAATCCAAATCCCCCCAATAGACCAAGGATTGGTCCACCTCCTCGTTGGATCACTTTCGAAGCCCCGCCAATCATTGCCATCTATGACACCAAGGAACCAGAGGAGGAAGTGGAAATTGAAGAACCTGAATAAGAAAATGCAGATGACTATGAAAACTATCTTGAGGTCAAAGAATTTGATGGTGATACGCACAATGGCCTAATTGAGTATGTTGATGATGAAGATGATGATGGTGATGAAGCTACAAGTTTCTCATGTGTAGTTTTCACTCGCGCATAGTCTAAGAAAGGTGCTTCATCCTTGACGAATATAGTAAAGGAAAATAAGAAGAAAGAAGACTCTTCTCCAGAGGTCCCATAAAATAAAATCATCAGCAAAGGATCACCATTACCACCTTCTATGGATTCATCTTAGGAAAAACCAGATTCGCTAGTTAGCAAGGATCATACTGCCATACCAAGTAAGTCATATAATCCTTATCCTAGCTCAAAGGTTACTAAGAATAATTATCCTTCAAATGTCGTTCTTGCAAAAACATCTAAGGTTCTATCAAAACCTGCATCCCCATCTCCTTCAAAGCCAGTTACTACACACATGAAGGAAAATTCAGCATCCAAAGTAGCAAAGCCTTCACCATGTAAATCTTCTGTCATTCCCAGAACCTATTCCTCTCCCACCATAACCCCATTTGACTTTGTGTAACACACAAGTAAAACTAAATTCCATCTCTCAGAAATAGGATACATATAAACACATCCCGCCCAATTTGATAGGTTCATTGATGTAGTTCATGGTGTTAACCCTATAACCCTGGGTCCAAGTTCCAAAGGCTTACTCCCCACACCATCCACACCACATTAAAAAAAAACATGCTAGCTCTCAGTGCCTCTAAAACCAATAGGGTTGAACCTTTCTATGCATCACTTCTCATTAAAGACTTCCAGATAAATAATTATATCTTAGATTCTAGAGCCTTACATAATGTGATGCCCGTAAAAGTTACAAATGTTCTTGGTATCACCTTTACCTAGGAAAATGGAACCATCTATTCGATGGAATCCAAACAAGTTCCATTAGTATTAAGAATCAAAGATGTACAGGTAGCACTAGCTGATTTTCTAGACAAGAAGGTGCTCCTAACGATCCTTGTGGTGGACATCCCAGCATCCTTTGCCATGCTATTGAGCTGAAGATTCTACAGGGACTTGGGTGGAGAAATAAAAATTGATTGGTCATCTGCAACTATTTCGGGGAAAGGAGAGATGAAGAAATTGCTACCTGTAAGGAAGATGAAGTTCACAGTACGAAAGTTTGATGATCCAAAGAAAAACATTATTTTTCAAGATAGTGGGCTAGGAAACTACTTCCTCACATCAGAATAATATGAGAACTTTCCACTTCTTATGGAAGAGGAAGAAGATCAAGTTTTGATGATGGAATTTTATGGTAGTCATTCTAGTGCAGGTTCAAGAGCAGGTGTAGTGTTGTACTCTCCTTCTGATGAATTGTACCCATTTTCTTACAAGCTGAAATTTGATAATACAAACAACACGACAGAGTATGAATATCTCCTCTTAGGCATGGGTGTGGAAAAATACATGGGAATAAAGAAATTGATATTTCAAGGTGATGCAGAGGTGATAGTAAAGCAATTCTGTCAACAATATCAGGTGAAGAATCCAAGACTCCGGCATTACAGAAACAAAGTATGGGACTGCATTGAATCTTTTGATGCATTTTCCATTGAAGCTATCCAAAGAGAAAATAATGAAAAGGATGATTCTCTCATGGTGTCAGCTTCCCTAGTGACACCTCATCCTTAGTTTGGTAAAGATAAGGTGACCATTGAAATGGTATTCAGGCCTAGTGTACTAGATAATGCAAATCATTAGCAAGTCTTTAATGACGATGACTAGATTCTAGCATTTTTGGAACAGAGGAATAATTTCAATAATCTCTTCTTTGAAGGAGAATAAAATCCACACTAAGAATTGGTTGTCAAAGAAGAGAAGGAAGGTATTGAATGGGTCGATGAAGAAGGAGTGATCAAATTGAAAGGAAACAAGATTCCCAAAGGTCTAGTTTCTCTAGAAAACCTCTTTGATAATCATGACAGATTCATTCAAGAGAAAGCAAACCAAGCTTCTTGGTTCCCAGATGATTTTGATAAAGAAAACATCGACACCCTTGAGAAGCCATGGATGGTAAATATTGGAAAATGTTGCTCACCCTAAGAGAAGAGAAGATTTGTTTCATTACTCAAGAAATATTCGGATGTTTTGGCCTACTCTTATGATGAACTCAAATCCTTCCAACCAAAGGAAATGCATCACTCGATTCCTTTCAAGCAAGATGTTAAGCCATTCAGGAAGAAACAAATGTTGTATAACCTAAATATTTTTGATACCATCAAAGAGGAGGTAATTAAGATGCTCAATGCAAGAGTCATATTTCCCATCCATCATTCAACATGGATGGCCAACATTGTGTCGGTGCGGAAGAAGAATGGTGAAATAAGAATATGTATAGATTTTCGGAACCTGAACCAGGCATCACTGAAAGAAAATTATCCTCACCCTATCATGGACCAAATTTTCCAAGTGGTCACTAGATCTGAAATGATTTCATTGCTTGATTTATTCTTAGGGTATAATCAAATCAAAGTGGTGGAGGAGGATCACCGTAAGACAACCTTCACAATGCCTTGGGGCACTTTTGCCTACAACAGAATGCATTTTGGCCTAATCAATGCATGAGCTACATTTTAAAAGGTGATGGATTTGGCATTCAAAGATCTAAAACATTGCATTGTCATATATCTTGATGATCTCATGATGTTTTCAAAGAAGAGGGGAGATCATATCCATCACTTTGAATAAGTACTTGCAAGGTGTAGAAAACATGGCATATCACTAAATCCAAAAAATTGCATTTTTGGATTCATAGAAGGAAAGTTACTGAGGCACATTGTGAAAAAATATGGAGCACACATTGATCCTGAGAGAGTATGAGCCATTCAAGCATTATATATTCCCACAAACAAGAAAGGAGTTCATTCATTCTTTGGAAAGGTGAATTTTATTCGTCACTTTTTTCTTGAGTTTGTTGAATTGACAAAGCACATCACCACCATGATGAAACCACTGGAAAATTTCAAATGGAACAATGAAGGGAAGGAAAAATTTGAAGATATCAAAAAATCCATCACTAAGACTCTGAATCTTGTGTCTCCATATTTTAACAAAAAATTCATCATGTATTGTTATACATCAGAACATACCCTCTCTGTCATTCTTGTCCAGAAAAATGATGAAGGCATGGAAGCACCTATTTTTTTCATGAGTTGTCCATTGAAAAATCATGAACTAAACTACAGCTAATTAGAGAAGCCTGCCTATGTAGTGGTCAAGGTTATAAAAAATTTCAGGTTTTACATCCTCAATTCTCATATGGTGGTGATGGTCCTTGGCAGTGAAATTAAGTCCATCTTAACACAGTAGGATCCTGAAGCTATAAGAGGGAATTGGATTAAAAAGACTCAATAATATGACTTCGAGATTTGACCCTCCAATCTGGTAAGAGGGAATGGTTTGTGCAAATTGATTGTTGAAGATGAAACACTCAAAGCTCAACACGGTGAAGAAAATTGTGCTTTCTCGACTTGTTCTAAAAACAATCCACAAGTTCTCTTTGTAACCACTACTGATGAGTGGTATTTTGATCTTGCATATTACTTAACTTATGGAGAATTCCCTCCCCATCTCGATTACAAGGAAAGGATAATTATCAAGTTAAAGGAAACAAAGTTTGTAATATGGAATCACGTGCTTTAAAAGAGAGGTATGGATGGATGCTTCCTCGGGTGCATAGATAAAGAGAAACAAGAAAAATTGCTTAAATTATATCATAACCAAGCATGTGGTGGAAATTTTTTAGTGATGGTCACTGCACATAAGATCCTTTGAGGAAGGTATTATTGGCCCACCCTCTTTGCAGACACTCAAGATTGGGTTTCAAAATGTAAAGCATGCCAAAAATCAATTGGGAGACCACAACTTGCTGCACTACTGCTCAGGCCAGTTGTTATTGAAGAAAATTTTCAGCAGTGGGGGCTAGACTTCATTGGTGCTTTGAATCAACAATCAAGCGTGGGGCACACCTATGTGCTCACATCAACACATTACTTCACAAAATGGGTGGAGGCCATTCTGGAAAAGCAAGCCAACACCGAAACCGTATGCACCTTCATCAAGGAGAATATCATAGTACATTTGGGATTACCAAAAAGATTGTAGAAGATAACGCTACCTATTTCTCTTCAAAGGAGTTGAATGATTTTTTCTATGGCTACAAAATCTCTCTATCTCTTTTATCTGACTACTATCCACAGGGGAATTGACAGGCTGAATCAAGTAGTAAGAACATTATGACCATCATCCGTAGACTCGTAGATGAGAACTAAATGAATTGACACAAGAAGTTGTATGAAGCATTGTGTGAGGACATGATCACTCTTAAGAAGGCAATAGGTATGTCACCATTCCAATTGTTGTATGGAGTCGAAGCAGAAATTCCCCTTACGATCGAGATGCCAGCTCTGAAGTTACTACAGGGAATAGAAGATGGTTAGTACAAGGATTCTATTGACAAGAGGATCCTCTTTCTTGAGAAGCTCGAAGAAAATAGACTCCGAGTGGTGGACCATATCAAAGAGCACCAATGGAAAGTAAAGAAAAATGTTTGATAAGAAAGCTGAAAGCGAGAGAATTCAAAGTTAGCAGACTTCATCCTACTATGGGACAAGAGAAAGGAAACCAAAATGCAGCCATGGAAATGTTTGATTCATTATGGCTCGGCCCATTCCAGATTCGGGAAGCTTGTGGCGAGAATTCTTTTCTACTCTCATATTCGGATGGAACGCCATGCTGGAATTGCCTTGCAATTTTTCAATACCTATAATTATATCATCAGTGAAAGTGGGTTGTCCCTCATGTTGTACCATAGGTTATTTCTAGGTTTGTTTCCCCTTCTGTTGTGTGTCACGTGTTCCCTTTCCATTGTTTGGTGTGTGTGTGTGTGTGTGTGTGTGTGTTTCCTTCTTCCATTCATTCTTTCTCAAAGTTGTACATGACTGTGCAAGGCCCAATGGATAAGGCACTAGTCAACAAATTATATGGTCTAAAATTGAGATTTTGGATTCCCATGTCATGAATCTTCACTATGGTCAGTCTATGCCATGTCCCCAAGCTAGAGCCATTTGTTTTATTATAAATGTGCAATAAGTGAAATTAGAATTTTCCAAGCACAACAACTATACCCTTGTGCTGAAATTTTCATGTTTTATCAATCCCAGGCACCCTAGGTAAAATCTTGTTAGTCTAGGTCACCCCCTATTTGATGTTAAAATTAGTAAACTAGGTGATTTAGGAAACTTTATTCATTCCTCCTTAGTTGATTTTAGGGAGTTCTGAAAAGATGCTATCTTCTGGTAGTATTTGGAAGGGCTTTCGTTGGCCTTCCCAAGACTGGATCAATCCCCCTAGAAGTGGAACGGAAGGGAAAAAATTCAACTTGTAGGTGAATTGAATACCTTATAATATCATGGAATTTATTTTAGAATAGTTTGGGGAATTTTTGAAAGACTTGGAGCAGTCTGAGTAAAAACATGGGGTTCACAAGCCTAGGTAGTACATAGGCCTAAAACAGCTCCTAAGCTTCACAAGAAGATTACTAGGAACTCCTGGATGGAGTTAGAAGTAAGAAAAATATCATTTGGAAAAAGGATTCCAAGAACTTATATAATGGTGAAATCATATTTTTCACAACACCTTGGCGTATATGGATTTGAAGGAAGGTGTTTATCAGGCACAAGTGGACTCTCAAATCAAACAATCCTGATTTGTCAGGGATTTTATGAATGAATTAATGGCATGAGACCCCCACCATTGGATTCAAAATTTCATTTCCAGTCAGGGATCATGTAAACGTTTCACCAATAAATTCCACCATGGAGCTCAAGCTATCATCATTACAAGTTGCCCTCTCAAACGTAAGTTCAAGCAGTTAGTCAATTTTTTGAGAGGAGATGTGTCAAGCACCAGGAGCTTGGCGGGATTTCATGTCCCCGACGTCCTTGAGGCCAGGTACACCAACCTTTCAAAAATGTTCTCCCATCCCCCATGTGACCTCTAGAACGCTCTATGTGACCTCCGGACTCGACAGTTCAATCCCTTAGGTGCATTTTTTGAGCATCCACGTCCCTGTCGTCGGATCAAGCACCACGTGTCAGCTCCAAGACCATCGTGGGAACTGGTCCCTTAGATAAGGGAGATCAAGCATCTAAAAATGTTCCCAGCCCCTATGGGGTGTCTTTTGGTCACCCTCGTGACTGAATTTCAACCCCAAGGTGCATTTTAGGAGCATCCATTACTTGTCGTCGGATCAAGCGCCACGTGTCAACTCCAGGACCACCGTGGAAACTGATGTGCCTCATGTGCCTAAGGTCAAAGATATCATACATGGAAAAATTCACCTATACCCTATGGGGAGTCTTTTGGACATTCATGTGACAAATTTTCAATTTCCAAGTGCTTTAAAGCAACTTTTCTCACCTTCATTCCCTGTCATCGGATCGCCACCATGTGTCATCCTCTTGAACACCATGTAATTTGATGTCCCTCACGTCCTTGAGGTTATGGTACATCAAGTCATGAAAAATTGTGCCCAATATTCTCCCTCCATAATGTTCAAAAATTTATAAAATCTAATTGTTGCTTAATCCTACTTCCACTCCCTTTCACAGATCATCCTCCACCTCTTCCTCTACAACTTTCTCACCATCATCTCCACCATTGCAAAAACTCAGACCAGCTAAACCAAGGACACTGAAAGGTAGATTCCCTTACACTGGCATTACAATCATGTCAGGTCCTAGAAGGAAAATTCTCATCAAGATACAGAAGGAGAAGCACATAAAGAACAATGAAGAATAGAACAATAGAAATCTCCATAGCTAAAAAATGAAAATTTGAACAAATCTCTGCAAACCAGATGCATGAATCAACGAACTATGTTATTATGTTTTGTTCCTCTATCTAATACTATGAAGAACAATACCCTCAAATTTTCCTCTCGTGTAACAGAGTATCCGCAATGAAGAAATCCCACTTCTGGCTCAACGAAGAAGAAGTGGTATTTCTTGTCAAACCTGTTGGGTGAAACCGAAGTAAAACTTGCATGTGAAGTACCAAAAGGAAAAAACCACATCAAAAGTATAAGTTTTTCATCAAAAAACAGAGGAGAAAACTAAGACCTATAATTTTGAGGTCCATTAATGGTTGCCACATCTAGAAGCATTGCCAGGTCTAAAAATTAAAACTTTAAAATCTCCTGGAGTTAGTAAGCGGGCAGGCCCGAAATTTGAGAGGGGTGATATTGGGAAAACACATGCATATAAAAAAAAAGTTCATTCCATGTCAATCCAATGACTCCCAGAATCCAACTTTCTAAAAATAACAGGTCTACTACATAGGAACTGTTATTTTGGGAACAGTCATCGACATAAAGAACCTGTGAAGGAGGATGAAGACATTAGAGATGCACTACAACTGAGAATTCAAAAGAATGAGACATTTTTTGGCACTTACTAAATACTAGTAACTGGGCCCTCAAGAACCTGACTAAAAATATAAATTTGATCCAGAAGGAATGAGGAACGTAGGGAGAAAGAGGAAAATTGAGCAGCAACATCCAAGTTGAAGATCGAGGACTTGATTTTTCTCACTTACTAAAAATAGTAAGTGTGTTCTTTTCTAAGGGATAGACATGAAGCTCGAAGTAGATAGGAAGTCTATAGCTGACACATTCCTTCACCTATGAGTATTACGTGCATGAATACATCGGTGTCTAGTACATGGACCTGAATGACCTTAAGAATCACATGGCCTCCAAGGACTAGAAGAAGAATTGAAGACCACATATTCACAAGTGGCTTGTTTTCACATGCTGCAGGAAACCCAGTGTCTGTGCAGAGTCTTGAGTTAGTCCTAGCCTGTTGTTTCAACTATGATACCAAGACACAAACCATCTGAGCCGAAAATGGTACAACGATGGAGATCATGAGCCCTAGGACCATTTAAATCTCCTTGCAGATCCTAACGTACCCCAACATGGTCATCATCTTGAAGGAAAGGACGGTGCATGACTGGGAAATAATGGATTCATATGTCCAATGAGTAATTTTCAGCTCATGGTTTAAAATAGAAACAAATCCTTCAAGGATTCCCAAGAATCTACCAAGATGTGAGTTCTGAGAAGGGTATTCTCATGTCATCACTCTCCTCAATAGACTAATGGGTGAAGCAAGCATGAGAGACTATCAGGAGTGGATGGGACTTTTCATCCTTACATTAACAAAAGGAAAGAAAAGGATTGTTTGGGGGCAGAGCACTAGTGACAATCTCCAACTGAAACTACTCCAAGTTCCCATGAAAAATAAGTTCCATATAAATTCTTACCTAGTTTATCTCCTCAAAAGTTTGAGATCATTCAAGGGATTTCACTCTCACGCGGAACATTACTTCCAAGTTACCTACATTTAAGAAACTTCCATATTTGCTAATGGAGGAGAGAAATGAGAATTTCACCCACGTGAATGATGTGTTTGCCATGTACATGGTCTGAAGCTTACAAGGGGATATTGAAGCTAGGATGTCACCAAAAGTGACATCCCTTACTAAGGAATATGCAGCTCATACTTCATACAATTCTCAACATTCTCCTACATACGTAGTCACTGGAATTCAACCAAGCTCCGCTGAAGACTACCTAATTACCTCAGTGATCAAGATTTTATTGCTTCGCGCTTTGGAGGGAGATCATTCAAGTGAATAACAAGCTTAGAAGCAAGAGAAAAAAATTGATTTCATTCCCCATATCTCTAGTAGGAGTTCATATGAAAAAGATCAAATGATGAATCTCACTCGGAGGCTGGTTTCGCACATCTGACTTTGCATTCCTCCATCCCCAGGCCCAACTTTGAGATCTCGAGAAGAGCCCGACTCATTCTATGTCCCATGAATTACAACATGAGGCTACAATTTTAGGACTACTAAGACCAACTGTATTGATGACTTGGAAGTATGTAAAAAGGACCACATAAGGATGGCAATCACTCAGATGAAGAAATTCAAGTTCTCTTGCTATGAAGACATCTTGTAGGATTATAGGAGAGAGATGTATGATCCTGAGTAAGTAGCAGTCAATATTTCCCCGATGCCCCAAACCAACTGGCATGTTCATAAATCATAATATATATTGGAGTCATACTAAAAACATGGTGAGGAGAACAAGAAAATGGTTTCAAGAAGAAGAGATACTATGATCATTCAGTCATGAGGAATTTCTCAAAGCTAGAAGGAAGCTTCACATAATTTGTCTTCAGAAGTGGTCTAGGTGACTACCAACTCTATAAACACTTTGAAGATCGAGTTCAAAAAGGAAGGCCATGGAATCTGGAATCTCCCCCCGTGCAAGAAGACACCTAAGAAATTTAGGTTAGGAAGAAGGTTCATTGGTGTCATCGCCACACGAGGAAAACGTGATCTCAGTAATGTAAAATAGAAAATCCAATAACAGATGAACAGGTGAATGATGAGTACATGGTTCACGATGCAATATTCTAAACCACTGCAAAGAGGTCTCATCTCTTGGTCGACACCAAGGCCCCTCTCATTCAAGACTTGCCTCCTCCTTTAGAAACAAATAATGGTTGGTGTACCCATCATCGAGCCTGAATTTGATGAGATATTTTCGTGGATGTGGGAAACATGGTCATCCTTGACACTTACACTATGCAACAAGTAGTGAGCCCCTGACCTATATCAGCAGATTGTTTCATTAGCTAAAGGAAAAAGGTCAAGAAAGATTACACATACAACATCATGATTCTACAGTAGGGAGACATATGTAATCAGTACATTCAAAGTAGCTCAACGCTAAAGGTAATCAAGCTAGTGGATGAGATGACACTGAACTGAATACAAGATGAGCACGATCCAATTGGGACCAGCTACTCATAAGCGATATTTTCACATATATCAACAATATTCTTATTCACATGAGTGTCAAGGAATAAATAATATAAAGAGAATATTTAGGTACTAGAGGAATAAGTACAAACTCTTTCATCTTATGTGCAACACCTGGTGGATACAATCACTACAACATTTCCTATTAAGAAAGTGGTGCCCATCGGTAGCTTCGATCCAAAATCTATCAAGAAGAACACATAAGCTCAAAACTTAGCAGGGGTGAGCAAACAATGAATGGATCAACTCAATCTTCTGAAAAAGGGAAGACAACACTCTGAAGAGGCATTCAAGCTCTTTGCCTACATGCGTGCCACAGACGCCTAATAAAATGTGAGCACTCAAAGGGGATGTGGTGAAAGGAAAGAGATTAATGGGAACCTCTAAGACCAGTAGTGAGTGCATATTAGTAACACCCATGTCATCAATATTTGATCGAAAAGAAGGTTTTTGAAAGTCCCGTAGATGAGTCAACACGTGTATGTGCGAAAGGGCCTTGGAAGATCAAGATTTGAAGCAATCAATCGGGCCTTCACAGAGCTAGAGGAGAAATAAGAACAAACATACAAGCTGTAGGATAGTGTAAATTGGAAATTTTAGAAACTTGGAGTATCTTGCAATGAGCGAACACATAACTACTGATGAGTTGATTAGACCTTTCAAAGGATATGTCAAGAAAGGGGTAGGAAACCCATTGTCTTTCACTAAGGATACTCTCGACTTTTTCTCAAAGATATCTGAGCCTCCATTACACTTATGACAGAAAAGCATTCACCATGGTTCACGTAAGTGCAAGGAGATCAACAGTGTGACCGATGGATGGACTGAAACCTTTAGCTACATTCGCATCCTTTATGCCGAGAAAGTATAACCAGTAGTGGTTTGTTTCAACCAGGACCTTGGAAATACATAAGCCTTATTCGAGAACATGAAGTGACAGAGCAGTCAGAGAGCAAAGTCAATTCCATTGCAACATGGCTCATCCTTTGGCATAATTCTTCTTCTTCTTCTTCTTACTCTTATTTCTCTCTCTTCTCTTCTCATACAACACACACACTCTCTCTCTCTCTTCAATGTTAATTTTTTGCGTTGAGGTTTGCACTTTTTAATATTACTTTAAGTGACTTTAGAAACATAATGTAGACTTTAAGTCACCTTGCTATTATAAAATGGACTTAAATATTTAAAGTGGAATATGAATAGTCTTAAGTCATATGAAGGAATTTGAAAATTCACCAGGAAGATGAAGAGTTGCCTCTTCTTCTATAAATTCTAATGAGCTCCTCATTTGAGGAGCTTCAAAATTCTTCTAAAAAATATTCTGAATTTTGCTTCTTAGATGTTGGATATGTTTTTTTTGAAGTTCATGAGAGAGATATGCTTGTGAAGAGAGTGAGAGATAGCGATTTTTCTTCCATTTCTCCTACTAAAGAATGTCTTATACTTCCTACACAATGTAGAAATTCTACTTAAGCTTCAATAAAGGAAGAAGGAATTTTAGCCTTCTTTGATTAAGGAGTTTATTGGTACTTTGTGCTTCATTAAGCTGCTATTTAGTCTTGTTGTTAGTTTACGTATATTTGTGTTCTTCTGAAATTCAAGTGCATGTAATGAAACTTCATGGATGATGTGTGTGCAAGTCTATGATTTTCTACTTCGTGAGCATTAGTTTCTCCCTTTTCCTAGATATTCTCACTCCCCTTTCCTATCTTTCATAGCAAATTCCTCCCATGCAGATACCTGCAAAAATTTACCGTAGGGTCAATGGAGTTCCCCTGTTGGATCCCTGCAGCTCGAAAGGCCACTAGGATAAAACTCACATTTTACTCGTGCATGCACATACAATAGATGCATCGGTTAAGTAAAGGGACTTAGAATCCCATAGCATTGGCAAGATAACCACCAATTTGTCCCTGAAAAATTTTCTTTCCAACAATAATATTAAGTGGGAAACTACTTATTCATGAAACCCACCAAAGACCATGTGTTTTTTGTTTTTATCTTATAATATTTAAAATATAAGCATGTATGGACCCAATGGGTCAACTTTTAAGAGTGGATCATGACCACTTGCTTTGTATATATCAAGGTGATCTAATTATAGATTGGTTACACATGTTATAACATGTATATGAGCTATATGTCTGAGATAATTTCATTTACATGAGGTGAATGAGGTAAAACTGATGGATGAATGTATGAGGTAGTTTGTAATACCTTATTTAAGGTGTAATTACATGTGGAAATTGTGGGAGTGCTAAATGAAAATGTTTTCTCAATAAATATAAGTGATTTTTCAGTGGGTTTTTTACCTTCTACATTTTTCCCACTTATATCTTGTGTCACCGTGTGCATTTACTTTATTTTCATGGTATTTACATTTTGTAATATACAATATAATCATTTTAATATATGCTTTTAATTACTACACTTCATAAACTATAATCTATCATAATTTATATTATGGATCTATAATTCATAAAATTATTCATCCCGTAAATTTCCTAAGAATATTTTATTGGAGTAATCAATCCACACTCAAGCTCAAGTCACAAGTGGATCTTCATAGCTATAGACTATTTCACCAAATGGATAGAAACAGTTACATTGAATAAATCAAATGAGGATAATATTTTAGACTTCTACAAAGCCATTGTGTACAGGTTTGATGTTCCTTCCAAGATCATTTCTGATAATGATTTGGAATTCATTAGCACAAATATCTCTGTCTAGGATGTTAAAAATGGAACCTACTTGAGCACCTCCTTAAACTAGTATCCTCAAGGTTATGGCTAGGTTGAATCAAATAACAAGAAACTGTTGAGAATCATAATGAGAACCTTAAATGAGAATCAAATAACATTGTACATGAAACTAAAATAAGCCATATATGTTGAAAGGGTCAATCCCAAAAGTTCAATGGGAAGCTCCCCTTACAAATTAGTTTAGAGCTCATCACACAGGTAGAAATATTTAAAGGAGAATCCATGGAAATTAGATATGTGGAGCTCATGGAGCTAAAATATTTGAGAAAATGAGAAATGTAAATAATGGAAAATGATCAATCTCATATTAAGAAGTATTTTGAAAATAAATTAGTGGCTAAGAATTTCCAAGAAGGAGACATCATTCTCAAATGGGACCAAGACAGATCCAAACTAGGAAAACACTCAAATTTCAACACGATATGGAGTGGCCTCTACGTGGTTTCAATATGTAATTCAAACAATAATTTTCAACTTTCAAAATTGGATAAAGAGGAACTACATATCCTGATCAATGATATCTGTATGACGAAAAAGTGACAAGCGAGCTTGGGAATCTACAAGTAACTCTTCCTCGCACCTGACCTCTCGAGGTCATGCCGAGACAGCCGGTGGGGATGAAATACAGGTGGGATACAGAAAAATTAGTATGTTAATCTAATGTCTTCGATGCACACTAGTGGAATTTGTGAATCTAAGGCAAAGAAGGCCCTCTTAACCTGAACTGGTGTGATAGATCGATCAGCAAGGATGACTGCTCAAAGGCTCCAATCAATATCGAGCTCTGGCGTGATTCGATCTATGGGTTGTGGTATACGTGGAAAATGGCCTGGAATAGTTTCATGTATGTCTCCAAACAAGGTCATAGAGTGGATGATGGATGTAGTTGTCTTTATGGGTGGTTCTCTGGCCTAGTCCAGAATTATTTAGCTTCGTTAGCCGCTATATCTAACAAGGATAACTGTGTGATGATGATAGGTGGAAGTGGAGTGGATCTGAATACTAGTGTGCTTAGGCCAGTGTCTATGTCTGATTCACTTACGAATTCGTTGGGTTACGGGATTTGTGGATCGTAACCATAAACTCTTGGTTGTTGTGGTCCTACTATGGTCATGTACGAATTCAGTCCCTGATCCCTAGTATCCAATAATCATATGCTTTCTTAGCCTCTATATTCAAAATTAATAGCTTTGCGATCTTCTCAGAGTACCTCACAGGCGTTCTTGCGACCTGAATTCTTAGGCTAGTATCTATGTCTGTGAGAATGTCTCCTGCGTCTGGCTGTGGGACCAAAGGATCACAACCAAACATTTTCTCTCTTTCAAGCCCTTCTACAGTCATGTGGATATTTTTCTAGGGTAATTTGTAATTTGGCTGAATTGAACAAAACGTGTGCGCTTGGTCATCTTCTATGTTTAATCCACTCAACTGGGAATTGATTTTTTGCAAGCTTATCATTGTTCGGAAGACTTGGATCCTAATATTTTGATCTATATCAGTTATTGCTATGATGAGATTGGGCTGGGGCATGATTGGCTCGAATACGTATTCTCTGGGCTCCCTAGGTCCCGTGATTGTCATACAAAAGTAACAATGTAAATTAACTACGGCAAAGTGAAATTTAACTATTTTGAATGTATCTATAGCATATATGATTTATCTATTTTTATATTTTCTGACGAACTATTTGAATGAATCTAAAAGAGTAACTGTTAACATATCTAGAATTTTGACAATTAATCTAATGACGAAATTAAAACAAACAAGATAGCCGAGTGTAGCTATTTGTCTGTGCAATTGTGAATCTATTCTAAACAATGAAATAACTGATCTAATCTATTTGCAAGACTCTCGATCCTGCCTCAGAAGTGAGGAATGAATCATAGTCTCTCAGAAACTATCAATCCCCATAGATTCCCTGGAAATATTGAAAGTAAAATTGACTGAAATGAAGTGATTAGCTACTCTATTTGATATGCTTCTAACTTAGAACTTTGAAAGCTAGAACCTAGATTCTGCAGAACAGTGGCGAATCTGATGGTGTGTGTGATCTTGTCCCCTCAGTGTGATCTCCTCATTTTCTTGTGCTCACGTGGATCCAGAAAAGGATGTAATGCTTGCATCAATAGAAGTAGATGTTGGGACAAAGGCAGCTTAGGATACAGACTGAATACAATGCGAGTAGGAGAGAGATAGCGCAAGAGTACAGAGCTTGGCTTATGCAATTCCTAGCGGGATCTATTGTGAGTCATGCAACATAAAACATCCAGAACCTGAAACTATCCTATTTGAAGAACAAAACCTGAAAATTTAATGGCTTCCTATTGATAAACAGACTATCCTATTCCAATGGATTAGATGAAATAACAACAACACTTGCACAAGATGGATATGTGGCTTACTAACAGTAAAACAATGTTAACTAAGCATTCTAAGAAAAATGAAAACTAAATCTATTGCAAAGAGAAATCAGAGGAAAATTTGCGGAGCCATTTGCTTGAGCACAAGCCATCTATTTATAGCATTTGCATTTACCCAAGGTAAAAACCAAATAGAACTCTTAAACTATAAACAATGGCAAAACACTATTCTAGGGAACCAGAATCATAAATGCAAGCTTATGGCAGTGAAAGAAAGCATGCGGAAAAGGCCAAGAAAAGAGAGGAAAAGGGAAAAACAAAGCACGCGGGGGCTAAGCGGGGCATGCGGGATGTTAACGCACACTTAGAGATCTTTTCCGGATCCCGAACACCTTGCGAGGAGACCTGTATCATCATTGGGGCACTTGTTACGTTGTTCCGGTAGTACAGTACCTTACAATTTTGGGTACATACATATTGCCCCCTCGGAGAAGCATTTTAGCCATGAAGAGGCATAAAACGGTGGGTATGAGTATGGCGGTCCCGAAATGGGAAGTTAAAAGTTATACCTGATACGTCCGTGTGTTGAGATGACGCCTTCCAAAATTCCCGCTACCTGCAAAACGAAGAGAGAACTCAAGTGGAGATAGACACAATAGTTTGGAAAATAAATTCTAAAATAATGGGAAATGAGGACATACCATTTGTGCGGGGATAAGAACTTACCTCTGTCGGCACTCCAAACTTGTGGAAAAGGGCATTTAAAACGAATCAGGGTGCTATATATATGAAAGTGGGCCCATTTTTCTATTCATTTGCGCGAGTTGATTTGATTGATTTTGAGTTCTGGAACCCACGGTGACGGTTTCTTGCATGAGTAGATTCAAAACGTCCGTGACATGATAGTGATCATGCCTCAGTGAGTGGAACATCGACCCATGAGATCACAAGTTATTTTTCTTTAATTTATCCCTTTTACCCCCTTAATTTTGAAATGCTAAAATCTTTGTCATGGGGGGGTAATTTTTGAAAATGTTAGTGTTAAAAGGTTCATCTAGGGGGGGCGCCTACTGGGTAGGCCTTGTTTTAGTTAAAATGGTCTTGTTTTGTCATTTTTTGGGATTTTTAGGTTTAAAAACCCGCATGGGTTTTTGGGTCATGACCGCCGCCCTTAAGGCGGTGGTTACAAAACCGCCCCTCTGCTCAGGGCCACGGTTTCACACAGAATGCCAAAAGAACATTTATTTGAGATTTTTTTTACATTTTTAGCATTTCTACATGTTTTCATGATTTTTCTAGTATTATTCGGATGCTAACTTGCTTTATTTTGCGTGTTTTTAGGTGTATGCAGGCGAGAGAGAAGTGTATCCGGTGGAGCCGAGAGAGAGTGTGACTAGCTCCCAAGAGTATTGGATGCCCTCTCACAGGATGAGGAGGACACTCTTCAGAGGGCCGAGATACTACGCATCTCACACGTGCCCCATGTTACACCATCCAGTCACATTATTTGTGACCTATTCTCCTATTGGGATGATGATCAAAACACCTTCCAATTACCAGGGTTCTGCAGTGAGTGGACTATTACTTTGGAGGATGTCTATCGCATTCTGGGGGTCCCGATTATTGGGAGACGTCTCACCCTTGAGACAACAGGTTCACGGGCCCAGATAGCACAGTGGGCCACATACATGGGAGATGCAGTCATCTCCACGGGTTCGAAGAAGGGGGTTAGAGTTCGATCCATTCCTAGTTTTCCCATCCCCTTACTTCGCCAGGCTATCATGGGGATCCTTGCCTCGAGACTGATCGGAGACAAGGGAGGAGATACATTGTTATATTTCTTGTCCCCCATTATTACACAGATAGAGGGACATGGCCGGATATATGCCTGGGGAGTAGACATACTTGGGACCACCTACCATGATTTATACAGGATAGTCTGTTTACAGGGGCAGTCCTTGAGCCACTCGACCCTAGTCATGAGTTGGGTCTATGAGCACTTCATCCCCTATGGCAGAGGTGTAGAGGTTGCAGATCCCGGAGCTGTGAGGGAAGCCAGATGGATAGATATGTCGGTGCTCTGAGCACCTCATCAGCCAGTTGCTTCTCTGACTATTTCTGACATGGAGGCCACACCATATCAGACTATGGCAAGTATATGGGGTGAGGAGGCTCTTACTTTGATCTCCTACTCCACCACAGGGCAGCTTATTGATAGAGTGGGGCGAGTGGAGATGCACCCCTTTGGACGAGTTCCTCAGCAAGTTGGCCTACCATACGTGGGTATGCTTCCCCCAGTAGCGCCAGTATACAGATCAGTCCGAGAGGTTAGAGGGGGGCCTAGAGGCCGGGGTTGGACAGTGGTTACTCTTGGCATTCCCATTGCGGCTAGGAGGATAGTACGTGCCAGAGGGAGAACCGGTGCACCTCAGGCACCCTTGCTTCAGATTTCTGCGGGTCCTGCCCATAGCAGCGATGACCCCATTGAGGTAGACTCCGAGTCTGAGGAGTTTACAGCGGGAGAGACAGAGGAGGAGACCGAGGAGGACAGTGATCCTAAGTGGCATGATACTCAGGATATCATGCAAGCAGAGAGGGCCGAGCAGAGTGCAGAGAGAGTGACTCTGGTTTCAAAGGAGCCACTCTCCTAGGGCCATGGAAGGGAGGATGAGTCTGTTGCAGGGTGCTACATTGCTCCAATCACAGGAGCAGGCCCTCAGTCAGCGGCGGCATCCGTGGCAGGTACTAATCCTATAGATCCATCCTGGAGACCTGGTGATCCGAGTAAATTACCCTCTCTCCTTTTAATGTTTATTTTTAGTTAGGATCTCCTTAGTTACTATCTCTCCTTTTATTTATCTTATATTTCTAATCTCTTGTTTGGTTTCTAATTTGTTTTCTCCTTTGTTTGCAGAGACTGCCAATGAGTGGCGGGACTTGATTCGTAGGGTATGTACTGATACCCTGATGATCCCCATGGAGAGGACCCGCGCAGAGCTATCTGTAGATGCTGGGGAGCCCTCAGTAACTAGTAGGCACACTGACGTCTTTTCCCCAGTCTGGCATGTGGCCAAGATGGTATCGACTCTCTTCACGAAGCTAGTGGGGTATAGGACAGTTGAGCGCTTGATGAGGAGCCATTCTCGTGGTGAGACTGCGACTGCCCCTCAGGATCATGAGCCCTCCATGCATTCAGAGCGCTAGCATATCCGGAGTCCTAGGCGTGGGCGTGTGCCTTCAGAGGGGTCTCGTAGGGATTGAGAAGCCACTTGGCTCTCCTAGATTTTACATGATACATTCTTTTGTATATCCCGGGCTCTTTGAGCGTTTTGACCATGCCTAGTGCATGATGGCATTGTACAGAAACGTTGATCATTTATATATATATATATATATATATATATATATATATATTCTTTTTGGATCAAACCTTTGGCATTTATGGCTCTGCTTCTTTTCTAGTTTCCTCATGTGGATTATGATGTTTGAATGCATGCTTTTTTGGAATGTATGCAATGGAGAACAAATGATGCAAATGTTTATTTTCCTTTTGTATTTCATGATGCTGATATATGATGATGTAGAATAATGTGATTTTGAATCTTAGTTTCTGTAAGCAATTTTGAACACTTCATATTTGTTTTGGCAAAGTAGTGAATATAAACTGGTATGATGAGTAGATAAACCTGCCCCTACCCCCAACGCCATGCAACTAGTAAGATACGAGGGCTCATCACCGAGAGTTGGGAAGGGCACAAGTTATGAGATGTGTTGAAATGATATTGATGAAAGACAGACAAAGCTTTGGCGGAACCAAATTAGGATACCACAAGCCCACTCCACTCGAGTGACTTCATAGTTTTGGGTGGAACTTGCTTTGCGGTTTATCCAGACTTAGATCCTTAGATGGCCACATAGTAGACAAAATATGGGTTTTTAGGATTTTGAACTCTTTTGGAATTTTGGACATCTGATTCATTTGTTTTTGACTCAAAGACTTCGAGATTTGAATTGTTTGCTTATGACCTTTTGCATTTGTTTGTCAAGAGGACCCCCTACACTTTGCCCCATGCTACCAGTAAGAAGCATGGATTTATCACCGTGGGAAAAGCATAGGCGAGTAAGGGCATTTCCATCCTTTCCCAACCCTATGTCACTAGTAAGAGACATAAGCTCATCACCAAAGGTTGGTGGGGCAAGGAAATGTGTAAAATTAAATTTTTTTGTTTTGATTAATAGTTGACTTGTTTTCTTGAGTAAAATGTCAGTATGTGCTTATTTTCAAAGAGATATACATATGGGATAGATGTGACACCATGAAGCTTCTGGAACAGACCGTAGGTAAGACACCTATCCTAAGTAGAAACCATAAGTGAGAATAAACCTGCAGATCTTGGCATGGGTACCGTTAAGACTTTGTCATATCTAGCTTTACTTGATAAAATGATTCCGAGATAATTTGATGATATCATGAAAATGGAGAGGTATGATTAGAATGTTTATGCCAACAACATCATGAGTTTGTAATGAATTGCTTTGAGAACAAAATTCCTTGATCACAATTTGTGTACGAAACAAGCGGACAAAATGATCTTAATCTATATGAAGATGCAATGTAAATATAATTATAAATAGTGCTAGTTGCTTACGTGTAGAACCACTTGAGGTGTAGGGAATTGACCGTTTCACAAAATTCCTCACCTTCCATCATACATAAGAGGTATGCACCATTTCCATAGTCCTTCATGACTAGGTATGGGCCCAACCATTTAGGCTAGAACTTCCTTCCTTCGTCGGTCTTCTTGTCGATCCGGCTGTCTAACCTTAGAACTAGATCACCTTCATATATGTCACATTCATAGAATTTCTTGTTATACTGCCGGCACATCCAGTCAGCGTAGACTCTGTGCCGCTGTTCAGCATCTAACCTAGCTTCATCTAGGCTTTCTAGTTGGGAGAGACGTGCTTCCTTATAAGCGTCTTCATCCAGAATCCCTTGTAGTGAAATACAGAGACTGGGTATTTCAACCTTAAGTGGGAGAACTGCCTCTGCCCCGAATAATAGTGAGAAAGGAGTTGCTCCCATTGGTGTTCTTATTGAGGTTTGGTGGGCCCATAAGGACGGATATAACTTCAAGTTCCAATCTCATTTGTTTTCTTTCACCGTTTTAAGGAGAATGGATTTTAGTGTTTTATTTTTCGCTTTAGCATGTCCGTTGGCTTACGGGTAATACAAGGAAGCCGTATGATGGCTTATTTTAAATTTATTACACAATTCGCAAACTTCGTCATTCTTAAAAGAAGTTCCATTATCTGAGATAATGATTTGCGGGACACCATACTTGCAAATGATTTGGTTTAAAATGAATTTGGCGATTACAGAACCCGGTACAGTAGTAAGAGGCATAGCTTCTACCCACTTGGTAAAATATTCGGTGGCCGTGATTATAAAATTATGGCCATCTATAGACGAGGGAGAGAATTTCCCTATCAAATCGAGACCCCACGTAGAAAAGGGCCATGGAATAGCAATTGGTTGTAGAGCTTGTGTTGGCATGTGGATCTCATGGGAGAACTCTTGGCACTTATGACACGTACGTATAAACTCTATTGCGTTGTGTTCTAGAGTGGACCAGAAATAGCCCATTCGATGTATTTTTCAAGCGGTAGCATGGCCACCGAAGTGGCCTCCACACATTCTGCTATGAGATTCGTGGATAATCTTCTTGGATTCTTCTGTGTCAACACATCTTAGGAGCATTCCATCGAATGCTTTTTAATAGAGCACTTGCTCTATAATGATGTATTTGGCTGCAATAATGCGTAACCGCCTTCTTTGTTGGGGTGTAGCCCCTTTTGGATACGTATGGTCCATGATATAATTAATAATGTCGATATACCAGGGACACTCAGAGATAGGAGGTCTGGTTTCAATGTAGTATACGCACTCATCGGGAAGGTCTAGATTTACTATATCGCCTCCGTCTAATGGGTTATCAACTAACCAATCCATGATGATTTGTCCTTTAACCAACTTTTGATTTATAAATGTTAATTCAAATTCCCCCATTAAGGTTATAAAATGTCCAGCCTTTTTAGACAAGGACCCTTGTGTGAGGAAAGTTCGTAAATGGTCTGTTTTTACCATGACCCTTGTTTCTTGATTCAACATATAGTGTCTTAAGTGTTTAGTAGCAAAGACTATGGCGAGGCATTCCCATTCTGCTTGTGTATAACATGTTTCATAGTCGAGCAATGTTCGGCTAATGAAATAAATCACTCGTTCTCTTTTGTCATCGTCCTTTTGGGCCAACATACAGGCCAGCGAGACATCGGTAGCTCGTGAATATAGAATTAACGGGTGGTCTAGCTTAGGTGGCATTAGTGTAGGTGGTGATAACAGGAAACACTTAACCGCATCAAAAGCTTCATTGCAGTCTTCGGTCCAATCAATACTATAATCTTTCTTGAGAAGATTGTTGATTGGATGGATGGCGAAGCTTAAGTCTGGGATGAATCTCGGGATTGCACCAAGTTTTCTGAGAAATGACATGATTCTAGATTCATTCGAAGGTGGGACCATTTCAAGGATAGCCCAAATTTTGGTTGGATCAACATCTATCCCTCGTGACGATATGATGTAACCTAGGAGATTTCCTCCTATTACACCAAAGACGCATTTGTCTGGATTTAGTGTGACTCCGTATTCTATTAGATGTGAAAGAATGATGCGGAGCACCTTCAGGTGGTCATAGCACTTCTTGTCCTTAGCCAACAAGTCATCTACGTAGGATTCCACAATTTTATGAATTAGATCATGAAATATATATTTCATAGCTCGTTGGTATGTAGCACCAGTGTTCTTGAGACCAAATGGCATAACATCATAGCAATAAGTTCCCCAAGGAGTTATAAACGTGGTTTTAGCTTGGTCTTGTTCAGATATTCTGATTTGATTGTATCCCGAGAATCCATCCATGAGAGACAAAAGTTCAAATCCAGCTATTACATCAACAATGACATCTATGGATGGTAATGGGAAGTCGTCTTTAGGACACGCTTTGTTAATGTCTCAAAAATCTATGCAGATGCGTATTTTCCCATTCTTTTTTAGAATGGGAACGATATTAGATACCCATTGAGAGTAATCGACTGGTTTGATGAATCCTACTTGGAGGAGTTTTATTACTTCCTCTTTCACCATAAGAGCTACCTTAGGTTTCATGGGTCTTGATTTTTGTTTAACTGGCTTTGCATCAGATTTAGTGACGAGGTTGTGCACCGCAATGTGGGGTGCAACTCCTGTCATTTCCTTATAATTATATGTGAAATCCTTATGATGTTCCTTGAGGATTCGAGTGTGTATTTCTACTTCTTCTGGGGTTAGCGAGGATCCTAGTTTTAAGATCTTTGGTTCATCCTCCATTCCGATGTTAACATCAATTGTCTCTTTGATTAAGGAGGCATTACCTTCTTCAAACTCAGGTGGGGTTGGAGGTAAATCCAAATTGTCCCCATTTTCTACTGTGTGTATGCTAGGTTCCATTTGCGAGGGAAACTCCATCATGGGATTTCCGAAGTAGGAAGATGAATGTGGGATTAAGGACAAATCTATCATATGATAGGAGAGATGTAATGCCGCATAGGTGTTTAAGTAATTTAGAGTGGCCATATCACTATCAATGTGGTCTAGGATAGTAGATTTGTTTTCATTTCCGTTTAAAAGAGAATTTGTCATTGTTTTTATCAATGGTTCATCATGAAGGGATACCATGAAACATGTATCTTCTAACTTACTGTTTGGAGTAAAGCGTGATGCCGAGGTTGCTATAGAATCGGTGAGAAGATTGTGTTCTCACGGGATTGCTTCAATTGATATGAAGTCAAAATCCTTGCTTAGCTCTAATATAGCTATTTTGTAAAGCTGTAAGTGCTCGGCTTTGGTTTCATATATCTCAGAGACTTGGTTTGCTACCAATTGTGAGTCTCCTAACACCCTGATGTTATTAACACCGATCCTCTTGGCTAAAATGAGGCCAAGGAGGAGGGCTTTGTACTCAGCGCCGTTGTTTGTACATTCGAAATTTAGTTTGAAGGTGAACGGTAGGACTTTTCCTTCAGGGGAAGTAAAGATTACACCTGCCCCCACTCCGTAATGGCATCTAGCTCCATCAAAATGGAGTGTCCAATATTTAGCTGGGAATATGGATGCTGGGATATCTATTGTGTTCGCGTATTCTACTTCCACCATACAGAGATCTTCTGCTGGAAGAGAACCAACACCTAGGGAATATCCCATGCCTACAGAATCAAATGGTAAGAACATTGGTAGATCTTGTTCTATCAATTCAATGATTTTTGCAGTAGTTCCTAATGATACTATTTCTACAGTGTTAGCCTCATCTTTTGAGGCTGGGATTGTCTTAACTAGGCTCATAGTCTCAAGATCCATTGTAGGTATCAAATTTTCCTCTGGTTTGGCGTCAGTGGGTTTATTAAGTTGGTTTGTTGGAAGTTCAAATTCTGAGTGTATGCCTGGTCTTTTCTTTAAGTCAGCTAGGTGTATATCGAATGGTTTTGGATCACCTTTGGCTAAAAATATCTTTCCTAAGTGTAAAAACCTTACGTCTTGAAATAGCGTAGAAGGGATTGCCTTCATGCGGTGTATCTAGGGTCGGTCGATGATCATATTATAGTTAGTTTCCCGATCTATAATATAAAAATCATTCAAGATGGTTTTGGGGTTCTAAGGTGACCGGTAATATTATAGTTCCAACTGAGGTGGCTTTAAGGACTATCATAGACTCTTAGTGTTTTTCGAGTTGTGGAACAATTTGTTTCTCCATACCCTAGCTTTTGAAGGAAAGAGAAGGGGACTATGTTGACCGCTACCCCATCGTCTACCATTACACGCTTTACATAGTTGTTATAAACCCATACTTGCAAATGTAAGGTTGGATCGCCTCGGCGTGCGATCTCAGCATCTGTCAGCATTTTTTTTCTCTTGAATATGAATTCGACATCCCTATCCGCCTACCCTAGAGGATGAACATCGAAGTCTATATGATTTACCTGTGTTTTAGGAGGTGTGGAGTGATGTTAATTAAATGGCCCAAACCTAATGCCTCTAAAAGAGTAGACCTGTGGGTAGGAGAATTCTTCAGTAGGTCCAAAAATGAAATGTGCGAGAAGGTTTTTGTTAGGTCGTTAATTAAATCATAGGCACCCATAGGTTTTACTATGATTTTTTGGATGTTATCCATCTCTGGCAGGTGGCTTGGACTTGGATGAGAGAAATACTCTCGTTTCCTTGTTACAGCTTCAATGGGTAGTTCGGTGTCTAATTCTACTAAACTGACTATCTTGGGTCTTGGCTGACTTCCTAATTGTGGCGAAACTGATGGATTTAATGAAGTCGAGGCTTCATGATCATTGTTTCCCGTCATTATGCTTTTGTTTGTCCCATTTAGACTTAGCCTATTGTTATCGTGATTCAGGAGTGGATCATTAAAGATCTTGAGGGGAAACTGCCCCTGCGAGCGTGTTTGGTGGTGGTGATATAGGATATGCCAAGAACATATCTGTGAAGAATTGTCTTTGTTCCTCTGGCAAACGTTGCATGAATTTATTGTAGTCACGCCACGCTCTAGTGTCACGACCTCAATTTTTTTGGAAACCACAATATGAATTGGGGATTGTAATTCCTTGTTTGTTGGTTTGGTGTATATTGTGGCCTAAAATTCTGATCAATTCGTTGCCTATCAGGATTAAAGTTTTACATTTGCTGTTTCTGGTTTTGATTCTGGTTTTGATAACTAATTGAGTTTTCTCTTAGACCCTGTGTGGGATTTTTCTATTGTTGTTTTCATTGTTGAGGATGATTAAAATCCATTGTATTGATTATTGGGGTAAAGTTGTTGTTTCGTTGATTGTTCATTGGTGGTGAAGTATTCACATCATTTACCTTTTTAGGCTAATCGGTTACTCCATCTGTTGTCACCCCGCGATTTTTGTTAAGGATTTTAGGTCTTTGATTGACATTCATGGTAGTAGGATAAGTTGTAGTGTTCTGGTTAGAGGTGATTAACCTCTCGTTTGTTCCATATGTCTTACGACCACTATCTATTTCCGCTTGATCTATTCAGAGAGCGCTCTCAAGTACTTCATTGTAAGTCCTTAGTGGGAACTTCTAGACTTCTTCCTTCAATTCTCTGCTGAGAGAATGAAGGAATAAATCATATAGTTCCATTTGGTCCATATTTAGAGCACTGGCTGAAGAATAAAGAACAGTACGCCATCTTTGGATGAAATGAGCGACAGATTCATTATGTTCCTGCTTAATGTGTAAGAACTCCCTGATTCATGTTCTTAGCAGTTTGTTCATGTCAAATGCCTTAATGAACTCTGGAATGAGTTGTTTAAACGAATGGATGGAAGCCTCAGGTATTCTATAATACCAATCGATAGCGATGCCTTCCAATGTTTTGGGAAATATTTTAGCAATAACCCCGTCCCATGGGAGTAGTTATCGGATGGCTGTAGCGTAAGCCTTGATATGTGCATTCGGATCTCCCTCACCTTTATACTTGGGTAAATCAGGAAGGGGTATTGGAAGCATGACGCTTCATATGGTGAAGTCTAAGGGCTCTTTCAAATATTTTGAATAAGTCCCTATCGCATAGGTTTCGACCATTGATGGTGCTTGCTGAGGGAGTGATGGTGGAATGGGTTGTTGATATGGCGTAGCATATGCATTGGTGGGGAATAAGGAAACACCTATGCTTGAGTAAACATACCGGGAGAGGAGAATATATCCCCTTGTGGTGACTTGGAGTACATGTTTAAGTATGATGGGGTATTGTCCAGGAATGGATTGTTTTGTACTAGACCGGGAGGAGCGGTGTTAGAGATGGTGGGTCTAGTTGGCATTTTTTTGTGAATACTGAGGAGTCATGCCTAACGTGCTTACTCCTGTGAGGAGGTCTACTTGGCTAGGATGGTGTGGAGATTTAGAATTTCTTGTTTGTATGAATTGAGAATGGTGATTTTCTTGAGCAAGTTCTAACCCTCTCACTTTTTCTACTAACTTTGAAAATGACTTCATTTGGTGAAGTCACGGTGTTTTTCCGTAGTGGCGTTTTGTTGTATATCATGGTGTTGTATAGGCATGTGATATCTCGCTATGAACTGATCACTATCCTGCCAAGTTTCCCCGAGGGTATTTCCTATATGTAGTGGCATGGAGGTATTTTCTTGAAAAGAGACCTCAGGTTGTGTTTGTAAACCTCCTATAGGTGGGTACATACTCCGAGAGCGTTGTTCATTCCTAGGATGACGTATTGATTGTTCATCATCTAAAACCAGGTATGGATCTAATTGTCTACTAATTTTTGGTCTAAGTAGCACCTGAGGAGATGAACCAGATTCTCCAGTGAACGTCATATTATTTGAGCCTGAAAGCTTTGGTTTGAGCGAGATGATCTAACTCCTCAGTTTGAAAAGATGAGTTATATCTGATCCTTGGAGTTTGTGTTGAGTAGTTGTCACCCCATACTGAGAGTGAGGTTGATGATTACCTATTCTGTTGGGTGTAGTATGCCTCAAGACCCAAGAGGGGCCTACCATATGCATCGAATCCTGACATATTTGGGGGGTATATAAATACCCGCAGAATAATGGGAAGGGGTGAAGGTGATAGTAAAAACTGATGAGGTAGTACAAATCTGACTCCAAATCAGAAGGTAGAAAGTTCACGTCGGGTTCACCAATTTTGTACGGTGGAAAAGTGACAAGCGAGCTTGGGAATCTACAAGTAACTCTTCCTCGCACCCGACCTCTCGAGGTTGTGCCGAGACAGCCGGTGGGGATGAAATACGGGTGGGATACAACAAAATTAGTTAGGAATCTAATGTCTTCGACGCGCACTTGTGGAATTTGTGAATCTAAGGCAAAGAAGGCCCTCCTAACCTGAACTGGTTTGATAGATCGGTCATCAAGGATGACTGCTCAAAGGCTCCAATCAATATTGAGCTCTAGAATGATTCGATCTATGGGTTGTGGTATACATGGAAAATGGCTTGGAATAGTTTCATGTATGTCTCCAAACACGGTCATAGAGTGGATGATGGATGTAGTTGTCTTTATGGGCGGTTCTCTGGCCTAGTCCAGAATTATTTAGCTTCGTTAGCCGCTATATCTAACAAGGATAACTGTGTGATGATGATAGGTGGAAGTGGAGTGGATCTGAATACTAGTGTGCTTAGGCCAGTGTCTATGTCTGATTCACTTATGAATTCATTGGGTTGCGGGATTTGTGGATCGTAACCGTAAACTCTTGGTTGTTGTGGTCCTGCTATGGTCATGTACGAATTCAGTCCCTGATCCCTAGTATCCAATAATCATATGCTTTCTCAGCCTCTATATTCAAAATTAATAGCTTTGCGATCTTCTCAGAGTACCTCACAGGCGTTCTTGCGACCTGAATTCTTAGGCTAGTATCTATGTCTGTGAGAATGTCTCCTGCATCTGGCTGTGGGACCAAAGGATCACAACCAAACATTTTCTCTCTTTCAAGCCCTTCTACAGTCATGTGGATATTTTTCTAGGGTAATTTGTAATTTGGCTGAATTGAACAAAACGTGTGCGCTTGGTCATCTTCTATGTTTAATCCGCTCAACTGGGAATTGATTTTTTGCAAGCTTATCGTTGTTCGGAAGACTTGGATCCTAATATTTTGATCTATATCAGTTATTGCTATGATGAGATTGGGCTGGGGCACGATTGGCTCGAATACGTATTCTTTGGGCTCCCTAGGTCCCGTGATTATCATACAAAAGTAACAATGTAAATTAACTACGACAAAGTGAAATTTAACTATTTTGAATGTATCTATAGCATATATGATTTATCTATTTTTATATTTTCTGACGAACTATTTGAATGAATCTAAAAGAGTAACTGTTAACATATCTAGAATTTTGACAATTAATCTAATGACGAAATTAAAACAAACAAGATAGCCGAGTGTAGCTATTTGTCTGTGTAATTGTGAATCTATTCTAAACAATGAAATAACTGATCTAATCTATTTGCAAGACTCTTGATCCTACCTCAGAAGTGAGGAATGAATCATAGTCTCTCAGAAACTATCAATCCCCACAGCTTCCCTGGCAATATCGAAAGTAAAATTGACATAAATGAAGTGATTAGCTACTCTATTTGATATGCTTCTAACTTAGAACTTTGAAAGCTAGAACCTGGATTCTGCAGAATAGTGGCAAATCCGATGATATGTGTGATCTTGTCCCCTCAGTGTGATCTCCTCGTTTTTTTTGTGCTCATGTGGATCTAGAAAAGCGTGTAATGCTTGCATCAACAAAAGTAGATGTTGGGACAAAGGCAGCTTAGGATACACACTGAATACAATGCGAGTAGGAGAGAGATAGCGCAAGAGTACAGAGCTTGGATTATGCAATTCCTAGCGGGATCTATTGCGAGTCATGCAACATAAAACATCCAGAACTTGAAATTATCATGTTTGAAGAACAAAACCTGCAACTTTAATGGCTTCCTATTGATAAACAGACTATCCTATTCCAATGGATTGGATGAAATAACAGCAGCACTTACACAAGATTCATATGTGGCTTACTAACAGTAAAACAATGCTAATTAAACATGCAATGAAAGAAACTAAGCATTCTAAGAAAAATGAAAACTAAATCTATTGTAAAGAGTATTCAAAGGCAAATTTGAGGGGCCATTTTCTTGAGCACAAGCCATCTATTTATAGCATTTGCATTTACCCAAGGTAAAAACCAAATAGAACTCTTAAACTATAAACAATGGCAAAACACTATTCCAGGGAACCAGAATCATAAATGCAAGCTTATGGCGGTGAAAGAAAGCTGGTAAAACATTGAAATTACGTGAGTCATGTTAAAAGAGCTTTTTGGAAAACGCGTAAATGACCGCTGCCCAGTCAAGGTGGCGGTTTTTTCATTGAAGAGAAAAAGGCCAAGAAAAGAGGGGAAAAGGGAAAAACAAAGCACGTGGGGGCTAAGCAGGGCATGCGGGATGTTAACACACACTTGGAGATATTTTCTGGATCCCGAACACCTTGCGAGGAGACCTATATCATCATTGGTGCACTTGTTACGTTGTTCTGGTAGTACAGTACCTTACAATTTTGGGTACGTACAGTATCTATCTGAAGAATTTATATTGAGTAAAGACCCTCCCTTTTATATAGTAGATTAGTTTCTATTCCTCCAAGTGTTGTTTAGCACATTGTCCTTTTGGTAGTGTAGTTTCCTTTCCTTAAGTGTTTTTCATTGTTTTCTTAATGTCTTTGGGTGATATTTACCATTACATAATGGTTTATGGAGGATTTAAAATAATATATGTCTCAGGTAGAGTTGGAAATTGAAAAGGATGAGTTACAAGAAGCAATATGATAGAGTTCAAACCAACTCGTAAGCATTTAATATGATTGAGAAAGGAACTGCTAACAACCTTGTTAATGGATTTCCTAATCAATGTGGTGTAAAATAAATTTCAATACATTTTCCACCCTCATTGAAATCTAATTTTAGAAAAAAATCTCATGATCTCATGATTAATTTAAGAAGTTATAAATCAATTATAAGTCCATGTAGTGCTTCATAAAGGCTCAAGGGTAAGATTTTTAATTTTTTAGATCGGTTTAAAGTATTCTAGGTTGACTTGATGTCTAATGTATGAATTGAGGAAATTGATATTTTATCTAGTAGGGACATTACCCCATTGAGTCAATAAAATATTATCCAAATTTGCACCTCTTGCAATTCTGGACAACTTCTCAAGTTTTTAGAATTGTACAATATCATTGGGATTCAAAGTAGGAATTAGAAAAAAAAGTAAAAGTCATGTTTTAAGACAATTTTAACGGCCCAGAGCATTCCTCTCCCTCTTTTTGAGCCCAACAATTCAATAATTAGCCAAATTTAGAGTGATATGGGGCATAAGATAAGAAAATTGGTCAAGTCACCCTTTGAAGGAACGAGATGAATTGTTCCTTTATTCCTCTTATTCTCCACATTTTTGAACTAACTATAAGAATGGTTAGAGGCATTTTAGTCAACTGAGTTTGGTATTTATGGTGGGGATGGAAAAATTCCTTAGGGATTTCAGTTCATAGATGGGTAAAACAGGGTAGCGGGGGAATTCATCAAGTGGAGTGAGTAATTCAGTCCCCTTTGACACACTAGGAATAGTTATCAACTTCCCTTTGTACCCTAATGACCCGTTTTACCTATACCCTAATGAAAAAACATTTAAATTGACTTATAATGACCTATAAATAACCTTTTCTAGATCCTCCCACATGCCATAAATATGCGTGGCCATAATTTTGTCCTTATAACTCAAAATATTACAAACAAAATTTATTGGAAAGGTATTGTCATGCACTTCATTATGGAATCAAGAAATTCTTAAATTAATGAATTTTGGTGAGAGAAAAGGGGAAAATACATGTATATAATTGAAATCAAATTTCAAGGTAGCTCAACCACAATAATTGTTTTCAATGGTTTAATGCATGTTGTTGGTGGTTGGAGATTGAATTCTAAGTTTCCCTTTATTTTCCCTCCCCCCCTCTCTCTCTCTCTCTTATATTTTCTATATATTGGAAATTGGTGCCTATTTGTAATGGTTGGAATCTCTCAGAATAAAATGGAATCATATCAAAGTGTTTCACAAGTGTTTTTTAATTTATAGGCCTTATATTTGGACTTCTGCAATGTGTTTGTGCCTTCTTCCTTCAATGTAATGGATTGTGCATACTTATAAGGCAATAATGTTCATATTTTGTGGTTGTTTTATTCACTAGCTTTTGTTATACCTAAATTTATTTCCACTCCATTTTTGTAGGTATGTTGTGTATGTTTATCCACCTTGCATGATTTATTTTTTGTTTTACATGGTAATGGAAGGTAAGATATTGTTCTAATATGTGGCACTTCTTATGACCTATTTATCATCATTTCCTTCGTATTTTACCTCATTGAGAGTGTATTTACCCTTTTCTTGGTGCTATCACCTCTATTATCTTAGGATTTTCCTTTTATACATCTCTCTCTCTCTCTCTATCTCCATGGTTCCTATGAATGGTTATATTAGGATTGGATAGTTGTACGAGTAGTTTAACATTAGAATAGATAGAATGACCAACCATCTTTAGAGGTTTGTCCCAAGAATAAAGTTACCACACTTTAAGACAATCCCATATTACCCAAAAAATACTTATTACTCATTCATGACAAATCATAGGGTTTTTTTGTGAGAACATGAGCTATTGTTAAACCTTTATGAAATGAGCACAATTTATTCAAGGTTATTTCATGAGAAGAGGGTGTTCGTGAGGCAAGAAGAATTTTTTTCTTACACATGGGTGAGAATAATTAAGTGGAAAATGAGAGCTCTAACTGAGGCCATTGAATATTTCTCGTATCATCAAACTCGAGGCCATGAAATCAAAGACAAAATAAATGAACATTTGAGCAAGATTAGATATCCAACATTGCATTTAGATTCAATTTCACTTGATGATATCCATGAGGAATTCATAACCATTGTAAAAATTTAATTATCAGATCCATGATCATATGGAAATGAACTTATATACACATTGGTTCGAATTAGATAAGCTATTTTAGATGTAATATAGAAGATTACCAAATGGATCAAATATTGTAACATGATCCAAGGTGCAGTTGATCACTAGCTTAACATTATAACCAACACTACAGTACCCCAAGGGAAAGAAGCATTAGAGTTAGTGTTTAAGTATAATGTAACACTAGAGGATCGCAGAACTTCTCTAATTCATTTTATCAAGGTATCATCTTCATGTGCTCTGTCTATTGATTTATTTCTCTCTATCTCTCACTTTCCTTATCTTTCTATCTCCCATTATTTCATGAAATAAACATATTTTCCCAAAATTAGTATAAGGTATTTCCTAATTCTTCGTCAGTAAAGCCCATTTTTCTAAAAGTCACTTAAGTCGCCTCTTTTCAATTTTTGTAAAAAAAAAGTTCTTAAAATAAGGAAAGTGTCCTATTTTGGAAAGGAAGTTGAACAATCATGTATGAATGTGAATATTCACATGATTATTTTCCTCCATTCTCTCAACTTCATACTCAGTTGAATGTATAGCAATATGTGATAGGAATGAAAATATTTGTATTTTATTTTATGGAATTAAATTACCAATTAAACTTTGTGTTGACTGAGATTTTGGTTTCATGGAGCTTGCATAGTTATGTATATTTGTTTGTGTCTTATAACTAAGTTGGATGTAGTATGGGTTATCGATTGATGTAATCTACAATAATACCGTTAACATAACTCCCTCTCCCCTTTTCCCAACTATTTCCCTCCAGCTCATACATTTCACCCTCTCTCACTTCCTGTTGTAGTTACAAAAAGGGTGTTTCTACACTTTCCCCAGTCTGTGAACACCCCTAAGAGTTAGAAATAGTGTACATAATAAAAATCTCAATAAATGGGAACTAACCCATCTTCAAGTGGAGGGATTCTATCCCATGAGTGGTGAAGAATCTTGTATTTTATCCTTGTCAAAATATATTGCCCAAAAATTCATAAATAAAAATATAGTAAATGCAATGTCAACAAGTGAAAATGAAATCAAAATTCCATGAATATGTTATAAATTTATGATTCATTTATTACACATCACACCTAAACACATAATTACAAAATGGAAGTCCTAATAACTATACATATTACACATATGACTATAGGGATAGTTTCACTTAATTCATTATATCATTTACAAATTTATTAAGAATGTAGGGTTACTCTCCAAATATTAAACTATAATACTCCTAAATTTATCTACAATAATTCATGATACCTTAACATAAATGAAACAGAATTCTAACCTACAAATCCAAGAAACTGAAGGGGATTGAGGAATCCCATCCAAAATATGGAATACCAAAATATTGACTAATCATAAGATGATTGATGAAGCCAACATTTTATCTATTTATACAATTTTCAAAAGTTTCTAGAAGTGGAAATAGAAGGAATAAAAATTTAGGAGAACCAATGAGAGAAAATGAAGGAACATGCAAAAATTGCTCAAAGTTATACATCGTAGACCAAATAACATATATGAAACTTTAATAATATTCTTCAATTGACCCAAGGGTCCCAATTAATTCATAATAGAGGTAAATAGTATATAAGAGGCCTTACACATGTATAATATTAGGAAAGTTGGATAAAGACAAATGACAAGTGGCATAGGATGCACATACACACTCAGTCTAAATATACTTACAAAATACACAACAATTTTACCCAAAACTAATACCAACATTTATACCTTTGAATAATATTTCTAACACCACTAACCATTCTCAAATTTGAGCTCTACAAAATTATTATGGAAAAAAAATCAAATCTCCATTCACCATCTACTTAATTAAAATTACACAAAATATTATCTTATGGAACTATATTCTAGTCATAATTTTCTAATTTTTACACTTAACACACTCTAATAGGATTTGTAGTTCCACGTGGAAAATTTTTATTAGTTGCAAGGAGATCCATGTGGAAAATATCCATTTTCTATAGGTCTTCCATTCTTCCTAATCTCTCTTGAGCACTAATTCTTGTGGGTTTATGGGATTACACCATGTAGTGTAATCTTATACCTTCAAATTTTATAAGACTCGACATTTACCTTGATATTATTTAATGTATCTCACAAAAAGGTGTGAGTGTCTAGATTTTTGACATGTTTAACAATCTCATAATTACATATTCTAGGACATCTTAACCTTTTAAGGATTCATCATGTTTTTTGCGACTGCGAGTTTACAATATTGTTCCACATAGTGAAATCTCATATTCCTCAGATATAGAGCCTTTAACCTTTCAACTGAGGTAATACCTTCCTTTTTGAGATCAAATATATGATATTACACCATGTCAAAAAATCTCATATCCATAAACAATTTTTCAGCGTGATCCAATATTTCAACCTCAAATTACTTCTAGAGTTATCTTTTAACACTTTGCTTCAAATTATAGTATAAGTATTTTGGAGCTCTCACTCTTACCACTATAATTTTGAATGTTTTATTCACATGAAATCCTTAGAAACTCATCAACCTATAAAATTTTCTATAATCCCCAAGGAAGAAGGTGATACATAATCATGGCTTCCATTTTGACATTATATTCTCCTTAATCTATGAAGCACTAACCAAGCCATGAAGTATCAGCTTGAGTCTATAAAGAATCTTCATACTTATGTGAAGCATTTAATATTCCATAATATGATTATTATATTCTGACATAATTTCTAGAGAACTAACTTTGATAAACTCCATACTTCATGGCATGCAATGTGTATCTCTGTGTTTTGTATCCCTCTGTGTTTTGTATCCCATACATTAAAATGCACTTAATCTTGAAACGCACACACTAAAAGAAATATTGATATCTGCTTCCTGTCCTTATTTGTATTATGGATAAAAATGGAAATTTATACTGACACCCATGTGGTTCATCCAAATCCATGGGACATCATACTATTCCATTCAACATTTCCAAGGCCATATAACATTTCTAGGAAAGCCACACAAACTTTCTTCCTATTCGCCTTTGTGTTTTTGTGTTGTCATTGATTTCAAGTACATTTATGGAAAAGGGTGTCATGGGGTCATATGAGTCTCCATGACGTGTCATTCAAATGTCAAACATGAAGTTTTATTGGTAGTGTTAGGATTTGGCGAGTTTTATGTTGTCTTAGCATGGTTCTAGCTTGCATACTCATGGTATGAGCTCCTTAAAGTTGGTTGAATGTTTTTATGAGGTTATTAATGGTCCATGAATTTTTTTAGAGGTATACATGATTCTACATGAGGTCATCATGGTCAAGTCATGAGGTGTCATGGTTGAGTCAAGTCATTTCAGGCATATTCCTAGCCTTGGAGCATGTAGAATGAGATGGATGTATGAGTTTTTGAGTTGATAAATCTTATTGGAGAATTATAGTGGCATGGTAATAGTGTACATGATGTGTGTGGTTATTTCATGTCATTTTCATATTTTTGTGGTGTTTTAGGGTCCTTGGAAAGTAAGAAGGTGAGAACATGCAATTTGGCATAGGTAAGTCTTCATGTCTAAATAAATTTAGAGCTATTTAGGATAGATGGTGAGTATTTTCAGTTATATGATATTTTAATTATGCTTAATATCAAGTTTTAGGTCATTCTGAAGAGTGATTTACAAGATATGTTAGTTTTGGAAAAATCAGGTGATTTAGACTATGTTTTGAGACAAAAGTTGACTTTCTGATGCCCGTTGTGGACTGTGTGCTTTACTTGAGGACCTGATATATTTGTACTAGATTTATAGGTGAGTTATGAGCTTTAAAAAATAGGTGATTTTATATTCACATTTTTATGAACAATCGTTAAAAATATTAGTTTTTTTGAAACCCCATCTAAACCCTAGCTCAAAGCGACTTAGGAGAAAGTGATTACACTAAGCCTTTCTTGATTCATTTTTCCATAGTGATAATTGTATTTTTTATATGATTACTCCATATTTCCAAAAAGGTAAGTTAGTTCTTGTGATAGTATGTGGGGCCTACTTGTAAATTCTTGATTCCAGTTTAAGGAAATTTTGTACAAAGAAGTTGAAAAATAAATTGACATTATTTTTATCCTTAGATTTTTTCTATATTCCCATGATATTTTCAGGTCATGGTTGAATATAAAATTGGAAAAGTGTACCATATTTATGAATACTAGTTTTTGGGTCATTTTGGAGCATCTTGTGGTAAAAGTTTCATTGCAGGAGATACAAGAAGAGTTAGGCCTCCATTTAAGTTTCTTTTTGTGATTTTGGTTCAGAGATATTTCCATTGGTATATAAAACTTGTGTTTTTCATATGGTATGAGAAATTTATGATCTATTATTTAAGGTTTAAATTTGGAGCATGCTTGGTTTGGTAGGGTGTCAAATGGCTTCATAAGGTAAAGTAATATTTTTGAGTGGTTAACTCTTTTATAAGGTTTCTGAGTGCTTAGAAATGATGTATAAGAGTGTTCTATGATTTATTTAGGATTAGAAGTGATTTATAAGGTAATGGAGAAAGTTGAACTCAAGGTTAGTTCTTGAGTCCGAGAAGGGTAAAGAAACAATTTTTAGATATGGTCTTGGTTGGAGGCCTTGCACTAAAATATGGAAGGAAATATAATATGGTTTTGTTGGAAGTGATAATGGACTAAGAGGGGGGTAAATCAGTCCCCAATAAAATATTTACACGTTATACTTAAAACATAAAACACACATCCTTATAAAAAACATACATTAGTGAATTATCACAATAAAATATACTTCACCATGAAACATACTCCACTAAAGAAATGATTTATGCATACATATCAATAAAAACACAAGATATACACAAAACCTTTTGTTATTGATATTCAAATCAGATCACAACAATTGTTTCCTTAAATAATATGGCAACAAGGTACAATCAAGAGATATCAATACAAAAGATTATTCCTCTTGAATACACAAGAGTATATTCCTCATTTTCAAAAGACTACAACTCATTATCAGACCTGTAAATACTTTTGAGTCTTTTTAATGACATCTACATGCTCTAATATTAACACTCAAACACAAGACACCAACTCTTCCCTCCATCAATTCACCATCAACAAAAATTCACCATCCTTTTCTTCACTTAGATAAACCTCATATGAATACCAATATCTACTAACCTATAATTTAATTATAAGGGTTTTGGATATGCCCAAGGGTATTTTCTTTGCAGCAAGGATTCTTCAAATAAGATTAAAGGCTTTCCAAAAGATAAGCAACTTTGCACCCAAAACATTACTTTTATAAACTTTTCTTTATTCAAATTCAAAAGGGGTCATTTTACCTCCTTTATCTCAACCATAAAAACTTTTAAAATAACCCATAAGAATCATCAAAACATTCACAAGTGATCCAATATAGGTTGGCTTATGGCAAAACCCTTCATCCATGACACCAAAAATCCCTTAAATTTCTCATCATTATAATGAGAAAAATATTCTAACATGCCAAAAATATTTTTAGTACAAGCTCTAAAAATCACAACACATGTGTAATATGACATTTAAACATCATCCATGGTCGTACAATTTACTTGAACCAATCAAATTATTTCATTTAATGGGCCCATTGGCTTATTACCTTCACAAAACACTTGTTTCCAATGCATCCTGTAATTTACTTTTGGGCCTCAATACCCCTCAAGATGAACTCAAACTATGGCATGTGACCAACTATATGTGAATTACCAGAACCTGTAAAACACTTATAATGTAAGTTATAACTCATGAAACAATATCATTTTCAAACCAAATCAACTTTTTCCTTCACCAAATCAAGATGCCCAAAAACCAGTTTTACAAACTCAAATAGTTTTCACCCTTTATGATACATTCAAGACCTATAAATTCATTCAATAAATTAAATTTTTTCTCATCTTCACTCTCTAGGTGATAAAAATTATCAACTCAACCATTTGATGCTCCAACCAACTGAATATTTCAGAAAGAACAAACATGTCCTGAAATCCAACATACAAACTTCTTCACAAATTTACATGAAAGGTCCATAAAATAAACTCTCCAAGACACAATCCATACATAATGGAAATATCTCATAATAATATTTCCACAACATATTTTAAATCCTTCCAACTCTAAGTGGAAGGCCTTCATCCAAGACAATCTCTACAAACTAATTTTTAACCCTTCTTGGACACAAGAATTGACTATTTTCTCAATTTACTCCATCACACCAAAACAAACTTCTATACTAAAAAAAATAATTAAACACCCATATACATGATTCCTAAGCACTTAGAAACCTTCACTAATTATGAAAAACTTGGACTCATGATTTTACGCCATGTAGTAATTTGCACCCTACTATAACAAACATCCTTAAAAATTCACCATGAAGGAATTTCTCATAACTTTTCCAATCATCAAGTTTGATATACCAATGGAATTATCTCTAAACAATATTCTCAATAAAACTTGAATAGAGTCTTAACCCCCCATGTAGCTCCTACGATGTCAATTTTACATAAAGTAGCCCTAGACTGACCCAAAAACTAGTCTTCATAGATAGGGCACACTTTTCACTTTTTCATCACAACCATGATCTTAAAACCATCATGTACATAAATAAAACTCACATGGGCTATCACATAATAGTCATTTAGTTATGTAATTCCTTTGGACAACCTTGTCCACAAATTGTAACTTCTTCAGAAACTGGCCTGTTTGAGTGGGGTCCACATCATCACCAAAATGCTCTACCATACCTATATGGAAATCATGGAGGATCACTCTACATACATCCAATCATCATACACATTTTAATTGGAAATCCAATTCTGGGCATTTAGGAGAAATTTCTCTCCTACCACTTTTGAGACAGGGTTTGAGACTCATAAAAAGTTGTTTTCCTTATTAACATTCGTTCATAAAAATGTGACAATGAAATGACCTAATTATTTTTTTATAACATTATATACTCAATTTAAAAACATTCCTGAAATCCACAAGGTCCCATGCAAAGCAAAAAATTCAGGGTGAGCATCAGAAGATACAATTTGAGCTAGAAATGACCTTGTTCTTGACCCCGTTTTACCAAAACGTACATAACATGCAAAATACTCATCATGAAAACCTGAAAATTTTCCCACATAACCATGAAACACCCTTCATACATCTCTAATCCTTACCATGTCACAAAAAATATTCCATCTCCCCATCCTATCTCATTTGCATAGCTAGTCCTTAGGGTTTTGCATTGTAAAGGCTAGGGTGAACTGTAACAACCTCATAACACATGATGAAAAATCTCAAAAAGACCATAACATACCTGTTACATCATAAATAAATTTCCTATATGCATCCATGAGCTTATATAGCTCCAAAAATTAACCTCATGTATTATAACAACCATACTTGGTCCAAATGAACACCTGAAACATAGTCACCAAACTATATCTGCACCCTGCAACTCATGTGAGTTCCAAGAAACTCTCCAATCATGTTATATATCATTCCAACATTCTTCGCAAGTCACCAAGAAACTCATGCCACCATGCATTTTCCCTAGGCTAGTTAGGTCACCTGAATAGGCTTGCAAGAACAAGCAATTCTCACTGAATCAACATGTGCAACCAAGAAAATACCTGAATATCCATGTCATCATGAATTTTAACATACTCTGATCCTACTTCATCATCCACTTTGTCATTAATTAGGTTTTTCATCAATGAAAACACCTATACAACACCATGCCAACAATCTCCCCCATTGTCATTGATGGAAAACCACCTGGACTTCTCCCCCTTTTTATATTAATGAAAAAGGAATACCTATACCATCATGTTATTCATCTTCCTTAGCTTCATAGGATCATTCGTTGGTTAGAAACATCAACCAAAGGTCTCATTTTAGCTCAAAAACTTGAAATTTCACTCAAAACCTGATTTTTAGCCACTTTCAAGCATAGAAACAACATGCCACCTAGGAATAAAATATATACCTATTAATCATACCAAAAATCATGAAGAAAACAAAAATTTACCTCTTGTTTGCGATAAAGGACCAACATACACCTTCTAAGTATGGAAAACTTGCATTTCACCTTCAAACTCTGCTTTTGCCTTCATTAGACCATTGTAACAGTCCAACACGTGAGACACACACTTTGAGAAACTTGCCAAAAATGATGTACATGAGCTTAAATATCCTCCTTAGCTTCATTCTTGGTCTCACACATCTTGTCAAGGCACACATTGACTTGACACCACTGAATATTGCTCTTCATATCACACTAGGACTAAGATCCTTGTTAAGCTCATCAATGGTTTTAGGAAAAACTTTAACAAGCTCTTAAACACCATTAACATCATAAAAAATCATACCACAATTTTCCCCGGACTTAGGACAACCATATATAGTAGTATAAAACACAAAATCAAGTATCTTACCTTGGTATCTTGTTAGGAAACTGAGTCAACCACTCTGGGCATGCCCTAAACCATCTTCTCAGTGCATGACAATCACATTTGAATGAGATAAAGCAATAATTAAACCTAATTTTTTTGTCTTTATAGAAAACAACCAAATATTACCTTACATAGATTGATCTCATCTAGAACATTCACTAGAGGTGGAACCACATGCTCCCCCTGACTAATTTGAACCATACACATCACTTGCACATGTAGTAACAACTTTTTTGTATTGTAGCATCATATTAGTTTGAATGAGGGAAGTCCTTTTAACACAAGCATGACTAATATGCTAAGTCATTAACATCTTCCACTGTCTCATAATCTTTCTCATCCATATAAAGCAACCAAGACATCATATACCCCTCAAAGAAGACTATTGCCATACCTAATCAATACCTACAGACCTGCAGGATGTGATTATGAAGTAAAATGATCACACATTGTCAACTAGACACCTTATTTGCATTGTTGAGATGATATTCACTTTTATACCTTATAGACCAGTTTGAAAGCATCTTAAAATGCCATAGATTATCTTGACAAACACAACATACACGTGGAGATATGATGCTTTGCCTCTTGATCACAATTCATACGTGTAGCTAGTCATATGGCTCAAGCCCCAAGTAAGAGCAACATTAAATCTTTGAAAAACATGGGAACATACTACATTTTCATCTTTAAAAATATAATGAAATCTTCACCACTGCATGGCCATGTTCATTAATACTTCATCCTCATCAAGAATGAAGCAAACTTGTCAAACATACCTATAGATTTCATTGCCCTCTTCATCATCTCATCCATGGAGTACCTCATACCAAACATCATTGTGATTTCCACATTTGAATAAGATAAAACATGTAGATCAATCCACTCTTATCTTGAACACAATTTCAAACCAATTATACCCATACACATCCATTTTTTGAAATCTCAGAGCGAAAACGAAAATGAAAATGAAGGAAAACATGCACGAAGAGGGTAGAAAATCGTGACACAATCTTAAACACATTCACACACCCATTTTTTATGGAGCACAACAAAAAAAATACATGACAAGAGATATAAAATATGCACACCAGATCAACAATGTGAATGAAGGAAAGAAGATTTAGTAAAACTTGATCTAGGGCAGAGAATAGTAATAAAGCACAACTCTTATTTCTTCCAAGTGATGCACAATCGATTAAAAAAATGAAAGAGGAAAGGATCTATATATAATGGCTCATATTTGAGGCATGCAACTCAAAATTCTAAAGAGTAGAGCTATGCACAAAATGTCCTTAGAAAACTAAGGGGTCCAGCCTTTTACAACGAGCAATGCTTTACAATACATATAAGGAGAGAAGAGGAAGGAGAATGAGGGAAAATCGGATTCAAACATCTAACTACCAAAAGTAAGAAATATATTATTACAAATGTGCCTGTAGCACTGCTAGATCTGCCTCCCCATGCTTATTTTTTCTTATGGAATAAGAAAGGAGACAAAATTTGAAGAAATCTGTGTTTGAGTTGACTGGATGTGTGCAATCTGTACCTGGTTGATTATACTGGATGTGGCATTAATGGCCCGACTGATGTTTCCCTATTTTTTCACCTATACATTACCCATCGAGGTCTTATTTTGAATATCCAAATGTGTATCCCATGTCAACATATTTCCAACAAGACCATAGAGCACATGAATATGATCTATACAACAGAAGTTATGACAATTTGAAGTCTATAGTGCAAACTGAACATGTAAAACATGTGGCGCGCTCTGATAGGCTGAAATATTCAGATGATTGTCTATTGTCTTATCTTTTGTACCCCATGTCATGTATTCATTTGATGTAAGGATTTCGTGTGAAACTATCATGTTCTCATAGGTTGCGTGTTGCATGCTTATCTGACAAGTTGACATGTGGCACCTGATGACTGGCCTGAAAGATGTACTTGGTGCGTGTATGCGCAAGGGGCGTGAGAGGGAAGGAAAGTAGATGTCTATAATTGAAAAGGAATGATTTTGGAAGGGGAATGAGTGCACATGAGGAGGTGCAATGCATAGGAAGGAAGGGCATGCATGGAAAAACATGCCAGAGATGCACTTAGGAAGTGAAGGGCATGCATGGAAAGTAATCATACTAGGGACTTAGCCAAAATGGAAAGCAAGCCAAATATGCACACAACAGGGTGCACAAAATTGCTAGAATGAAATAGAATGCATAAGGATTATGCATAAGGGTAATTGGAGGGAGATAGAAGAATAAAGAAGGAAGGGAGGAAGCATACAGAAGAAAGTGGGGAGAAATAAAAACTTAAGGAAAAATTAGGAAGAGTGCATGAGGGCACGCACAAAGAACTACAACCATGCAAATTATGCACATGAAAGAAATCAATGACGCATGAAACCTATAACTTGATGTCAGAGCCATAATGGAACTGTAATTTTTCCAAATAACTAGGGTGGTTATTTTGGACAACACATACTTCCTACCCATTCAACATCAGAGTAGGCTCTTAATTCAAAAATCTCACTACAAACCAAACTCAGTAGTCCCTTTATGATATTTAAAGATAATTTTCATTGTTTGAAGATGAGAGTCTCTAGTTCTTCTTAAAACCTTAAAACCTCCCAACTAGCCCAAAAAATTGTACAATGTTGGGTCTTGAGGCATTTTCATAGAGAAGGCTTCTAATCATGGACCTATAATCACATTGATTCATTTTAGGATAATCATCTTCCTTGCTAAGTTTACATCTTGTAACCATGGGAGTACCAATAAGCTTACAATCATCAATTTTAAACTTCTTAAGCATTTCCTTGATGTACTTAGATTGAGATATGAATTTACCTTTGTTTGATTGAATTGCTTGTAGTCCAAGGAAGAAGGAAATCTCACCAAGCATATACATCTCAAATTCTCTCTTCATAGCTTCAGAAAAATCATGAGTCATGTGTTCATCATCTCCACCAAATATAATGTTATCCACATACACCACTACCATCAATAGATGATATCCATCACTTTTGATGTATAAGTTGCTTTTATCAACACATTTCTTGAAACATTTCTCAATCAAGTATTTATCAAGTCTTTCATACCAAGCTCTAGGTGCTTGCTTTAGGCCATAAAGATCTTTATTCAGTTTGTACACATAATCTCAATTATCAATCAAGGAAAAACTATCAGGATGCTCCTGTTAGAATTCAAGGATTCAAAAAATCACAGATTAATTCAACATTAATGCTAAACCTTCAAACATTATGTAATGTCACCATAAATATTTAAATAAACTTTACATCATCACATTAGTAAATAAAGAAATAATTACATGAAATAAATAACACAGGTGACACAATATTTATAGTGGAAAACCCCAATAGGGTAAAAACCACTTTGAAAATAACATTTACTTCAGAGAACTTATTTTAAATGCAGTAAGATCACCTCCTCCTTCAAAATCCTAATTACCAATGGTAAAACCAAATCACTTAATTTTCACATCTTTGATATATTTCCCGAATATATCAAATGAGGACCTAAAGTATTTTTTATATAATGTGGTTGAGTATGTCTCCCTACCCACCTTTTCAACCTAAAATGGTTGACACATATACCTAGGTTAGTGTATTTAATAAATAGAAACATAAATGATTCACATTATTAAATACTCACCTAATGTATATTACCTAGGTATGAATATTTAATAATAGAAAAGTATTTCATATTATTAAATATTTAACCTATATAATATTAATGGACTCATATTAATTGAGGGGTGGCCAATCCACTTAATCATTATGTTCCAACACTCCCCCTTAATGTTAAATGGGATAACATATGCCAATAGATCACTTTCCTGTGGTACACTACATGATTTACAATCCTTAAACCATAAAGGTTTTAGGCTAGCATATAGGTTGAAAGAATTATAACACCTTCATCATATTCAAGTTACCTTTAGTACAAAAGGATTTGGAATTCTAAATATCATCCCATGATCAGTTGCTAAGTATGCTTTGTGATTTTTACATGCTCTCACAAATTCTCATAAAATGTTACTGAACCCAAGCATATAGGATCCTTGTATAACCTAGGAACTCCTTTACAATATGATTGCACTGGATGTTTACCAGTAAAATCAATAACACTAAAGATTTTACTGAAGACCGCCTTTAAAGTCTTTCTACACCTCTTTCTAAAAAAGAATCCGAGGAGGTATACACATGCCTGAAGGTATTTATACATTTTCCCAAAGGTATTTTACATTTGTATGTTTATTTTACAAATACCAAGTTCCATTAGGAGGTGGCATTATCATGCACACTCCCCCTCAATGGAAACTCTGACAACCCAAGTTTTTCACGAAAGTGACAAAAATTTGTAGCACTCAAGGGCTTTATGAAGATGTGAGCAACTTGTTCTTCAGTTGGCACAAAATTGAGATCTATTTTACCACTTAACACCTTCTCACGAATGAAGTGTATATATATCTCAATGTGCTTCGTCCTATGATGTTGTACTAGATTATGTGCAAGAGCTATGGTTCTCTGGTTTGTCACAGAAAAAAGGAAAACTACATGGATCCTCCATATTTATCTCATAGAACAACCTCTTCAGCCATAAAGTCTCTTTTGAAGTTTCCATTGCACTTCTATACTCAATTAAAGGGATAGAAACAGTTGGTTGCTTTGTGCTGCACAAAGTAATGGCACATGTACGAAATTTAAACACATAACCAGAAGTATATTTTCTATCCAATACATCACCATCATGATCAAAATCACAAAATCCATACAAGTTAGCATTTACATTCTTAGTATAATGTAACCCATAATTGATTGTTCCCTTAATATATCTAAGAATTATTTTTGCAAGATTCCAATGATCCCTATAAGGTTCTTGCATAAACCTTGAAGCAATTCCTACTACTTAGGAATGTATCTGGTCTAGTTATAGTTAGATAAATCAAATTACCAATTAACTGCCTATATAAAGTAGGATCAACTTTTTCACATGTAGGTTTAGGATCAAGTTTTAGTCCAACTTCCATAGGAGTAGAAATTGGTTTACAATCAATCATGTTAAACTTTTTCAGTACATTCGTTTCATATTATGCTTGAGAAATAACAATAGAATAATTATCTTGAAATACAATCATGCCAAGAAAATGATGTAAGAGACCTAAATCAGTCATTTCAAAGTACCGTTTCAATTTTTTTTTAATTCTATGAATTAAAGAAGGACTATCACCAGTCATAAGAAAATCATCAACATATATACATACAATGATAATATGAGAGAATTCTTACTTAATGAATAGATCATTTTCAGAAGAAAAACGAACAAAACCTAACTATTTAAATAAGGAATTAATTTTTGCATACCAAGCTCTAGGAGATTTCTGTAAACCATACAAGGATTTTCTCAAATTACAAACATAGTTTTCTTTATCAATTTCTTCAAATCCTTTAGGTTGAGACATGTAAAGTTATTATTTTAAATAACCATTTAAAATAATAACTTTTCACATCCATGTGGTGGGTTCCCCCACCCAAACTGAGCAACAATAGAAAACAAGGGCTCTAACGATACTCATCTTAGCTACAAGAGAAAAAGCATCAACATAATCAATACCAGGTTTCTGAGTGAAACCTCTAGCAAAAAGTCTAGATTTATGTTTGTCAATACTACCATCAACATTATATTTTACTTTGTATAACCATCTAGACCTTATAATACTTCTTTTCTCTGGAGTTGGAACCAAATCCCATGTTTGATTTTAAATTAGGGCATTATATTCAGCTTGCATTACATTGATCCACTTCTCATCATGAGAAGCCTTTTCTAAAATTTGTGGCTCAAGTTCATACGAGGTCATTAATGCATGATACACATGATGACTTCTGGTCATTTTCCTAAGGTGAAGCAGCCTAGAATTCACTGTAAATACCCAAGGCACATTGACACATCACTCAGTCTAAACTGAGCACTAACCCAAAGTGTGCAAAGGTACCAAGTCCCTCTTCAGATTTATTTTTCTAGAATGTTAGCATGATTGAGCATGTATATATTCAGATCTATAATAGATAGTAAACAATCCACAATACATAAACTAGATCTAGATCTAAATCATATGAAAGATTGACTAAACAATGATTATAAAGGGATTTACCATGAAAGAACCATTCTCAGTCACATATAACACCAATATCCACCCAATATGATCCATTATATTAAATAATACAAAACATAGAAGCTTCATGCATTCAAGATCCAGTATCTGTGGTTATTCACACTAAAAAATACACAATATAACTCTATAATCATCAATCTCTCAAAATTGTGAAAATAAATACATATATATAGGGGTCGGGACTTCCCCTTCACCTCCCATGCACCTTCCAAAAATAGGTTACAAGTTAATAATAGTCATGCACCCTTATAAGAGAACAAAAAAACATGTAAGTACTCTAATAATAGATTTCCTATAGTTAACTCTAACTAGAAATCCTATCACTAAACCAACACTCTCCATGGCACTCAAGTTGCTGCACATCCCAAAATAGCCTTACGTGACCTGCAATTCTTCATGTTATCACATGTTCAGCACTCCATCTCCAAAAATAGCCTTGACCCACAAAAAGTGGCCAAATCCTGAATTCAAACTGTTCTGGTGCACTCATGTTTCTCTATGATTTTATGCCTTCCCGCACGCCTGGTTCCTACGCACCCAATCCATATGTGTTTTCATAGTTGAGCTATATTTCATACGCTCAACATTACCCCACACTAACTACATTTTTCATCCTTGGCAATGGGCAATCCCCCTAAATGATAGTGGATGAAATAATAAGTGAAAAACTTTACAAAACGAATGAAGACATCACTCAGTGCTTTCCTCCTCCACTGGCAGTATCAATTCCAGATACTTCATTTTAATTTCTCCCTCCAATGTCTGTCAATCACTCAACACCTCCCCTATCTTATTTGGGACATGTCTATCACTATGGCATCAAGTTAATCTTGAGTCATGTTATCTTTTTTGTTCTGTAGAACCCTAAAAATGTTAGCCATGCTTGACATTACTGCCCTCCATGATAGTCCATCTTTCAAGTGCAATCTATCTTCCCATCTCCTTCATCTGTTTTGTCCTTGTGTGGATCTTGTGCGCTGATGTAAGGGCCTCATGCTTCTTCTTTTACATAAGATAAAGACTATCTGCGCTCGCCCAATTTTCTCATCCTTCATGGCCTTTGAGGACTTCATTATCTTCAGTCAAGGGTCCTTTTTCTAATTATTGCATCCAATGCTGTGACACATGCTCAGAGCTCGATATTCCCTTCTTAAGCTCATCTTTCAAGGCCTGTAACAAAGACTCATAACTTGCAATCTTTCCTATGAAATTGTGGCCTTGGATCTTGGTTGTCTTCCTCCGTAGGATCTTTTAACGCGTAGGCATATGCACGGGACCTTCATCTATGACCCAGTTTAACCAATTATGTGCAAACATAGTGCATTGCAGAAGGAAATTTCTGAAGAAGTTGAGACTTTAGATGTGGTCTTACCTTCATAATGTCATCCCTAATTTCCTCAACCATACTAATCAATGCCTCATTCTTTGCCTCTTCCCATTCCTTTTCTGTCTTTCAGGCACTCTATTTCTTTATCCTCTCCTTAATGCTCTATCGACTAATGCTCTAATGGTTGTTGCTTTATCTATGTTCTATGTGTGCAACCTCTGCAGATACCTTTGCTAAGGCATTGCTTACCTGCTCATTCTGACATGGCCATGGGGGCTTAATATTCATGTGTCAGAGATGTGGAGACTTTTTCATCCTACGTGCGACATGCAAGACTCTTCGCATACATCAAAATCTGGCTCATCCATGTGAGTTTGCATGGACCAAGATAGTTGCTTCATGTTGTGTGTGTTGGTCATTTCTGCATCCATTAACTCCCATCCATATAGATCCTTTTGCTCTATAGTGCTCTGAAATTCGATCGCATATGATTTTACTTATATCATCTATATATCCCAATGCAGGAGTTGCGTAATCTTCACCCAATTTTTCCTTTCTTCACCCCCCTTCCTTTGGGAACACGGGTGCCTAATTCCAGAGTCGGGTGCTTTACCTTTCTAATGTATCATCGAGGCATGTCAGAATGCTCACCCTTATCCGATTTTGCACCCTATTCCTTACGCCCTTCTTCATCACTCTTTATACCTTCATCATGAGGCTCTTCTACGTCCTTGAGCATTAATTGGTGTGCTAGGTCCACTTTCACTAGTCTCGTCCTCCTCCTCGTCCTTCATTCTTAGCTTGTGCCTTCTCTTCTTCTCAGAGTTCTTCTTTGGGCGGAAAAGTCCTAGGCTGATCTCCTTAGTGGCTATAATGACGTCCCAGCACTCTGAGCCCTTGTCCTCCTAAACACCCTTTTGAATTTTGGATCGTTTGGAGTCTTGTTCTATATCTATCTTCTAGTGCACGCTTGACTCCTTCATTTCTTATTACTGTAGTGGGGGACTTGCCGTTCACACTCCCTTTTCTTTCCAACAGTGGGCTTCTTCCTGCCCCTATGCTCTAGACCCCCGTCGTCTTCATGTAGTTCCTCTTCCTCACCTGTCTTCTTCTTCATTCATAGTGGGTAGAAAATTTTCTTCCTCCTCTAAGGTACCGATCATGTAAGCTTCCCTTTAGGTGGCCTAGGTAACTTAAACTCATTTTCTAACTACTTGCCATTTTTTAGTTTAGGATTTAAGTACACATACACCAAAGTCGTGCCCAAATTTTTGATGGCTAAGCTTACAACCTTTCTATTAATGTCATCTGATATTAAATTCTCAATTTAAGTAGTCTTACTTGGGTATACATAGGTTTTGCTCAATGTATGGTAGTCACAATCTACCTTGTCTGCGTTGAATATCAAGCAGCGCGCAAGTCATAAAATATGTGAACAGACACCTAGAAATAATGCACGCGGTAAAAGCATAAGGTAGTTTGCACCATGGGCTCTATTTTCCATCTTTCATTACGAAGCGCCCATTGTAATAGTGTTGGTATACTACCATTTGTTACTTGTTTACCCACAACTGAAGGTAAATCCTCGAGGACCCTTCATTCTTCCTCAAACGTGCAGCATGTAACCGCTCATACCATAGCTCTACCCTTTGTTTGAAGGGCCCATGGTAATTGAACCATCACAAGTGTAACTTGCAAATATCTTTGCCAAGGAATTCTCTTCTAGAGGGAACATCCATATATTGTCCTTTGGCCCATTGGGCACACCAATTTCCACAAAAACTAAGGATAAAAGGACAATGTCAAAACTTATCTTTTCACCTTCTTGCGCCTCCTCAATGATGGTCTTAGTAATAAAGTTGGAGATGTTGCAGACAACCCCCTCTGTCATTCTATGCATGTGACATGAAGCCATGCTCTTGTTGACTTGAGACCAATGCACTCCTGATTATTGATCTTTGTTAGAAGATGTGTCATTGCCTAGATGAACTGGGTACTTCTGCAACTTGGGGATATTCATCTTGCGCCAACCTTTAGTGTAACCCAGCTATCCTTCCTTGTTTTTTCTACGACCTCCTTATGTCAGTGAGGTCGCTATTTATCTCTTCTCTTAAACTCCTCAACCTTGTGAAGCTGGCAATCAATGGTGCAATAATCCTCATTCAACGCCCAACAATGTAAAATAAATCTTCATGCACTTGGCTCATGAGCCGTTGGTATAGTTTTTTCAGGTTTACCGAAGTATAGGAGCTTATATAGTTGTAACACTCCTACCTTGGCCAACAATTTCTCACCTGACATCATCATAAATTGGCATGACATCTATTGTCCTCTTCGTATCATCTTCACTACGAGTAAATTTTCCAAATCCTCCTTCGTATCCTTGGTTTTGTGGTTGTAGTCGTTGACCTTTGTAGTAACGAACGTGTGAATCCTAGTCACACCCCATAAGAATTCGACGTCTAAGTATTGCATTTCTAGAAAACCTACCTTTGGGGGCATCTTCTACTTCTTCTTTCCCCTTCCCCTTCTTCTTCTTCTTCTTCCCCTTTGTCCCCACTCCAGGTGCTCTCCTTGGTGCCATAGTAATTAAAAAGGTGTGATTATTTACCTTTGTCAAGCTGTGTGAACTCAAACTTTCATACTCCTAGCTCAAAAAAATGCATGACGTAGCTCCAATATCAAACCCTAGTGCTTGATTTCTCCTACCCACACACCTCTCCTTCACTCAAACCCTTCTCTAATGGCAGCGTAAGTCAATCCCTGTGCAACAAATATAATCACAACACCTAGTTTCTCATGCTCTCCACACTTCAACAACGTATCTTGCTAGCTCATTCGCAAATAGCTCGCTCGAAAATTCATAATTGCAAAGGTAAAAATGAATCCACACTCCATCTTTATATAGATTTTGAAAAAAACTTCACATTTATTTCTCCTTTATGTACCACTGATCCCAACATTAATACATCATTTGTCAATGTTTCTGCGCTTCTCATTTCCTCACCACAGTCATAAATGTATGGCACACCTCCTAATTCTTGGCCACAGATCTCCTCTCACATACTCATATGCACCAAAGTACTTTGCCACTCTGCCTTCTTCCAAGTAGTTTTCCCCTACTGCATCCTACCTCACATTACATTGTGTGTCCAATTTTTCCATCTATGGTCTTCATTTAGGAGTAATTTTTTTTCTATCTACACCCTTCCAAAAAGCACTTGTAAAAATCCATATGCATAATCATCTTCAAATGAAAATAAACTATATTCATCTTGGTAATGAGCCATGTATGTAAACCACCCAACACTAAGGGTATGCATGATCTTCTGGGCATGAAAACACTTTAGATTGATAATCAGCTTTTGTCGCGCATAGTGCATGCTTATTACACAAAACACTCAACTAAATTGACAAAGTATAGACAATGATGAAGGAAACACATATAAAGGAAATGCATTAATGGAAACCTAAGCGAAGTTGTCAATATTGCCTTATTACAAAAACCAAGAACACTTATTTATAGTAGGGATTCAACCTATTCCCATTAAAGTAACCGAGGCAACCATGTTCCATCCAATGCCTCTAACCATGGAAAGCACCTGAAGTCAAGTATATGGGCGATAACATACGGTCCCAACCAATGCACTTTAAGCTTTCCAGGGTGGCGTAAAAAGTTTAAATCATACAAAAGTACCATTTTTTCAACCTCAAGCTTCTTATCCTTGATGTGTCCTGTCATGCCATGCCTTTTTCCTAGCTTTTTCTTGCTTTTGACTCCATCTTGTCCATGTCACGCCTATCACTCATCCAGCTGCATCAACTTGTCAATCCATTCTTCTCAGTGCTTGCTCATCAACTAGACCTCCCGCGTGTGTAATATGCACAAATAAGGTAACATGAATGCCATGGGGAGAACTGCCTTTATGCACCAAACACCAGTTGAAATGGTGTTGCTTTATTCAACCTCTTGTAGGTTTTCCTAGTATGCCCAAAGTACTGCAAAAAACCTTCTCATCCCAATCTCACCTTCCAACATCACAAATTTTGGTCAAGGTATCGCTCAATATCTTGTTGAAGGCCTCAGCAGTTCCATTTTCCCGAGGGTGACAAGGGGTTGTCCGATGGTGTGTAACCATGAATTCATCTAACAATATCCTGATAGTCTAATTAACGAAATGATTACCCCTATAACTTGTTAAAATTAAAGGGCATCCATAACTACTAATAATATTTTCCCATGATAAACCTTGCTGTCATCATAGGCTGTTATGCAATCCTTTGTAGGTGCACCACTTCCACCCACCTTGTAAGATAATTTATACAAGTTATAATGTAGCGCAATCATGTCTTGCGCATGGTTGGGGAAATAGTGCCCACAAAATCAATTGCCCACTTCTCAAAATGTTATGCACTAGAAATAGACATTAAAGGAATTTCATTACATTACCCCAAGCTTTCCAAGGTGCTGACAATGGTCACATGCCTTACAATATGCTTTGCAATCCTTGTACAACGTTTCCCACCATAGACCAGCTAGTATAATCTTGCGTGTGGTGGCATCCCCTGTATAGTGTCCACCTGCAATACCGCCATGAACCTCTACCATAATTGATTGTCACATTCATGCTCAAGCACACACCGGTGCAAAAAATCATCATGACCTAACTTGTATACAAGTCTCCACTAATCAACATTTAAGGCACGACGTGAACAACAAGTTTTTTCTTCTCTAAAGCCTTCATTCCTTCGGGTGTCACACCTATGCGTAAAAATACAACAATATCTTCCAAGTCTAATGGCGCTTGTGGTTGAACATGAATACTTGTGCATCTAGCATTGTATCCTCAATGCTCTATGCACATCCTCTCCTGATTAAATCCTTGGATAAATGGTCCTGGACCAGAATTGACTCTTATCGGGCTTAACTACCAATGTAAAATTGAACTCCTAAAATAACAGTACCCAACGACATATGCACCTTTGTACAAAACAGGCTTGTTCACCAAGTACCTCAATGTCATGTGGTCTGTATAAAAGATGAACGGTGTAGCCTAGCAAATGCTATCGAAACTTATGGACCGCGTAGATCATAGACAAGGCATCACGATTTGTCGTTGTATAATTTTGTTCTGTTGGAGACAACTTTTTGCTAGCAAAAAAAATAGGATGATCGACAATCCCTTCTCTAGGATGAGCTAATACTGGCACCAATAGCCCATGCCAGAAGCATTTCTACATGACCGTGAAAAGGCTTGGACCATGAAGGAAAGTCACAAAATAGGCGTTGTAGTAAACCTTTCTTTTAGTGTGTCAAATGCTGTGTTGTTGTGCCTCACCCCAATAGAACTTTCCTTTTCCCTTGAGTAATTCTTCTAAGGGCACGGAGATATTGACATATCCCTTAATGAACTTTCTGTAATAACTTGTATGCTCCAATAATCCACTGCACCTCATCTTTGGCTAATAGGCTCCTCCAAGCCTTAAATCACAACTACCTTAGCAGGATCCACTAGCAAGCCCTCTTTACAGATGATGTGTCCCCAACAAAATTCCAAAAGCGTGTGGCAAATATACACTTCTTAATGCTCAAGGAGATGCTAAACTTCCTACATGTCTCAAACATCAGCCTTAAATTATCACAGTGATCTTTTGAGAGCCCATAGACTATCCAATCATCCAGATACACCTTTAAGAACTTGTGAATAAAATCCTTGGAATGCTTGCACCACTGTGCGCAAAAATACTATAGGTGCATTCTTTAATCCAAAGGGCATAACTGTGTATGCAAAGCTTTCCACTTGGTTGTGAAAGATGTCTTCTCTTGATCCATAGCTATCTTTTGAGATGTGGAGCTCAGTTACTTCAATTTAGCATGCTTTATCAACTTGTTGGAAAACACAGTAACCAACATCGCTTATGAAGGGACCGACATCAGTCATCTATGATCAGCATTGGTCAGGCAAGTAGGAACTGACATTGGTTACATGTGCGTTAGTGTTTTATTTAACTCACAAGAATTAGATATAGTTTTAGTATTAAAGCAGATCTATTGATTATAATTGTATGACTAAGTTCCCTAAGTTTGTATAAGGTATTTATAAGCTAGAAAGCCAGGGTTAGAAGAGAGAGTTAATTATTATTGTGAAAATAATTGAAAGAAAGAATTCTTGGAGAAGAAAGAAAATCTTGAGAGAAAGAAAGTACTCTACATCGTGAGAAGTGTGGAAGATTGTAAATCTTCATTGTATATCTTCTAAAAGCTTTGGATAATAGATTGGCTTGTTTCTTGCTGAATGTATCCCACATTGGGTGAACCACATAAATCTGGTTTTGATTTATATCTCTTGTTTGTATATTTATTCTGGTAGAATATCAGTTTTTATTACATGTATGCTTAGATCTAATATATTATATGTACAACCTGTGTGTTAATCCCAACATATCCTCACCTGATGATATCTAGAGAATCCATTAGTGAAGGAGTAGATTTCACACCCTGCAACGCCCTCCAAGATTTCTCAGTAAAAGGTGTGGGAAAGAGATCAAATACACATGCAACATTTAAATCCCTGTAATCCACTCAAATTATGATTCTACCATCTTTCTTAATGTTGATCACCATATGACTTGACCCATTCTGAATCCTCAATAAGGTACAATAATTCAATAAATTAACATTTTTTCAATTTCTTCTTTTACTTTGACGCGCAAGTTTGAATTCATCCTGTAATTCCTCTTTTAGATTAGACGTGCACCTTCTTTTAGCTTTATCTTTATTTCTCTCAATGATTCATGCAATGCCTTTCAATTCATGATAGCCTCTAGGGAACAAATCTTGAAAGTCACACAATAAGTTCAATGATCTTAGCATACTTTTGAGTCAGACCAATAATCTCCTATAATAGCCTCCTTAGGTTCAGCATCCATGTCCAAATGTTCACTTTCTTGGTCTTAATCAGGCTCATGTGATAGGTGCGCAAGCCTTTTCATCTGCATTGTCCAATACTTCACGCGTGCCCTCTAGTGTGCTCGATATCTACAGGCTCTCTACCTCTTCATCATCAACCCTGTATATCATATTACCCTTTTCTCTTTCTAGACAGGTGCACACTCAAGCTATGTTCAGCAGTCCGTTTCTTCCTCTTCAAAGTGTGTCACCAGGTCTAATTCTCCTAACAGCTCCTTTGAAGCAACTCTTCTTTCATTTGCACTATCTCCCATAGTTAAATGCATTTCAGAACCTGCAACACCTCATGTCACTGGGGGTTTACAAGAAAATTACTCAAAGGTTTGAGTCATACCTTCACCAAGTTCTTTCTAATTTCCAGTCGCTCTATTCAACTCTGCTATAGACATACCATGTGCGTGCGCAACCTCACAAGGTGAAAATAAAACTTGTGCACCCACAACAAAGGTGCTAAAGATTCCTACCACACGTTGTCTAGAGTCTCTCACACTATTGAACATGGTGTTGAACAAAATCATTACCATGAAAGGCAAAAATCTAAGTAGGTGCATTGCTCCTTAGGAACCGAGTAGATAAAGCAATCCTTACTTCCCTCCATTCCAAAAGATTATCCCTATGAAAAATCCATAAGCACATTGTCATCCTGTGTAGGGAATATACTAAAATGTTCCTTCTTTCCACATGACATTCCCATTGATCCTCCATAGCAAACAAGAATACTTCTGGATTATCCTCTCCTGTGTACTTTGGTATCTCGATGCTGCCTAAATTCCTGATACTATGTGGCTGACTTACACATGCGTAGCTGCACTCCGTACTTCACACCCCACCATTTCATAAGTTTTGTGTGTCCAATTGTCACATGCAACACTTGTAGTATCACTCATGGACTGTGCATCATCCTACTAGAGAACCCCTTCCTTTGATGGCTCGAGAACTTCCAGATCTCGAATGGTGTGCACACATAAATTATGTTTAAGTCTTCTTTACTTAAGGGCTCTACATAAGGTGTAGATTTACCATCTGTTAGAGGTATGAAAATGACACATTCTTCCTTGTTCTCAAAGCTGATATATCCCTTTTTGAAATGCACTATTCAACGTTGTTTGCATAACACCAAGGGCATCCCAAGTAATGCTGGGGAAAAATGGTTTTCTTCTGTAAGCACTAAGACCTCGAAAGTCCCCAGTGAACTTGACCCCCTGTATAGTAATTGATGCATCTTTTAAAACTCCCATGGGCGTTTCCTTAGTTTGCTTAGCCATGAACAAAACATTAGAATATGGTTGTAACGAAGGTCTTCCCATCTAAACCCATGCATCTAATAGTGACCACATTTACTTCAACACATGTGTCAATCAAGATGTTACTCAAAATCCAACCATCAACAACAACATTCAGAGTAATCTCCTTGTCATAATATAAACTATCCAGAGTTCTACCCATTTGAACCCATGCATCCAATATGAGTACATTTACTTTACTACATGTGTCAATCAAGATTTTATTCAAAATCCAACCATCAACAACAACATTCAGAGTAATCTCCTTGTCATAATCTAAACTATCCGGAGGAAGATTAGCATGTAAAAGTTGTATCTCATGCTTAGTCCTAGTACGCAGAGTGTTTCCATTCAAATAGATTCCTAACAAAGGAATGATATTCTCTTGACATAGCATAATGCAAACCTCTTTCAAATCATCAACATCCATCTGATGGAGATTACCTGCTTTATTTTGTTCCAATTTTTGTGACTGTTCCTTTAAACACTATACCTCACCCTGTAAATTCCTGAATTACCTCCATAGTTTCTTAATAAACCTCCTTCTAATGCATCAAGGTCTGGATACTTGGCATGCAGGACTTCCTCCTTAGTAATAGTAAGCCTTCTGTTGCAGAGTCTCCCTGGTGCATTGCTAGCCTCAACACGTGTAGTAATATTTACATAGGTACTAACTTAGGATCCGGTGCTAACTTTGGCATCCACTGATCTTCTACGATGCATTATACTCTAACCATTCTCGTGCACCATTATTTTCCTATGTTTATGTTTCTTGATTAAGTGTTCATATAAGTCGAGGCACTCTTCATAACTATGATTCTTTCTGCATAGAAAGAATATACAATATTCTATGGACATTCACGTGACTGTAGTGATTCAAGAGATCTACATGTATAACAAGTTCCATGAGGCAAATCACTCCTATCCTCCTCCCCGACCATCAACCTCTGAATCTACCTCTAGTAACCTCTAACCTCTACCACATTTGCCATCCATAACAGCATCCTCACGTTGTGATCATAGTCATGTTGCTTCACCCTTTTCCTTAGAATTATTTGTAACACTAGTCTATTGTATGCCAACATCACTGACATCATGGATATATGATCAATCAACCTGTAATATTCAGTATCATGAGTGGAAGACCTACAAATCTTACAATAACTGAATACATTCTTCCTTATTGCGCATGCTGCAATAATGGGCATTGGCTTGAAATATGGTCCAAAGTGACATATCTCGCAATTCAACAACAAAGGAGTGCACATTGATTTATGAGGGTAACTATACTTAGTATGCCCCTATACTTCACAATTTATACACCAAATCCCACTACATGTCTCATGTGTTGAATTAGTAGATAGTTTCTCCAACTATCTTTTCCATTGTCTACTAATCTGTGCTTCCAAGAATGGGCTCACTCCTATGTATCCATACTTCCTATCACCTTAGTGAGCAGATTTGCTTCAATTGCCTCATGTAGATTTGTATAAGTCTTATGTGAAAGCACCCTTCTAAAAGGTGTGATATGTCCTCCAATGAACCATTGTGCATGTTGGTTCACATGTATGTCATAAGATAATTTAGACAGAAGGAGTCTTGAACTGAGCATCATATGCCCGCACACTTCTTAGTAGTGTCCCTATGCTTAATGTATCCTTAAGCACACTTATGCTCTTTCTGATCGAACTCAGGGATACAAAATTCCTTCAATAAAACATCTCTACAACGTTGTATAGTGCACACAAGTCTAATCAGGATCAAATTTAATGTATACCAATTGTGCATGTGCATCCCTGCAATGTAGTTGTCGAACTGGCTTGCCTTACACTCTAGAAGCTGTAATCCCCTTTATGCGTGCCACAATATCTCACACATATGCATGTGCTCAGTTTCATCCTCAATACCTCTATACTCTGGCAGATGGAAAGATATCTCCATTGTAAATTTTATGAGGTTGGTGTGGACCCTGCCCACCAGATCCAGAGCCTCCTGTATTCCCTCTTGTATTTCCACTACCTCCAAATCCACTAGATTTGCTAGCACCCGAGCCACCTTATCCTTCTGATCCACCTCCTCAAGTAGGTAACAGGTCTAGAGGATGCACTAGGTTGTGTTCCAATGGTAGTGTATCGAATTAAACACCCATAATTCTGTGAAGTTGCACTACTTCCAGATGTGATGTCAAGGTTATGCACGTGCCTACGTTCTGTGTTGACGAAGTGCCAGAAAAGATACCTCTAACTGGTCCTCCAAATAAAGTAGATGATGATTACTTCTATAGATGAATAAGTTCCATAATTAACTCCTGAACTTGAATGCAAATTAATTCTATCTACTACAACTCTACTGCTTACACTAGTCTATTGAATACTGACTGTCGTAGAAACTAGAAAACCAAGTGTAAGGGATAGGTCACCAGGTAGATCCAGATCCATGCCCATGTCCCATTTTGTCTCTATTAGTACACTCTCATCTGAGGCTGAAGAGGGTTCCTTACCATGATTTCCCAAATGGGGGAGATCTAGATGCTTTGACTCCACGTATTTTATGTGAGCCTCAAATAATTCATGAGCCATCTCTCTCCACAATTTCATTTATTCTTTAACTTCACGATTTTTCTCTAATTCCCTCTCATGCACCTCATTAAACTTAAGCTAACTTTCTTCCCTTTTCCTCTCTGTTGTTAGGTCCACCATCCTTACCAAACCTACTCCTACCCCTGTGCATGGTGGGGTTTAGTTGGTCATCGACTTATTTTCCAAATCTAGGGTTACAAACAGGATCTTGATTGCCAGTGGAATACTGCGCAAATACAATCCTATGGCCTCGCACAAAAACTAGAACTCATCGAATTTTGGGAAATAATAAGTTGAAATTACATACTCAAGGATATAGTTTTTCAAAACACCATGGAACCATACAGCCACATAGTGTGTCCAAATAAGATATGCATCATATAAGGCATGCAATTCTTCCTACATCCAAACAAGCATGTAAAACCTCCAATTCCTCTTAGACACATAAGAAGCTAGCCACTGGTACAACTCTATAGGAAAGATAGAAAAAAACGTCTCATACAGTGTATCATAAATTTTATGCTCAACCCACGTGCTTGTGTTAAAATTAGGTCCAGTACTAAATATGCAGGCATACTCTTCTTCCAAATCTACTAACCACTCCTCAATAATGGCTAAAGTCAATCGGTATGTCTTCATCACGCAACATCCTAAAAAACAACTAAAAAAGAGGTCTCGATAATGGAACCAATGATGCAAACTAGAATTTACTTTAAATACCCAAGGCGCATTAGTACGGCACTCAGTTTGAACTAAGCACTCACCTGAAGTGTGCAAAGGTACTAGGTCCCTCTATAGAGTTTATTTTCTAGAATGTTATCATTATTGAGCATGTATCTATTCAAATCCATAAGAGAAAGTAAACAATCCACGGTACATAAACCATATCTAGATCTAAACCATATGAAAGATTGACTAAACAATGATTATAAGGATATTTACCATGCAAGAACCATTCTCAGTCACACTTAACACCAATATCTAGCCAATATGATCCATTATATTAGATATTACAAAACATAGAAGCTTCATACATTCAAGATCTAGTTTCCATGGTTATTCATGCTAACAAATATGTAGCATAACTCTTCAATCATCAGTCTCTCAAAAACCGTACAAATCAATACATATATATAGGGGTGGTGAATTTCCCTTCACTGCCCATGCACCTTCCAAAAATATGCTACATGCTAATAATAGCCATGCGCCCTTACAAGAGAATACAAAAGCATACAAGTACTATAATAATAGATTTCCTATAGTTAAATCTAAGTAGAAATCTTATTATTAAACCAACACTTTGCATAGCGTTCAAGTTGCTACACATCCCAAAATAGCCTTACATGAACTGTAAGTCTTCATGTTATCGTGTGCTCCATGCTCTAACCCTAAAAATAGGCTCAAACTACAAAATTGGCTAAGTCATGTTAACTGATCTTGGGTTTGCTCGTACTCTGTTATACTTCCGCGTGCTCATGCACGTCCTATGTCCATGCGCCCAAACCTTATGTGATTTAACCCTTGATCCATATTCTAGTTGTTCAACATAAGGTCAATAGGATTTGAGATTTCTAACAAGATTGAGCCCATTTTATTTTCTTAGCTAGGGAGATATAAGATTTAGAAAAATCCATAACATCAACGTAAGAAACATCATTATGACCATTTAGCAAATTTTTGCTATCAGAATCAGAACCATCATTAGAAATATTGACAGTATTAAGAGTCTCATAACTATTTTTAGATGAACATAGAAGAATTTTTCCAAAACAACAACATTGCATGATTTTTAGTTACTCCCCTTTTTAAAGGGTTGTAAATCCTTAGACATGTAGTGTTAATACCATATCCAATGAAAATACAAGAAAATGAATTCATATTAAGTTTCTCTCTTTTCTTTATAGGAATATATAAATAAGCGGGAATACCAAACACTTTTAAATGAGAGACATCAAGTTTTTGATTTGACCACTTATCTAAGGGGGTTGAAAGGTGAATAGTTTTAGTGAGGGACATTATTTAGGATGTAGACTGTCTGTGTTCATTTATTTTGCTAACAAAAATTTGGGAAGACTAGTAGAATAAAGAATAGTGCGAAGCTATATATAAAATAGTCTTATTTATTCTATTCTACAACACCATTAGATTGGGGAGAATGAGGAAGAAGTTAATTATCTTTTAGTACCACAATCAATATAGAATTTTTCAAATGCCTTGCTAACGTATTCACCCCGATTTATCTTTTCTAACCCTCTTAATTTTATGATTTGATGAATTTTCAACATATGATTTAAATTCCTTAAAAATTTTCCAAAAACATCAAATTTAGTTTTAAGAAAATATGTTCGAAATCATCCTGGTAAAATCATCAATAAAAGTCATAGCATATAAAGAACCAGTTAACAAAGCTACTTCATGAGGTCCTCTCACATCACTATGAAAAATTTCTAGTGGTGAAGAGGAACTCTCCTCAAGATGTAAGTGAAAGGTTTTATCACTTTGTATCAAGTATAAACACCCTTCATAAGCATCATGAGATGAAGAAAAAATAGGCAAACCTTTAACTAGATTATATCTAGACATTTCATACAAGCTTCAATAATTGACATGTCCCAAAATTTCATGCCATAGTTTTGAATTATTCAAACTTTGAAATACAAAATATACAAACCATTTCTTTGTATTATGAACAACAATTATATTATCATCACTATCCTTGATGTACCAAGTATCCTTCAAAATTGAATAGGTAAACCATCATGAGTTAGTTGCAAACATGATAACAAATTCTTGTTAAGCTTAGGAACAAATAAAACATTATTGAAAATATCATTTGTAAATTTTAATTTTCCTTTTTCTCTTGCTTCTAAGGATGAGTTATCACCAAGATATACACGTTCATTGATTTTCATAACATCAAATAGAGAATTGGAAATACCAGTCATATGATTTGAAGCATCTAAATCTAGAATTCATTCAAAGCTAGAGGAAGAGCATAAAGTAACATATAATGCAACAATTTTAGGAGCATCATTAGAACTATCCTTTTTCCTTAATTTATATTTATAAGAGACAGTTTGCTTCTAGTTTTTATGGATAGATTTTTTAGATTTGCAATTTTCCTTTTTATGTCTAAATTTACCACATTTGTGACATTTATAATTAAATCTAACATGTAATTGTTCAAAAGAAAAAAAATTCTTATCACCAAATGAAGATTTAGTTCTACGCTTCTGATCAGGGAAGGACTTGTGAGACATTAACTTTGAATTCTGAGTGAGAAGTTCTTGAGAGACATTCTCCTTAGATTCAAAGTTTGTCATCACTTGCTCTTCCTGTATCAGAAGAGCACTCAAAGTATTTTAATCTAGAAATTCATCTTCATTCTGATATTTAAAATTTAGGATAAAAATAAAATTCTTAAAATTTTCATGAATATTTAACTGAATAATAAATTAGATTATTTTTTCACCAATTAAGTCACAATTACATCCATCTAATTGTGCTTTAATATATTTGATCTTGGATAAGAAATTAACTGCTTTTTCATCTCCTTTCATAGGAGTCGTAAGCAATTCTAAAACAAGCTTAATAATCTTATAGAAGCACGTACCTTCATGCATGGATTCTAATTGTGTCCATACCACTTTAAGATGTTTTATATTACCAATGTGTGGAAGATATTCATCTTTTGTAATGAAATTACTTGTAACATTTAGATTATGAGCAATAATAGAACACCAAATAACACAATATTTTAGAATAAGATATTTACATATATAAAATGAATAATTTACAGAAGATAAAAAAATACAAGAGATATGGGGGGCCAAGATTCCCAAATAATGAATATATGTAGAATAATACCCTTAAGGTAGGGCAACACCAAACACTGCTCCTTAAGGAAGGAGTAACTCCACAATCTCCCAAGATGGGAATCCACTTCGAGGGGGATGCCTCCAATATACCTCTATGACATGATAATACCCTCCCTTATATAGACATACATTACTCTTAATAGATGGGTAACACCTAATCCAAATGTAGGTGGGCTCATTACCCAATATAACTAATTCCTATGTGACTAACTAAGGGGATGTATGCCAAATTTCGGCATCTCCATCAACCCATATACATTATAATATCATATCCCAAGGTACATAACATTGCCTCCTTCTTTGACATGTTCCGTCCCTAAAACATAAGAAGAAGCCATATAATGAGTGCAATTTAAATTATTGCACACTTTTCGCCATGCTCGATCATCCAACCACCCATCTGAGATCCTAGTGGGTGATGTTGCTCCAAACCTAATTCCATATTCCATTAGACTCATCTGATTCCATCCTTTTCCATATGTGATCCTCCTCGATATCCATACATATCCATAATAATTATTCTTGTGATTCCACGGCATATAATTATTGCTCCATTAATTCCACGTATAGCATTGATTATTGCTCCTCCAATTCCCTGCATATTTATATAGATTGTTGCCCTTATGTGGCCTAATATAACTCCATGATTTTTTCCTCTCATGATGATGTGGATGTCTATATGGTGCAACCTTCGTATGCTCAACCTTATCAGCCTTTTCCTCTGCTGTCTTTTCCTCTTCCAACTTGTTTGTTATTTATTTTTTCTCTTGAGTAGAGAAATTATTTTTAAATTTTTCATCATGTTCTTCATCACCTCCTTTTGATTCATCCGTATTCCCTTCTTCACCATCTTCAAATTCATCTTCGTGATCCAATTTTACATTACTTTTTTCCTTGCTAAGTGTGATATATTGCAATGTAATTTTATTTCTCTTGTACCAGAATTTCATAAATTTATTTTGCACATTAATATTGATCATTCCCAATGTCTCTAACCAAGGATATCCAAGAATAATATCCATACCATCCATATATAAAGCATAAAAATCTGAATGTAAAACATATTTATCCATAGAAAGCTTAAATCTTCAAAAAATTGAATCTACTTACCATCCATTTGAGATTCCTTGATATGCTTTACTTGAACATGTAGATGTTGAGCTACATCCATATTAATGAAGTTATATTTGCTGCTAAGGTTTATGCAAACAATTTCCTTTTTCCTTTGAATGTTCCCTTCAAACTGAAATGTTGAAGCTTCATTTCTTGGATATGCATTATTTGAACTTGTATCTCGATTTTTTGTCTCTCCTTCTAAATCTTGTTTAGCAACTTCAACCTCAACATCTTCTTCTTCTTCTTCTTCTGATTTTTCCTCTTCATCACTATTATCATTAAATTCTTCTTATTCCTCTTGCTTTTCTTCTTTTGTTTCCCATCTATCCATGAAAACTTGTTCTAGTTCCTCCAAAGACCAATTATACTTTTCTTTTTCTAACTTAGAAAACCAAATAGGTGCAGGTCCACTAATCCAAAAATTTAAGCACCAAATATCTGATGGTTTAGAGAATTTATCCCTAAATTTTTTCCACCATTCTCTAACTTCAATCCTGTCATCTCCAAAAAAAGTTACCATCCCCATGATCTACAAAACTAGGGTTTTAGGAATAGACCCTTTTTGCTGAAGGTCAGCCAAAAATCATAAATCACATAACACAAACCCCAATTTAATTTTTGAGAGATTTCCAAAAATGTAAGAAATTTAGGAAAATTCCTAGAATTGCAGCCCGTGGAGTAAAATATTGAAAAAACATAAAACTAAAATAAATATAAAAAAATAGATCTAGAAATTTTGAGATTTTTACCATAGCTTTCTAAATGGGATTCACAATGCTGGTCAAAATTTAGAAAATTATTTCTAAAAAATGCATCCTGTAAAGCAAATTTAGGCGACACCTTAAAAATAGAATAACTTCCACAAAACACCTCAAAAATTTCTAAAATTTGGACTGCATCTTTATGAAACCATTTCACAAATATGGTTAAAAATTTGAGAAAAAATTCACTTATGATTTAAAAATATAGATGAATCTCTAAAATTAGGGTTTGACCCAATTTTGTCAAAATTTACGCTCTGATACCACTTGATAATTCAGATTATGAGCAGCAATAAAACACCAAATAACACAATATCTCATAATAATGATCTCAATATGCAATTATAATAGCTTTTCCACTTTGAGGGGCAACCTCTAAACCATAAAATAAGACTCAAATGCTCTAATGATGATGAACTACTACCTACAATCCCTTATATATACTACTCATATGTTATGGCCATCACCAAGGCTAACCTACTAAGCATGAGAATGCATAAATGATATAATTAAATGATATAAAAGTCAGCTACTCATATCCTAATACAAGCAATAGGTTACGGGTGTAACATGCCCTTCCCCTTCAAACCAACGTTGTCCTCAATGTTTAATAATCTTGGATGTTGATGCAGAAAACCTTCATCCTCCCAGGTTGCATCTTCTATGATCATATTCTTTCACTTGATCAGATATTCCTTAATGTCTCTATTCGCAGCCCCTTAGTATGTGTTTGCAAAATCTTATCTGGCTCCAAAATTATTCTTCCTTCCTCATCAAGTTCTGGTAACTCTGTCTGGGCTTCAAATTTCTATCCAATAACCTTCTTTAGGTAGGAAACATGGAATACTAGGTGTATGCGTGAAGATGGAGGAAAATCTTGTTTATAAGAAACACTGCCAATTTTTTACAGAACCTGATAAGGGCCATAATATTTAGGAGCAAGTCCCATATACTTCTTCTACTACCTGAATAGCATAATAAAACCTCAGTTCCTATCTTGACATCCCAAGTCCATAAAAATGTCATCATCTCACAACCCCACCCTTCAGAATCGACCTAAACAGATTAACCTCCTCTCCATAGTTCCTTCTACCATTTATTTCCTAATCAACATAAGTATGTATCTCATCCACCACATACCTACATTAAAACTCATACCATGCAAAACCAATCCAATTTCCCCACCTCTTAACAACAAATTTAATCATATCCATATAATTATGTCCCCATATCTCAACAATATCCTATATTTCAACCTATTCAATCACAATCCTTGAACTATCTTCCCACTTATGAACCCCCCCCCCACCTCCCTGCAATAACCTAATTATACCCCTTTAAGCATTTATTGACCACTATCATCCTAAACTCAATCCAGTTCCATGGATTATAATTTGAACCTCATCAATGCAATATCTCATTACCTCACACCTGAAAATGATTCCTATGCAAAAGGCTACTTGTGAAAGTAGGATGGCCATGATCACTTATAATCTGCTAATTTGGGGTTCCATAAAACCTTTGACATTCTCTTCCAAACAAATTTTTAATAATCCCATGTCATTGTACTCAGTTCCCATCAAACCTGTGATCCTCCGCACTAGTAACTAGGCTATAATTTTGTGATGCCTATTCAAAAGTAAGGAGGACTCTCAACAACACTTTTGTTCCATTTAGGCACACATGCTATCTCATGATGAACATCCATCAAGACCTCATGTTCTACATCTTTGGCTAGGAATTTGTAAGGGTTGGACCCACATTGGACCTAGTGTCTTAATTGACATCCCTCAACATTCTCTATTGCACTTTCACCCAACTCTGCAAACAATATTTCTACAACATTTCTCCATTAATCCATTGCACACAAGAATCACAATTTTCGTACTCTATTGCATTAAATAGTCTTCCATGATTAATCCATCACAGATTTCATCCAACTAGGTAGTGTGGCATGTAGCTCTAATCAAGTTGTCCTTCTCCCTTACCTAAACTCAATATCATTGAGATTTTAGTCTCAATCCTGAGCTAATACCATATCTGCATCAACTCTTCCAATCTAATCTTGTTCAACATGTTCGAGGAGTCTTTCTTGACCATTGTGTATCACAAACTAGAACTGTCACCCTTTATCTTGATAGAATGTCAAAATCTTGCTTTATCCACCCAATTGCTCGAAAAAATGAACATTTCACATAATAAGGCTATCCATAGATGTATCCAATATAGAAAATGTGACCAATTACTATCATTTCCTTAAACCTTCTTATGCATCCATGATCTCATATCAAGCCTCAACCCAAAGGGCTCCTTGATCCTACTGCTAACTATACTCCACTCAGATGATAACCTATATAGCTCGATATTTAATAAACTCATGAGTTACTATCATGATCAGTCCAAATCCCTAAAGTGTCCACCCTATGAGATAGGGCCTCACTGTGTCTTAAACCCACGTGGTACTACAAAAACCATCATTTATTTCTCCTATACATGATATTGAGAAAATATTGTACCTTAAAAGACCTCGTGTAACACTCTCAAATGGATAATTGGTCTTCCTTCAATTGGATAATCCTAACTACTCCACCTAATTGTGATCCCTGAAGCATCACATTCAACAATGAAACCCTTCTCTAATCAGTTCACCAGTAAACAAAAGCTGGACCCGTGCTACATATGGCAACCACCCAACTTCTCACATGTATTCAATTCCTTAAGTCAATCCGATGGAATGCATCCATCTTTACCCAATCTCATCAGTGGGGTTCATCCACTATACCCAACTCTACTCCCTCAAACATCTATCTCGACATAAGTACAACCTATTAGTCCTAGGAAATCTTCCCTCATTGTCTGACAGTCTATCATGGGCCTTGGCCATTCCACCACAGCTCTGCATCTACTGAGGACCCACCTCTCTTGTATACCTTTATTCGTTACAATCTGACATTCACTAGTACTCTACATCTTGTACACCAAAAGAACATTTGGATGGATATTCATAGAGAGTATGTTTCTCCAAAAATTACAACACTTTATTTACATGTTGTAAGTGTTCTTCCCATGTCTTACTATAAATCAATATGTCATCAAAGAAAACTAATACAAATTTCCTTTTAAATGGCCTAAAAACAATGTTCATCAAGATTTGAAAGGTTAAGGGAGCATTTGTAAGACCAAAAGGAATTACCAAAAACTCATAATGGTCTTCATGAATCCTGAAATCTATTTTATGATCATCTTCCTCTCTTATTCTAATTTGATGATACCCCGAACAAAGATCTAATTCTCTGAAATAAATAGCACCATGCAATTCATCAAGTAAATCATCAATTACTAGAATAGGAAACTTATCTTTGATGGTGTAATTTTTGAGTTCTCAGTAATCTAAACACATCCTCCATGTTTCATCCTTCTTACGTACCATGACCACTGGTGAAGAATATGCACTCTGGCTATGCCTGATGATACCTTCCTTCAACATTTCATGTACCATTTTCTCAATCTCACTTTTCTCGGAATATGGGTATCTATATGGTTTGATGTTAGGTGTTTGGCTCCCTAGAATCAACTAAATGGCATGATCATGATCCCTAACTGGTGGTAGTCCCTTTTGAATTGCATCAAAAACATACGAGTGAGGATCAACAATCTTCTCAATATTGGGTGGCATTGAAGACTTTGTATGTTGTACTTCTGTGGAAAATAAATTTGTTATAAATCCATCTATTCCTTTTCTGAGAACCTTCTGCATCTAATGAGAGCTAATGATATGTGGAGAATTATCTAGATTCTACCATCCCATTCAATTGTATTGTCCTTCCATTTGAATTAAATTGTATGAACAATTCTTGGAAATTTATCTCTATAGTACCTAAGGTTGTGAGTCATTGGACACCGAAAACAATATCTACCCCTCCTATAGAAATAACAAATGTAGGTGAGTCTAACATGTAGTCTCCCATGGAAATCTTGATACTATGAAACTTTCCTATGCACTGGAATGTCCCACCATCCACAATCATAACTTGCATTTATGGAGCTGGATAAATAAAACAATTAAGGCGAGCATCTAACTTACTATTTATGAAGTTATGAGTACTCCCCGAGTCAATCAACACTGTCACCTTCTATTTTTTGAGATATTCAATAACCTTGAGTGTTTGAGGAGTACTAATACCTAACAATACATGACAAGAAATTTCAGGTTTCTAATCTTCTACTTCATCTTCTATTGGTTCCTTAGCCTCTCCTATAATTTCAGCTTCCTCATTATCCTCATTACCTCCATCAATATAGAACAAATTCTTCTCAACACATGTTTTTCCAAGTCCATATTTGTTGTCACAGTTAAAACATAATCCTTTTTCTCTCTTTTCTTCCATTTGTTGAGGAGTCAGTCTAATTGGCCTAGCAAATGAAGGGGAAGAGATACCACGGTCTCTAGTGTTAATGAAAAGCAGCTTCCTACTATAAATAAAATTTTCCTCTGCTTGACGTTCCATGATAATAGAATCAGAAATATTGAGTGGATTAAACATACATACCTCATGCTTAATGTGGTCCTTAAGACCCCCAAGAAACAGGTCCTTCATATTCTCTTCTGGAATATTCTCCACCCTTAAGGATAGGTTCTGCAATTGATGCACATAATATTTGTTTGATCCTGTTTTCCGTAACTTTACTAATTAACTAAATTAGTTCTCTGAAACACTGGAACTATAGTGCAATTACAACTCTTCAATAAAAATTGTCCAAGTGACACTGAGACCATTCTTCTTCCTCTGAGCACATAACCATCGATACTAAATGAATTGGTCTGGTTTAAGATATAGGGATGCCAATATCACCTTTTTTCTTGATGGTGTTTGATGTAACTCAAATAATTTCTCCATTTGATTTATCCAATTCAGGGGATCCTTACCATAAAATTTGTGCATATCCACTTTTGGCATCATGTTCCGTGGTTGCGAATAAGTTGGATTCTGATTGGGCTGGAAAAGTGATCCAAAATGGTTATTTTGTCCATTATTTTGAACTAAAGATCCTCCTTGGTTGATATGGGGCGGATTTGGGCCATACTATTTACCCTTTACATGTTACATGAGATCATCCAACCGCTGATTGATTTGGTCTATGTCTCCTTTAGAGGCCATCTCAGATTGTACATTTCACATCTCATATTCAAGTTGGCTCAATTTATGATCAAATGAGGTAAACCCTAGTGCTGAGGAATCTGTATTTACCCCTTCTGACTCCAACTCTCAATCACTACCCCATCTTTATCTGGGGTTTTACCCAGAGTGACCAGATTGTTTTTTGCTCTTATGGAAGGCCCCGCCATGATGTCAAACCTTAGGGTTTAGGGTTTTAATACAAATTCAGTCGAACAGGAAAAACCAAAGAGAAGATACTAATACTATTTTTTGAGATCTTTCCTAAAATGTAAATAACTCTAAAACATTCCACAAATTTTAGTCTAGGGAGTGTTTTTATCAAAAAACCTAAATTTGCAATAACTTTTGAAAACGATATCAAAAAGGTCTAAATTTTTCATAGTTTTTACTTGAAACGATTCACAACTCTAGTAAAAAAATTCTCACAAATTCCATGCAGTTTGTAAGATAGAGTGGAAATAAATAATTAGGGTTTTTGCCCTAATTTTGGCCTGGATTGCAGCTCTGATACCACTTGTAATGAAATTACTTGTATAATTCAAATTATGAGTAGCAATAGAACACCAAATAACACAATATTTCAGAATAATTATCTCAATATGCAATTAGAATAGTTTCGCCACTTCAAGGGGGAAACCTCCAAACCATAAAATAAGACTCAAATGCTCTAATGATGATGAACTACTACCTATAATCCCCTATATATATATTACTCATATGTTATGGCCATCACCAAGGCCGACCTACTAAGCATGAGAAAGTATAAATAATATAATAAAATGATATGGTAAACCACAAGTCGGCTACTCATATCCTAATACAAGTAATAGGTTAAGGGAGTAACATCTTTCACATTGTGCAAATCATGGAAAGGGCCTCCCGCGTATGCTATAATAATGCATTCATATTATCTACAACTGTTTGATGACTGGTGGGTGCAAGTTCAGTTCTTGAAACAATCATCCAAAGTTTCTTCACCATAAGTTCTGATTTAACCCCAGTCTTCCAAATGTTGTAGTTGTCTCCATTTAGGATCTGGGATTTATCAAGGGAAAAATAACTAGATGCCATTATTTTCCTGAACCTTTAAAACACACCCCATTATAATATACAATGCACCACAGAGTTGGATACATATTTATCAAAAAACCCAAAAATTTTAATAGAATCAAATCTAAATTTTATTAATCTAAAGGAACTATTTGATCATACCTATTTTTTTTCATTAAAATGCATACTAATTAACCTCCCATGATCAAAATAATAACACGCAATATAAAGGGCTCTGCATTATACCTCAAACTTATATTAAAAAATATCCAGCCATATAGAAGTGAAGAAGAAACCCCTAAGAATGCGTAACAACCTCAAATTTCTGAAAAACGTTAATGTAGACAAAGATCCAGCCAACTTACATTTGAAATCTAAACGACTATCATTTTTCCTTATTTTTGGTCTTATGTGATGATCATTTGACCATCAATTTTAACACAGTGAAAATTTTCTGAATCTTATCAACTTAAATTTGACGTTTAAATGACTGTCATTCTACCTAATTTTTGGTCTGTCGTGACAGTCATTTGACCATCAAATTTGATGCAGTCAAAACTTGTTGTGTATTTCCAAAATGTGAACTTTTAGAATTTCTTCTTCTGTACAGTATTAGAGAGCTTATATTTTAATACATTATAATAACTTATTATAATTTATAATGTAACCCTTATTACGGGGACCCCTCATGAATACTTTATAAACCTTATAACTATAGTATATACTTTTTAAATTAACACATATAACCCTTATTACGGGGGCCCCTCATGACTTTTTAAAAAACATTTACCAGGAAAGGGAATTTAAATTCTACATTGACCTTAGAATTTACAGAGGAGACAACATTTTTCACGCTTCCAATGGAAAAAATTCAAATCCTATTTTGATGGATCTTTGTCTCCTCCATTTACTATTGAAAAAATTCAACCTGCACATATTAAAACTATAAAGAAAAAAATATTTCAAATATTTTATCCTTACCTGTACACAATTTTTCACGGGAGGTAAGAAGTTTCCAAATTTTCCACCTGTGAATTCACCTTGATTCTTCACAAAGAAAAACTTTTGGGTTGCACTAAAAAATGGAAAGAAGGGGCTCGATTATTTTAAATACCCTTTCGGGTTGGTTGAAAAACTCATAATCATTAAATAGAATAAATACAACATTATTAGATCTAAACTATTTAATTCAAACCATGCTCTGGTAATATGTTAGAATTCAAGGATTCAACAATTTACAGATTAATTCAACATTAATAAATTATGTAATGTTACCATAAATATTTAAATAAACATTACATCACCACATATGTAAATAAAGAAATATTTACAGGAAATAAATAACATAGGTGACACAATATTTATAGTGGAAAACCCCAATAGGTTAAAAATCACTTGAAAATAACATTTTACTTTAGAGAACTTATTTTACATCCAGTAATATCACCTCCTCCTTGAAACCCTAATTACCAATGGTAAAACCAAATCACTTGATTTGAACACCTTTGATATATTTCCCGAATATATAAAATGAAGACCTAAAGTCCTTTTTATATAAGGCGATCGAGTATGTCTCCGAACCCACTTTTTCAACCGAAAATGGTTGACACATATACCTAGGTTAGTATATTTAATAAATATAAACATAAATTATTCACATTATTAAATACTTACCTAATGTATATTACCTAGGTATGAATATTTAATAATAAAAAATTATTTCATATTATTAAATATTTAACCTATATAATAGTGATGGACCCATATTAATTAAGGGGTGGCCAGTCAACTTAATCATTGTGTTCCAATAAATACATACCTTCTAGTTATTGATTGTTCATTCTTGCAATATTTTGCAAGATGCCCCTTTACATGTTCATTCTTTCCTTGATTCCTCTTCATTCTCTTCTTCACAATGATTCCTCTGAACTTTTCCATTTAATTCATCCTTCTTCTCAAACTTAATACTACACATATGAGCTCTATGTCCATAAACACCACACTTATAACAGGTACAATGAAAAACTCCATACCTATATGCATTTGGATTTATTATAGATGATCTTACATGAGATGTAATTTTTGAATTCTCTCCCATGCTTGATTATCTTCTATCGTGATATCCTTGACTTGGTTCTTCCTCAGTTCTCTCTAATTTGACTGAACCCTCCTTGAATCCTAGGCCTATTCTATTACCATATGCATTTTGTTTTCCTAACATCTTATACAAACTATCTGAACTTTCATGAAAATATGATACCTTGCTTGTAATGGTAGTTAAACATTTATTAATATCCTCTTTCTTAACCTCACGTTTGAGACACTCCTCCCTCTTGATCTTCAACTCAGGTAGGGCCTCCTCAAGTTGATCCTTTAAAACCTTGATTACTTCCTCATGAAATTCACACAATGTTTACAACTTCTCTTTACAAATTTTAGGTTACAAATTCACTACATGCACTAAAATTCCTTTCTAAAAATATGGATGAGTCCTCTTCAACATCTAATCATCACATTTTCACTATAAATCAAAACTAGGCAGTTAGGATAATTTCCTCTCCTAATTTTGAGCTAGGGTTTCAAACTCATAAAAAGTTGTTTACCTTCTTAACATTCGTTCATGAAAATGTGATTGTGAAATTATGTCATTATTTTTAAAAATATTCTAGAATAAATTTAGAAACATTCCTGAAAGCCACAAGGTGTCTTGAAAAGAACACAATTCACGGTGAGCATCAAAAAACCCAATTCAAGCTGGAAATGGCCTTCTTCTTGACCTTGTTTCAACAAAACTGACATAACTTACAAAATACTCATCATCGCAACTTGAAAATTTTCCCACATCACCATGAGAAACCCTAATAACATATCAAATCATCACAATGTCACAAATATCTTTCAATATTTCCATCCATTGAGACTTGCATATCTAGGACTTAGGGTTTTGCACTATAAAGGCTAGGGTCAACTAAAATAACACTATAACTCATCATAAAAACTATCCAAAATGTCTAAACATAACTAATACATCATGATAAAATTACATACATACATCCATGATCTCATATATCACCACAACTTGTCCTCATTCCTTCTAATAGCCATACCTAGTCCAAATGAACACCTGAAACATGGTCACCAACTTGTATCTGCATCCTAAAAACTCATGTGAGTGCCCAAACACTTCAAAAACATGCTCTCCATCATTCCAAAATTATTTTAAATTCACCAATAATCTCATACCTCCATGCATTATCACCTAAGCTAGCTAGGTCACCTGAATAGGCTTGCTAGAACAAGCAATTCTCACTTAATCAAGACATGCAACCAAGAACATACTTGAGTCTCCATGCTACCATCAATTTGAGAATCATCTAACTCCACTCCATTATCCACTTTTTGATTAATTATTTTTTTTATCAATGCCAACACCTATACCACAACATGTCAATAGGTTTGTCTCATGATGATTAGATTTGATGGGTCATCCAAGTCAGTTGATAAGTAAGAAGGTTGTTTGGTTTTCATGATAGGTTTTCTCAGGTTAAAGGATTTAGGTTAATGAGGCATGATATGAATGATTTTATGATTTCTATCAGTTGGATATTTATAAGGGATGAATTTTTTTCCTAGTGAAGTAATTTTGAGGTATTAGAAGTGATAGAAGGGGTGCCAACAAGTTGAGTTTGTAAAACAAATTTATAGGAAGATTTATTTGGTGAAGAGGAAAGTTGGTGTGGTTTACACATGAATTTTTTGTTATATATAACATGCATGTATGTATTCCATAAGTCTCTAGGATTCTATATATTGGTTACATGTCATATTTGAGTTGTTCTTGGGTGGTTTTGAGGCCCAAAAGTGAAGACAAGGTGCTGGAAATAACTATTTGGTGAAAGAATGAGCCTTTTGAGTTGGGTTATCAATTATTTGATTGTTTAAAGTTTATGTATGACCATGGATGATGTTAATATGTCATATTACATATAGGGGATGGATGTTGGAGCTTGAATAATCATTTGTTTTTGGAATTTATGGTTTTAGCTCATCCAAGTGATGGGGTTTTGAGCTAGTTTTGTGGATGTTTGATGGTTTTTTGCATGGCCAACCTATATGGGTCCAATGTGACCTTTTAATAAATGTGTCAAGATTTTATTTAATTGGTATTGGTCAATATAAATGTATAGGATATAACTATGATGAATTTATGAGTTGGGATGCATATAAAAGTAAATTTTTGAGTTCATTTGTGAACTACTTGTGCATGGGGAAAAATTTTTACCAAAAAGGAAGAGTATAATAGGTATGAGGGAATTTTTTGAGATATGAGAAATATTTTTATATGCTGAGGAGTGATATATAACATGAGTGTAAGGGTTTGATTCCAAAACAAGTCCAAGAAGAAGAAGAAAGTGCAGGTTGAAGGAATAAGGGTTTGAAGGAAGAGTGATAGATGAATTTGTGATCTATATCAGTCGTGGCAGAAAAAAATTAGATATCTTCATTTTCAAGTGGCTGAGTTGGTTCTTATTCATCTTATGGATTTTTATCGTCCTTGTGGAATGGATGCTTCACTAAATTATGGGGTTAGTGCTCCTTGTAGGTTTGGTGCTCTCTAAACTAGGGGTTAGTGCTCCTTGTGAATTTGGTGCCACTGAGTCTCTTTTATTTGTGTAATATAAGAAGAGTTTCAATGGATTTTATTCCCCTAGAGGGTTTCCCACTTATATGTGGTGTTCATATGTCTTCTTCTTTGTTGCATGTTCTTGTGAATGCTTAATACACACCTAATGTGTTCATGTGGTTATAAATGATAAATGGATGAATGAAATGATGAATGTATGGTTTTGTAAATAAAGTAAAATGTTTTGTAGGACTGATTCACCCCTCGAGTCCATTATGATTCTAATAACTGGTATCAAATTAGGTCCTTGTGAAGCATGTCTAATATCTTGGAGGATATCCTAGAAGTACAAGATAGCTAAGAAACTCAGCAAAGAGAATCAAAAGTTGAGAGCTGTGGCCAAGAAAGATGAAGAAACCATCAAAAGTTTCAAGATTCATTTGGAGAATGTCATTTCATATTTGAGTTCAAAGTAATATGAATGTGAAATATTGAAAAGCAAGCTATGTGGTGCTTGTATGCATAGTAAAGATGATCTTAAAGAGGTGGTAATGGATCTTCAAGTGGATTTGGAATTCCATACGAAGGAGAACATCAATGTGAAGTATAAAATAAAAGGTATGTCAACTTCTCTTAATGCCAAAGAAGAAAATTATATCAAAATCAAGGAAGAGATTCAAACCCTAAAGGTCAAAGGAGATGAAAATCCAAATCTAGCAAGTTAAGGATCTGATCCTAATTCCTAAGGAATTGAATATGAAGGTTTTCATGGAAAGAAGGTTATTCAAGGCCTAATCCTTTTAGAAAACCAAATTGTATGAGGTATGCAAAGTTTCATGGTTATTGCTAGAATTAAATGATTTTGGTCATAGAGAAAGTGATTGTAGGAATTTTTTAGTTGTGTATACCCTTGTAGCAATGGAACTGACCGCACGAGTGATCAATCAAGAGATATACAAGAGGTTACATGTCACAAGTTTAATCTCAAGGGTCATATTGCAATTTTTTCTCTCATGAATCATTTAGGAAATCGAAGAAGGTTAAAGCTCCCAAAACTAAGGAGGTATGGATGACTAAATCAGTCTAAGGAGAGTCAGGTTCAATTATGATGAATGGGCATAAGGTGGTCAAGGATGACGAAAGGACTATCCATAATAGTGAGATCAATAAGTTTGATTCAATGGGTGAAGAATATCATATTTTTCTAACATTATTTCATTCTCTTGTACATGAAAAAGTGAGGAGGCTAGGTATCTATGACACTTCAATAGTAATAAGGTATGTTAAGTGACTTATCCTTTTGATTTTGAGCTCTTTTCATTGTAAGGTATTTGAATTTGTAAGAGTGTATTAGTCCTTATAGTCTTAAAAGTTTGTTTTCTTTGTTTAGAGTGACTTTATGGTCTAAATTTGAGTTGATTATATCATCACAAGTAGTGTTTATTGTCTTGCATTCAAGAAAAAGTGTTTTCTCAGTAAATTTTTTGTGATTAAGTATCTTGTACACCTGATAAATCTATCTTCATCATGATTAGGAATCTTTTGTGTTGAATTCTAGTGGAATCTATAATTTTATCATCATACTCAGTCAATTTATTGATCTATGTCAATGTAATGGTTTGTTTCATGTTCAAGAAGTATCAAGTAATCTGTGTTGTTTCTTAAATACTTATGAGATCCCTTTTGTGATCATTATGATCATGAGTGTCTATGTATGATTTTGATATCATTAAAATTTGGTATCTCCCTACTTTGAGATGTTATTGGTGTGTTATCACTATGTATTAGGTCTTTTAGGTAGTCAAAGTGTGTCATCAAGGTTGGAAAGTTGTGAAGGTATAGCTCAAGGTCATGAGTCCATCTTCATAGATATTGCTTCATGTCCTAGTCATTAAGAGCTCTATAATCTGAGTCATGTAATTTCAAGATGTGATGTCTGAGTATTAAGTGTTTGAACCACTATTATTTCCTGATTAAGCCCTATCATAATCTAGACTACAACCATAGTCAAAGTGTTATGAAGTCATGAAGATGTATTACAACCAAAGGAAGATTATTCTTAATATGGTAGATAATATTATCAAGTATCATGTCATAAGGTTTTTTGATTTTAGGTTTGTGATGTAATCTCCATGATTGAAAGAACCATCCAACTATGATTTTGAATTCAAAATCTAGTTGTATCAATGACATGAATTTCTATGGAAGTTTGAATCTATGTGTTACAGATCAAGAATATCACCAAATAGGTGTTATAGTACTTGAAGACAAAAGTGAAGTGTCTTGATGAAATTCAAAGCTTACACGGAGATCTATAAAGGATATAAGTTTTTTATGATGTTAATAATTTTTTTGCTTTGTAAAGGCTACTTAGAGCTACAATGATAAGGATGTATCAGGAGAATGTGGCTTAAGGGCGTACAGGTTCTTCAAGATAGAGTGTATTGATGTTGTAGGTCAATAAAAAGGTTGAATTTATGTGTCTTACTCTTTTTCATGTATATCCATCAAATAATTTTGTTCATCAAGTTAAAGCTTATCCCATATCTTAGCCATGAATATTTTTTGTCATCCATCATGAAGTACAATAAAGGTATGTGTATGTTCTTAAATGTGTTTCAAGAATTGAATAGTTATAATAATAATGGTTTCGTAAAGAAAGAGTAGCTTCTAGGGTCTGAGCTATTTTTTAGTTCTTTTTATGGTCTATGATGACTTTTATTTTGAATGAAAGGTAATGGTATATGATGAATGTGAGGATAAAATGTAAACAACATTTTATTTTAGGGGGATTCTTCTATGTATATAAAATCCATGCTAAGGTCAAAGTCATAATTTATTAAATAAAGAAAAGGAAAGATTCCAAGAGTAAGGAACAAGGTGCAGAGTCATCTCAATCCAAGGTATGAGGGCCATGAAGGTACAATGTGACAAAGTATGCCAAAAAATGTAGAGTTAAAGATCAAGCTCATAACTAGCCAGATCTGAGAAGATGGAAAATTTTATGGATTTCTCATTATCCCAAAAAAATATAGTTATAACATTTCATGTCAAGTATAAGACTATGTTAGGTATTTTGAGGACATTTTGATCATTCAAAAGTCATATAAAGTTTGTATGTAGGGACTACAGTGGTATCTCAGTCATATGAATAGGAATTTGGAAGGCTTCAAAGAGGTTCTTGAAGTGAATCTAAGTACAATGTGTCTTGAATCATGAATCATGATCATGATAAAAATCTCATATCAAGAAGGTGTTGTTCTCATGATATCAAAAGTTAGCTAGATGGTCATAGTGATAACTAATTCAACTATGTGAGCATCAATTTGATAACTATGTGTAGTAATCAAACCATGATAATTATGTCAAGGTATACCTTTCTTTATTGTGACATATGTATGTTGAACTTGGTGAGAGAATTCATTGAATAATATCTAAGGGTTACATGTTTAAGAATGGATTCCTAGAGCATGTACCATATCATGAGTTTTGTAATTCAAAAGGTGTTCATTGGTTCTAAGTCTTTATATTTAAATTCTAAGTTGAAAATGCTTCAAATAACTATGCATAATCAAACAGGGAAGAGAAACATGTTTCTAGCATGGTTATTACCTTGGTTATCTTGATGGATTTTAAGGGGTAATAACAAAGCTTGACCTCATTATGGTGGGGTTTCTAGGATACCTGAAGATGTAGGTTATGTTTTGTTTGCACATAATTTTAAAATAATGGATCAAAAATCTTCTTTACCTACAAGAATTTCATGTAAACAAAGCTACAAATCACATCAAAATAATGTTATGTCTTAGGAAAACATTTGAGCTTTTATTTATGGTTGTGCTTACAAAGTGATATGGGGAGAATGTGATTATCACTTATTTAGTTAGATACATATATGACTAATACATTACTATGATCTACATCCATTAATCATATTCATGATATGTATACAGATTCTCATATATGTTAGAGGCTATATAATCAACAATATCCTCTTCTTCCTCAGTTAGGTCGGAATTGGGAACGAAGATATAATCTTCAGTGAAGAATTTGAATTCTTCCTCCTGAGTGTTGTAGAGGTGAGAAAAAGTTGAGTTAGTGCTAGAGATGATGATGTGGCTATTTGAATCAATTTCTAAGGTAGTGTGGTAGTCTTCTTCTAAGTGTTCAAGTCCAGTCTTGTATTGGCATTTGTACTAAACGAGATCGTCATGGAGTCTCAGTGCTTCATCATACACATCCCAAAAAGCATCGATGGCTTCTTGAATATGTTGTGTTGCAAAAAAAATAGCCTCCAAGTGATCAAATGGAGCTTCTTGGATAGCACAAAGTTCAAGATCATGGAGCAAGTTGTATTGCTCCTAGTACAGTGGATCGTGGAAAATAGGAAAGGAATTATATTTGGGCAAGTTAGAACCTCCTAATACCATCTGAAGACATCATGCTACAAAATATCAGTAGATAACAAGAAAAAACTAAGAATTTAAATTAGATTCTAGCCAGAAATGGTGAAAAAACATAAAATATAGGAATTGCTAGTGATTCAAGGAAATCGCTGACAATTAGGGTAATCGCTAGTGATTTAGGGAAATCGCTAGTGATCAGGGTAATCACTAGCGATTACTATGAAATTTAATAATTTTACAAACATAGTTTAAATTAAGGGATTAATACATCAATTTGATAAAATAGAATGTTATTTGATATGTAGATGATGTGTAAGAAAAGGTCTTCCTAAAATGAATCAAAATGAATGATTTACCTGGTAGAAGGAATTGGTGGACAGAAGAATGGAAGAAGGTGGTTAGAGGATGGAAACAAACAATATGACGATAAATTTGATGTTAGTTGAGCATCGTGATGTTAAACAATGATGGTGTACAGTGCTTGGATGCTTGATGAGCTTAGATTGAGACAGAAACACCTGCAGAGCTTGAGAATTCATCCCCAAATGAGGTCTGAAAACCCATATTTATAGATTGCCAACGATCGGGAAAATCACCAGAGATTTTGGGAAATCTAGTTTGGTTAATAAATCAAATGATTTCCTTCCACTTTGAACTTGGTATGGTGGATTCCAAAATATTTAAGATGAATAATGGTTAAAAAATCATGAACTACCTTAATTTGGCTATGGGGGTTTAGCTTTTTGGAAGATTTAGTTAATTAGGTGGCTAGTTAGTTTAGGAAATAGATTAGTGATTTTTGGGAAGTGATTTTAGAAGTGGCTAAGTAGTTAGTGAGGTGTCATGGTTAACTCAACGAGGTTTGAAGGTGAGGTGTGAGGAGATAATGGGTAATTTATTTATTAAAGTAATCATTAATTCAAATAATCATTTTAGATTTTGGAGATATGATGGATCGTAAGTATATTAATTTAAAAAATGGGGACATAATGAGGCATCGTAAAATGTGTTGTCTTTGGTTGTGAGTATGTTTGAGCTTGGGGGATGTAATTTTTTTGTGTCTACAACATAATATGAGCCACAAGGTGAACCTACAGGTCTGTGAAAGGTGAGCTAGAAAAGATGAACCATTAAGAGGTGATAATGGAGTATCAAAATGTGTTATTCATGTCCCTTAAAGCCTTTAGAGGTTGAATCCATTACAAACAGTGGTCAAGAAGGAAAAAAGAGATGTCATTTGAGTTTTTGCAAGTACAAAAGAGTGTGATATAGGATCATATGATGAGATACAAGTTTTGTGATAGTCCTTGAAGGGTAAAAAATGGTTTGTGGAAGAGTCTTTCAGGTCTAGGTAGTAATTTTTAAGTTTAACCGATATGTTTGTTGATCATTGAGTCATAAGAAATATTTTACAAGTTATGAGTTACAAAATTGCATATTGGAGTTGTAAGAGGTAGAAAGTGAAAGGTACAAAGATATATGAGATTGTTCCAATGACTATAAAGGATAAAGTTATATATCCCAGAGCTATGGAAGTTGAAATATGAGTTTTTGTGTCTCTTTTATATAATTATGTATATGAAGAAACTACTCAAATGCTTGATTGAATCTCTGAAAGAGAAAATGTATTTCTACAGGTGTATAAAGATCTCAAAGGCAGGGGGAGTTTGGTTTATCTCTCCACTAGGTGAGTAAGTGGTTTAAAAGGCTTATGTGGTAGTATAGATGGCGTTTGGAGGTTTAATATCTTGGTGAAGCAAATTTTTGACTCAAAGGTTATGATAAGCATGAAAGAAGGATAAAATACACTGAAAGAATGCTTCACAATAAATAAACAATTAGTTACATTTTTACATATATAGCTAGAGGAGAATGGTAAAAATCTAGGGGGAGTCATAAGGAGTTGCTTCTTGTTATGTATGGGATTTTAGAGCATTGATAAATTTGTCATTATTGCACTAAAAACATGATTTAGGGATAATGTTCCTAATGTGTGACATGATAGCTGTGAAGGAAAAATTGTTGTTTAGCATGGTATAGAACAAGAAGAGGCTGAGAAGCTTGTTTTCAAGAAAAAAATTGATAGCATACAATCAAGGGGGTCTTTCTGGAGGCTCATATCAAGTCCATATGATCATGATATGTTGTTAAAGGAGTCAAATAAGAGAAAGTTAAGTCTTAGGGAGAACCACTTGTGAAAGTAAGTAATGTTTTGAATTATTGTCATTGTGTGTTTTCATTTCCCATGTTGTGTAATTATATTATCCTTTGTTGTAGATTTCAAAGGGGGGTAGAAGCATCAAAAACATGGAAATGAGGTCATGTGGGTGTTGGTCTTGTTGGTTTCCATTAATGACAAAGGGGGGATTATTGGCCTTTGTGTGTTTTTGTTGTCATTGATGTCAATTAAATTAATGTAAAATGGTTTCATGGGGTCATGTGAGTCTCCATGAGGTTTCATTCATATGTAAAACATGAAGGTTGATTGGTATTTTTAGGATTTGGTAGGTTCTATGTTGCCCTGACATGGTTCTAGCTTGCATAGTCATGGTATGAGATCCTTATATTTGGTTGAATAGTATTATGAGGTAATTCATGGTACATGAGGTGTGTTATAGGTGTACAAGATTCTACATGAGGTCATTATGGTCAGGTCATGAAGTGTCATGGTTGAGTTAGGTCATTCCATGCCTATTCATATCTCTGGAGCATGCAAAATGAGATGGAGGTATGAGTTTTGGAGTTGATCAGTATTTTTTGAGAATGTTAGTAGCATGGTGATATTTTACATGATTTTTTTGGTGAGTTTTAGGTCACTTTTTAGAGGTTTAATGGTGTTTTAGGGTCCTTGGGAAGAAAGAAAGTGAGAACAGACAATTTGGCATATGTAAGTATTAATGGATGGAGATTTTAATAGATATGTGGGATAGATGGTGATTATGGTCAGTTAGAGGATGTTTTCTTGATGATTCATGACACATTTTAAGTCATTATGAAGAGATATGTTCAAGATATATCAGTTTTGGAAAAATCAGGTCATTTAGAGTGTGTTTTTGAAACAAAAGTTGACCTTTTAATGTTTGTTGTGTACTATGAGCTTTACATGGGGACATGAGCTCTTTGGCATATATTTTTATGTGATTTATGATGAGGTTGTTTTATCATTACATTTTTATTAATAATCTTTAAGAAGATAAGTTCCTTTGAAACCCTAGCTCAAAGCGACTTGGGAGAAAGTGAGACACTGAGCCTGTATTGATTCCTTTTGTTAAAGTGATGATTAGATGTGATGTAGGAGAATCACTCTATCTATCTAAATAATCCATGAAGACATCAATTATATGTTTTACATGTTTTTTCATGAGTCCTATGAGTCATTAGGTGTCAGTGTGTGTGGCTAGTTTGGGTTTAGGCCTTCGAGATTTCAAATGGAGCATTTCCCTCCATTTTATAATATTTAAATATTTGGCCATTTTGGATTATTTTGAGAGTTGTAAAGAATTATTAAAACTTGGAAATAATGTACAAGGGATGGAGTGAGGTAACATGAAATATTAGGACCTTTCTAGAATCACATGTCTTGTCTTGAGCTAGTCATGCTAAACTTAGGTTTGTTGAGTAAAAGTAACTCCCTTAGTGAAATATCATCATTAACTATGTTTTGTAGCTGAACAAATGAGAAAAAAACTAGAGTAAGTGCGAGATGGAGAGTATATGATCTATTATGTAACTATAATTTTTCATGTGTAAGTTTCAAGAAAGGAAAACAAGGAGAAAACTCAGATTTTGTAAGTTTATTGTATGAATCTTGCATTAACTTAGCCTTTGATATCTTGTAGCATGGTTTTAAGTTTTTGTATTATTCATATAGAGGATTCATACCTTTGAGTTAAATGCTATATGATCTTAACTTAATAATGAACCTTGAGAGCTAATGCTTTGAGTTGAGTGGTTCTTGTGTATCACTAATTTTGTGAATGTTTAATAGATTCAGAGCACATGATTTATGAGTTATACTGGAGGATGTTGATTTGATCCTCAAGGAAAGGATACAATAATTTTATCCAATATATTTGAAGTTTACATTTTTATGTAATTACTATGCATGTTTAAACTCAGAGTGATTTATGATAACGAGAAATAGTGAGAAATTGTGTTCGAAACTTTGACTATAAATTAATGATATACTTTAGACCAGTTAGCAAAAAAAATCATTTTAATTCTAATTGAATTTAAATTTGGACCATAATAGTATTAGGGCCTTTTTCATATGGGTTTTAGACAATTTTTCTTAATAATTAGTAAATTGTGACCTATGACACATTTTCTGAGCTGGAATGAGGATGCACACAAATTGTTTGGAAAAATGTGTGTCATGGTAAAGTGAGTATATCTCCCTTATTTTAAAGATTTAAGTTATAAAAATTTTAGGTCAGGAATATAAAAATATTTTTCAAATGGATTTTTAAGGGTTATATTATTTTAAACCCAAAGAAGAAGATATAAATGTATGAATGTTGTTGTAGGTTGTTGCCACAAAAAAGGTAGTTTTGATAAAGACAATGAAGGATAATGTCTTGATTGTTTAAGTGTATTTATTTAGTGAATATAACAGTGGTTTGAAGTGCATGAATAGGGTAGGTGTTATATAAAGCATAAATGGGACTAAATTTCTAATTTTCACCCTTGAGCAAGGTAAACTAGTGAGCAAGAATTTATGCAAGAAATTGCAAGGTGAGTATTAGAGAATTTTTTGTGAAGTTTTGTTGAGTTGATGCATGAATGGAAAATTAATGAATGTAAAATGAATGAATGATTCTGTGAGAAGTATGAAGAGTATGGTATAAGGAGTATAAATCCATTCAAGGTGTTATTGTATCAAGTTTATTCAAAATTTGAACAAAATATGCAAATCTAAGCCTTTTTAGGATTGTTTTGATCCTCAAGAGCAGAGCTAAGATGAAGAAAGTTGTTGAAATATTATTGTTCGTTAGATATATGAATGATATTAGTTTTTTTCTCTATATCATGTGGTATCAGAGCATGTATATTTTTTTAATTTGGTTTTAAGATTTGAATGCATGTTTTGTGGCTAACCGTGTGTGGAAGTGTGTGTAGTGGAAAGTGTCAGCGAATATGAGTGAAGAAACGATATTGAAACCAATATTTGACCATTAGTACAAGATGCCACAATGGATGAAGAAACTATTAACAAAGAGGGAATTATTCAAGTCAAAACAAATGTATGAGAAGATGAGGGAGAAAGAGTGGAAAATAATATTGGCAAAGATGATGATAGAAAGAAGACATTTGATAGAAGAAAGGGCTATTAGGCTTTGAAAAATAGATGGCACAGATGATGAGGATGAAGTGGAACCAACAATAGATATGGATAAAATGTTTCTAGAGTTATTGAAGCAAAAAAAAGAGAACGAGAAAATAAAAGAGAGGAAAAGAGGAAATAAGAAGCTAGAAAACAAAAATGATGGAACAAGAGTTAAGGGATCTTAGGAAGGATGTGGAGATACTTGATGAGTTGATAAAAATTGTGAGCATGGAAAAGGGAAACAACGTAGTTGGTTTTGAGATAAAAGGAGGAGTTAAATGGCCAATAGATTTAATTATGAGGAAGAGGAGAGAGTAGCTGAGAAGAGAGATAAGACAATAAGAGAGGAATTTTAAACAAGAAGAGGAGAGGATGAGAAAAAAGGAAAATGAAGTTGTTAAATAGGTAGTGTATGAAGAATAATGTGATGAAGTGAAGCAGAAACATGATGAAGAGGATCTCATTGATGGAGCTTCTCAATGGGATAAAGATCCACAAAATTTTAAATCTTACTATGTCTTGGAATGTGTGAATGCAGATACACAAAGATAATAAGAAGAGGCAAGAAATGATGCCTTGAATGAAGAAAAAAATAAAAAGAGTGAATAAAAGATAGAATAAGAAGTTCGTGGGCAAGCTAAAGATCACTATGGATCACCTAAAGGTGATAATGTAGTAGTTAGTGTGATGAGGAGATCTTGGAGAGCTCTCACAAACATGTTGAGATGGATTAGTGGAGAAGATGAAGTCAAAGTTAAGACAAGAGCTAGAACATCTTTGGAAAATGAAGAAGACAATGACTATGAGAGAGAGAGAGAGAGAGAGATGAAGACAACAAGAAAGAAAATGAAGAGTTATAGCAAAATAAAATACTCTTGTCAAGGAATGATCAGAAAAAGGTGATGAAGAATACAAGAGTCGTGGAGAATCAATTTTAATCAAAGAAGAGTAGCAGAAACATGATAAATAAGTAGATATGAAGATTGAAGAATAAAATGAAGAAGAAGAAACCTATGAAGAAGTGTACTTCCTTCATGAAGATCAAATGCAAGATGAAATTCAAGAAAGGAACATGAGTGAAGAAAAAGAGGATGAACTAGTTGAAGGAGAAGACCAGGTCAGAGCGAAGATAAAAAGTCAAAGAAATTTTAAAAAGAAGAAGAAACTAGATCTACGAGGTCTAATATTTTCCTACCCCTAGAGTACGATGCAGGAACATCACTCTATTTATCTGAATAAACCATGAAGACATCAATTATATGTTTTCTAGGTGTGTTCATGATTCCTATGAGTCATTAGGTGTCAATGTGTGTGGATATTTTGGGTTTAGGACTTAGAGATTTCAAATGGCTTTTCCCTCCATTTTTCAATATTTGAATATTTGTCGATTTTGTCTTAGTTTGAGAGTTGTAATGCATTCCTGAAACTTGAAAACAATTTACTAGGGGTGGATTGAGGTAACATGAAATATTAAGACCTTTCTAAAATCACACATCTTTTAATGATCTAGTCATGATAAAATTGAGTAAGGGTGAGAGGGAGAGTATATGAGCCATGATGTAAATTTTATTTTTCATTCTACCTAAGTATGAATCAAGATGTAAGTTTCAAGAAAGAAAAACAATGAGAAAACTTAGTTTTGTAAGCATTTTGCATGAATTATTTGTTAACTTACCTTGTGATAGCTTCTAGCCTAGTTTTATATTTTGATAATATACATGTAGAGGATTCAGACCTCTTAGTTAAATTATATATGATCTTAACGTAATAATGAACCTTGATATCTAATGCTTTGAGTTGAGTGGTTCTTGTGTATCACTGACTTTGTGAATGTTTAAGACATTAAAAGAGCATAATTTATGAGTTGTACTAGAGAATGTTGAGTTTATCCTCTATAAAATGAGATAGTAATTCTATCCAAGATATGTGAGTTGTACATTTTTATGTAATGACTATGCATTTTTAAACTCAGAGTGAGTTGTGACAATGAAAATAGTGAGAAATTGTGTGTTTGAAACTATGATTGAAAATTAATTATCTACCTCAAACCAATTAGTATAAATGTTTCATTTTAATTCTAATTGACTTTAAATTTGGACCATAATATTATTAGAACCTTTTTCAGATGGGTTTAAACCCCTTTTTATTAATGATTAGTAAATTGTGTGTTATGACATGTTTTCCTAGATGGACTGAGGATGGACACAAATTGTTCGACAAAATGTTTTTCATAGTAAAGTTAGTATATATCCTTTGTTTTTAAGAGTTAAATTAATAAAAAAATTATTGTATGAAGATAAAAAAAATTCAAATGGATTTGTAATGGTTATGTGATTTGAAACCCATAAAATAATATCCGGATGTCATAATGTTGTTGTAGGTTGTTGGCACAAAAACGGTAATTTTGATAAAGAAAATTAAGGATAGTGTCTTGATTTTTTGAGTTCATTTATTTAGTGAAAATAATAGTGGTTTTAAATTCATGAATAGTGGAGGTGGTCTATGAAGCATCAAGGAGGCTAAAGGTCTAATTTTCACCCTTGAGCAAGGTAACTAGTGAGCAAGAAGTTATGCAAGAAATTTCAAGGTGGGTATATAGAGAACTTTTAATGAAGTTTTGTTGATTTTATGTATGAATGGAAAAAGAATGAATTATTTTGTGAGAAGAATGAAGAGAAGGGCATAATGAGGATAAATCCATTAAAGGTTTTATTGTATCAAGTTTAGTAAAAATTTGAACAAAATATGCAAATTTCAGCCTTTTTGGGTTTGTTTTGATCCTCAGGAGCAGAGCTAAGATGAAGTAATTTGTTAAAATATTATTTTTAATTGGATATGTGAATGATATTTTTTTTTATCTACGTCATAATTTTGTATAAAACTCCTCTATATTTCCAAAAAGGTAAGTTAGCGCTTGTGATAGGATGTGGGCCCCACCTAAAAATGTTTGTCCAAAGGAGTTGAAAAATAAATTGACATAGGTTTTATCCCTAGATTTTTTATATATTTTCATGATAGTTTTAGGTCATGGTTGAAGTGAAAAAGGGCAAATTGTGCCCTATTTATGAAGACTAATTTTTGGGGCGTTTTGAGTAGCTTGTGGTAAAAGTTAAATTATAGGAGATACATGAGGAGTTAGGACTCCATTCAATTTTTTTTGTGCTCCTAGTTAAGATATATTTCCATTGGTATATCAAACTCATGTTTTTTATATGGTATGAAAAAATTATGACTTGTTCTTTGAGGGTAAAATCTAGAGGATGTTCGGTTTGATAGGGTATCAAGTGGCTTCATAAGTTAAAGTGATATTTTTTAGTGGTTCATTATTGTTTAAGGTTTCTAAGTTCTTATAAATCATGTATAAGTTTGTTCCATGCTATTTTTAAGTTTTGAAGTGACTTTTGAGGTAATGGAGCAAGTTGAACTCAAGGTCATTTTTCAGTCATAAAAGGGTAAAGGATCAGTTTTAAGAGATGGTCTTAGTGCGAGGCCTTCCACTTAGAGTTGGAAGGAAATATAATATGTAAAATATAGGATTGAAATGGATTTATATTAGTATTTTTTTTTTTCATCGTGTTGATATTTGATTGGCCAACCAAGTCAATTTGTAAGGAAGAAGGTTGTTTAGTTTTCAAGACATGTTTTCTCAGGCTGAAAGATTAAATTAAATGAGGAATCAGATGAATTATTTTATGATTAATATAAATTTTAGATTGAATACGGATTAAAAAAAATTCCTATTGAATTATTTTATAGGTATTTTAAGTGACAAAAGGGTGCAAACCAGTTGAGTTTGTAAAATTGGTTTTTAGGAAGCTTGATTTGGTGAAGAGGAAAGTTTGTGTGGTTTGCACATATTAATTTTTTTTTGATATATAACATACACGGATGTATTCCAAATGTCCTAAGGATTCCATAAATTTTTTACATTCCGTATTTGAGTTTTTCTTTGGTGGTCTTGAGGCCCAAAAGTGAAGACAGGGTGCTCGAAATAGTTATTTGGTAAAGGATATGAGCCTTTTGAGTTGTGTTATGAATTACTTGATTAGTACCAGATAATGTATGACCATAGAATATGTTAATATGTAATATTACAAATTTTTGATTAATTTTTGAGATTTACTAATCATTTTTTTGGAATTTGTGGTTTTAGCTCATCCAGGTGATGGGGTTTTCAGCTAGTTTTGTGCATGTTTGATGGTTTTGGGCATGGTCAATCTATATGGGTCCAATGTGAACATTTAAATGAATTTTTTAGGATTATTTTAAGTTATATTGGTCTATATAAATTTATAGTACTTAAATATGATGACTTTATGAGTTGTGAAGCATATTAAAGTAAAGTTTTGAATTCATTTGTGAACTATTTATGCATGGGGGAAAAGTGTGACCTAAGAGGAAGAGTATAATAGGTACGAGGGCATGTTTTTAGAGCTGAGAAATTATGTGATAGGTTGAGGATTGATAGAGAACATTATTTTAAGGTTTTGAAGCCAAGACAATCCCAAGAGGAAGAAGAAATTGCGAGTTGAAGGAATGAGGGTTTGAAGGAAGAGTGTGAGATGAATTTGTGACCTCCATCAGTTGTGGGAGAAACAAAAATCATTGATCTTCATCTTGGGGTGGATAAGTTGGTGCTAAGTCATCTTTGGGGGTTATATCCTCCTTTTTGATTTGTTTCCTTACTAAATTAGGGGATGGTGCTCCTTGTAGGGTTAGTGCTCTACTAAACTAGGGGTTGGTTAATCTATAAACCGACCCAAAAAAATATTTTTTTTCTGGACCACAAACCCTTATATTAAATTAATTATTTTTATCGAATTCATCCCATAATAATCAACTTTTAAAATACGAAATGAAAGAATACAAACCACACTACACAGGAGTTAATAATGGAGTTCAGTAGAATGCCTATCTCCTGGTTCACAAACTAGATGAACCAGTCCATTATTAAATTCTAAATACAAGTGTAGCCATACTAAACTAACTAAGCTAATTGAATGAAACTAACACCAAGTATCTTCAAAGTAAAGTTAATATAATAAGAACATCAAGATAAAATATTAAAGGAATTAGCTACTCTATTGCATAAACATGAATGAAATCACCTAATGCTAACCATTCCTACTCTTGAAATATATGATTACTCCTAAGCATGAGCCTCTTTAGATCACAAGAAATAAAATTTATGTGTTAATATCCAAAGAGAGGGAAGGATATCACCAGGAAATGGCTATAAGGCCATAATTAGATCTTCCTTTCTACTCAATAATGAGATAATGGATGCAATGATGAAGGAGCTATTTCCAAACTATGGAGAATGCCTTTTTCTTATGCCTATAGTTTCCACTATTCAAAGTTTGGTGTGGTGTGTGAGGGGGATACTAGGTTTGTTATATAGTTTTCCAATTTTGAGAAGCATGAATCCTAGTGCATGTGAGATAAATGATAAATTGTAATTAGAAGAAATAATCTTGATTAGATGAATTAACAAGTGATTAACAACTCATGGGAGTTGGAGATGATTTAATTAACCAATTAGGATTAATTAATATGCTAGGATAAGCTTATAAATCTATTATAAGGTATCTAGAGGAAATAGGAATAATTTGAATGGTTGGAGGGGGGTTTTAACCAATAAGAATATTTATTGATTAAATAAAAGGGTAAATAGGATTAATTAACTAATAATAGTTAATTATTCGATCGGAAGAGGATTATAACTAACAAAGTGTCGTTAATTGGAATCCAAAGTGAAGGAAAGGACAATTAATTAACAAAGGGTCATTAATTTATCGATATGGGGGGGAAAATTATTTAATTAGCGAAAAATCACTAATTATTATGGAAACAATGGGAAAGAGGGTAATTCATACAATTTTAGTAGTAAAACTGCATAGGCAGATTTTAGGTGTCTACATTTACCCATCTTTAGGGTGACATAAGCGACACCACTTCAAAGATAGTAGACACTTATAACCAAGTAAATTTTTACTGGAATGGAAGAAAAAAATGTAGAATTAAGGATTCCCCCTCGAGTGTCTTTGGGGTGATGAAAGAGGTCAATTGACGATCGAAAATATGAAGGAAGTGGATAGAAGAAACAAGGGAGGCAAAGGGGGGTAAATATAATCCTTATTGCCCTAGGTGTTGTTGAAGAAAATTAGGATAGAATAAAATGATAATGAAAAATAAATAAAGAGAAAGAGAATGAAAATAGCTTTCATCCAACTGACTCAAGAACAACTTTATTTCATCATTTTGCTCATGATCTACGTCATTGGCCCTTTATTATAGTATAAGTATACAACAAAAGTGTAAAATAACATATAAATATATAATAGTAACATTTTTTCATCACTAAAACATTAACTCAATGCAACATACATGAAGTAATACAGTACGATAAAGTAGACAAGTAGACCAATAAGGAAACAAACACAAACAAACTTACTCAAACAAACAACGTTCAAGAGAGTTGCACCAATGTTTTTGTTAGCAATATTTAGTTCCCACATATTTGAATTAACGAAAAAGGGTTAAAACTGGTACCCCAAGAAAGGATACATGCAAGGTGAATAAATACAGGATGTCGATGTCCTATGAAAAAATAGGCGTGCACTATAAAATTATCCCAAGCCACTACTTGTGCAAGGGAAGACAGATATAGCAAGCAAACCAACTTTTGTTAATGGAGGATAGATCACGATGATCTGCAAGTCACGCGTAAGAATAGGAGAGGACCCAAGAAATATGTTTTGTAGGAAAATTTCGATGTTTGAGGACATTGTGTCTAGTAAATGATTCAAATGTGTGAATGCTTTTTACCAATTTTTGTTAGGATTTTTTTTACCAAATTTTTTGGATTTTTTTGAATTTTACCAATTTTTTAATGATTTTTGACAATTTTTTAAGTTATGAAAATTTGAGAAGAATGAAATATGGAATAATGACAATTTTTTGGTACATCACCAAAAATCGCTAGGAAGTAAAAACATTCCCCAGGTAGAAGACAAGGTCGTCAGGAAGAAAAATATGGCCCAATGTAATGAAAATGCTAGAAAAATGACTAGTTAATAAGAATAATCATTACGATGGAATGAAAAAACATGGTGGGAAGAATATAGAGCAATCACGTTAGTTATCTATCCCCTAGAAAGTGAGAAAAATGAATAATTAGGACAAAATGGGTATAAATAGCTGGTCGGGAGGGGTAAAATCCATCGCGACCAATTATTGTTATTTGACCCTTTTGAGATTTGGTGAGTTTTTTTCTCTGACCATGGAGAGATATGGGTCGAGTTCAAAACTATAAACATCACATTGATTGAGTTTGAGAGTACATGAGGCTTCCATCAGATGGTCTATCAGTACGTAAAACAAAAATTTTAATTTTGGAGTGATTTTATTGCTATTTTTTGCTAGGGGAAGTTGACGGGTTCACACTAGTGCAAGCCTTTACACACGCTAGTGTCAAGGGCATTGCACTAGCGCAAAGGATCATGTGCTAGTTTGAAAACTAATGCACTAGTGTAGAACTAGATTTTATTGCAGACCAGACTCACGCTAGCGTAAGAAACAATAATCTAGCGTGAAGATGTGTGTGCCAGTGAAGGCTTGTGCTAGTGCCAAAAGGGGTGTACTAGTGAGAAAAGGCTTGCGCTAGTGTAGAAATTGGGACTTAGAATGAGGAAATTGGAAGATTTCTAGAAGAAATTAGGGATGAATATTAGAATTTAGAATAAATTAGAACACCTTAAGAAGATGTTATGAGAAAATATGGTGTTAATCAAATACTTTGTGTAATCTTACAGGAAATATTATGTAATTTGGATGTGTGTGAGAAGCATGGGTGCCTTTGAGCCTATGAGCATACTTTTTTACGTTGAGAGAATATTTTTTTATTGCAACATTAGAGGCTACAGGCCTCTCTTATATTACACAAATTCCCCATATTGTGTTAGATCACTCCCTCCTGACTACCTTAGTAGAGAGGTGGCAGAGTGAGAGATAGACTTTTAGATTTCCAACCAGAGAGATAACCATGACTCTAGAGGATGTATATAGGATCCTCAGAGTTTTGATTCAGGAAATATTTGTGACATATGATGGGGATCCTTATCAGATCCTAGATTGCATCTGGGGCATGTTTTTACAGCAAAACATACCCTGGAAGGGTATGTTGTGCTCCTATACATATTTTTTGAGGATCGATGGATTACATGTATACCCGTATATTTGATGGCTCTTGTTAGTGGCTATTTTCTACCTAACAAGACTAGTATGCACTTCTCACTTTATTTGATAGGAGTAGTGCATAGGCTTATAGATGGAGAGTTCTTTTGCTGGGTTAGTGTATATTGGCCCACATGTACTAAGATTTGAATTTGATTTACTACTGAGGTATGAGGATCCTAGGACCAGCCCCACTACTAAAAATTTGGGTGAATGACCATATTGTGATTGGGCACCCACTAGGATTTCTATGAGCTAGGGCTCTAGAGGAACCATCTTACATGGGGTGGGAGCCAATAGGCGAGGACGTCCGATCACATATGGGTGATATCACATTTTATAGATATTCCTTTGATGACCTACAACTCCATATGGTCACTTAGTTTCCCTACTGATTATATCAGTGGCATGATGATGGCATAGATCTCAGCATTGCAAAGGTTGAGCATTTCATTATTACAATTTAGAGACATATTACAGAGTGGTATCATGTTGACCGAGAGTAGCAACAGTTGGGTTGCATCCTTGGTATACCTATATATGACATGTGGTATGCACATAGATAACATGAGACATTTCATTTCATTCCATGCATTAGATAATGGTGATCTCAATATAGCTACAGATATGTCATTCTTTAGCTATGGATTGCATAGCCATAGGTGATAGACCCTGGGACCATGCTAGATTATGGGCCTTGGTATGAGAAAGTACTAACTTGGTGGTTTATGATCCTACAAGTTGTGATAGATGCAAGTATAGCTGTAGCAACACATGGTTTATAGTGACAGGCTCTGAGGGACAAGACTAGATTAGGACAGCCTGAGGCCGAGGAAAATTTATAGGCCCAGGACCAAGGCCCATAGGTACAAGCGTAGATATAGGTTTCAGATCAAGAGGCTCCTCCATAGGTATAGATACCACCATAGGATCCTCCCCCAAAGCAGTCCCCACAACTAAAACCATAGCCACTGGTATAGATACCTATGTTATAACAGGTTGTGTAGAAAGTTTTGATACATGCTCCACTCTAACTATCTCGAGAAGTGAGTCTTCATATTGCAATGAGTGAGGTTGGATGGTATGGATGGGGATCACCCCTTAGAAATATTTTAGTAGGTGGGGGTTAGGGATCACTATCTAGGTCACTTCAGAGAGTACCGCACATACAGGTTCCCGAATCAAGTGGTATTCTAGGAGCATGTGGGCCATCAGTGGCCATGTTAGAGGTACATAGGGCCATGGCCATGAGGCAAGGTGATGTAACATGTATTATGGTATAATCTCTATATAGATAGTAATAATAGGTGACTGCGGAGTGGGACCAGGCCAGAGCAGAGAGAGATCATGCCATAGTTACACGGGAGAAGCTCAGGCCATAGCTGGGGGTGGATATAGCCTGCATTACAGGATATCATGAAGCTCTTTATCGTGCAACTAATACATATGGAGCTCTAGATCTAGTATATGAATTTGCAACATCTTTAGGTAAGGTAGCACATTATATGGCTCTATATCATGCTACAGTACTAGAGGGAAAAAGTGTGGTGCCATACAGTCAGATTATATGTAGTTGATCCATATACAAGTCACACATACCATCTAGGTTTGTTAGATCTGTATAGATGCCACCATATAGTTAGAGGTAGGCTAGCTTGAGTCATGGGATATGAAGCCCTAGTGTTAGTGAGAGTCATCAATGACTCTTTATTCATGTATTATTTTTGATGTATGCCTTGTGATGAAGGAATAATTTTGATATGAATTATATGTATTGTTTTTTATTATTCCTTAAGATGAAGGCTCATTTTTTACACATGTCCATGATGGCGTATATTGTATCTGATGTACATCGAGACAATGTTTGTATATGGACACTAATTTTTGATACATGGCTATATGTTGATGATGGAATTTGATTATATATCACATTTTTTTATGAGATTGCATGTTTAGCCCATATGTTTACTATGGCCTATGATGCGTGGGGATAGAAATAATCCCTATTTCCCCATTGGTGATATTATATGATGTTAGCTTAGCATACATGTTGATTTTCAGTTTCATGATGATTTAGCATAGCATTTTATTTATATGTGATGTTAGATGTGATGGATGATGAAATTATAACAAAATATATAAGCAATGAATACAAGCACAATGAACACTTAATCAAACCTACTATATACACACTAAGTAACATCACAACACATTTATGAACAAAAATGAACAAGCATGCAAACAAAATTAATCTAATGGACTCTACAACAGATTAAAGAAAGATTTAATCTAAGTAAGCAAAGAACAACTTATCTAATAAAGCACGTAAGACAATAAAACTATGTACAAACAAACAAATTAAGTAAGAAAACACTACTTTGTTTTTGTGGGTAATTTTTGGAACATTTTGTGTTGTTTTTTTGTGTTTTCTAAGACAATTTATATTGTTTTTCAAGTTTTCTATGGTATGTATTTGAATATTTTGATATTTTTGACAGAAAAATATTTGAATGTTTTTGAAAGTTTGTATGAATGTTTTGGGTTTTTCTAACACTTTTCCAAAGCTATGTGAAAGAAAATGGAGAAACATGGATTCCCCCAATGATAGATGGGAATGTACAAGCAAAAACACCATGTAAATGTGCAAGAATGTGAAGATGCAAAGTTTTCCACAGCGTTAGGTGGGAATGTACAAAGGAAAACTCTTTGCAACATAAATAGGATCAAACGATCAAGGCCTCGAAGGCTAGGTTCAGAAGGATCCCATGATACAGGGGAAAAAATTAGCTTTAGGAGAAATCCAATGTACTCTTAGGTATGAGATTATTCTGAATAAAGGACCCTCTAATAGTGTCGGAAACCAATTTTCACCAAAGGAATTGTCGGATGTGCCAAAATTGTGTGGTTTTCACATTTGGCCAGATTTTTTTCTCTTTATTTTTCTTTTGTTGTCTTTAACACTTTTTTGATTTTTTTATATTATGAAGGTCCCTCATGCTTAATCATATAACTTCTTGAGATGCATGGCATTCATAGCTTCTGCAGCTCATCACCATTGGAATCATCAAGTTTATATGATCTTGAACCAAACTTAGTAACCACAACATACAGTCCTAACCAATTAGGCTCAAAATTTCCCTTATTTTCTTCATCTTTAGTAGTGTTGAATTGGTTCTCCTTTAAAATAAGGTCTCCAACCTCAAACTGGAAAGGTATAACTCTTTTATTGTAGCCTCGATGCACTCAATTTTGATACACTTTTAGGTGATCCAGTGCATGAAGGTGTTTCTCATCTAGCAACTCTAGTTTTATGAGTCTGGAAACTCTATAATCATCCTCTTTGTCTAGATAGTCTCGTAAAGATATGTGCAAATAAGGGATATTAATCTAAAGGGGTAGGAAAATTTCCATGCTGAAAACTAAGGAATATGGAGTAGTACCAGTAGGTGTGCAGATGGATGTTCAATAGGCCCAGAGGGCAGGATGAATCTGTAAGTGTCAATTATGACTAGTCTTGTTAACCACCTTTTCCATAATATGGATAAAAAATTTATTTGAGGCTTCATTCTGTCCATTACCTTTATGGTAATAGGAAGTTGAATATTTGAGTCAGATTTGAAAATGTTGGCACATCACTTTCATAGTTTTGTTCTTGAATGACTTACCATTGTAAGCTACAATGGAAGAGGGGATACCGTAATGGAAAATGAGGTGGTTCATAATCAACTTAGAAATTTACGCACCAGTAACATAGGTAAGACAGATAGTCTCTACCCATTTCATGAAATAATCAGTGGCAGTAATAATGAACATGTGGCCATTAGATGAAGTAGGGTTAAACTTTTTAATATGACCAAGTCCCCACTTTGTAAAAAGAAATGACGTTTTGATTGGTTGCAAATATTGTGTTGGGGCATGTACCAAGTTTCCGTAATTTTGGCACAACAATAATTTCTTTACATAATGATAACAATTAGTTTCCATGGTAGGCCAATAATAACCTACTCTTGACAACAATTTTTTAGCGAGGACCATGCCAATTATATGGGCCCCAAATATTCCTTCGTGCACCTCTTTGACCACTAAGATAGATTCTTCCAAATTAAGGTAGTTCAACAGATTCCTGTGATAGCCTCTACACTATAGTGTACCCCCAAGAAAGGTATAGTGAGCTATATGCTGGATAACGCTTCATTTTTCAGATCAGGAAATTTCAATAGGGAATGTTCCATCATGGAGGTAATTATATATGTCATTATACCAAGGGGATAAGGGACCAACAACTTTACATACTAAACAATACTCTGGCATGTCATATGATGGTGTCATTAAATTTTCCAAGAATAAAGGCATGTAGTTTTTTCCAAGTGGGATGCGTAACAAAGTGATAACTATAGCCATACCATCTGGTGAGAAGTTCTACCCTTTAGGTATTTTTTGGAATGTGGTCTATACAAATAACTCCTTCAATGTATCAACCAATTTCTTATAAGGAATAATATTTTCATCCTTAATGTTTTACTCATCCTTTAGTTTCTTGATGATCAATAGGGAATCACCTATCACATTGACATGTCAGATACCCCATCTTATAGCTTTTTTGATTCTTGTAATGACAGATTCATATTCCACTCTATTATTTGTGCATAGGAACCTGATTTTGAATTCTTTAGGGATCAAATATCCTGAAGGAGTGATAATAACAACTCTTACACATGAACCATGAAAGGTAAAGGATCCATCAAAGTATAGTTGCCATGTGATATATTCTTCAATATACATCATACTCACATCTGGAAGCTCCGACCTCAAAGGTTCAGTGCCTAGAAAAGGGGATTTATCTAGTTTATCTACAAGTACTTGTCATTTGACTGAATTTTAGTTGACATATTCAATATCAAACTCACTAATTAGGATGATCCAATTAGCCATCCTCCCAGTGAGTGCAAGTTTTGAGAGTAGGTATTTTAGTGGTTCAATTTTAGATATGAGCTTAGTCTTATTATTTAACAGGTAATCATGAAGTTTTTGGAATGCAAAAGTAATGGCCCAAAAATAATTCTCAATTTTTGGGTTATTCATATCATAATAAATTAAAGTTCAGTTGAGGAAGTAGATAGATTTATCTTTCTCATCCTGATCCATCTTGAGCTAGTTTTGTGCCTATAGAAAATTGAGTAGATGAGATGTATAATAACAATGGTTCATCAGAGGTAGGCGACATGAGAATGGGGGGTTTAGAAAATAATTCTTTGAGTAAAGAAAATGCTTTCTATTTTTCTGGACCCTAATGGAAATTGACATCTTTCTTAAGAAGATGCATAAAAGAGTGACACTTATCAACCAACTAAGAGATAAAATTGCATATAGCTTGGATATTTCCATGTAAGATATACAACTTCTTGATATTTTTAGGAGGTGGTATTTCTTTGATAGTTTTGATCTTTTCCAGGTCCACCTCAGTTCCTCTTCTTGACATAATAAATCCTAGAAATTTTCCTAATAACACCCCAAAGAAACACTTCTTTCGGTTAAATTTGAATTTGTAATCGCTAAGACATTGGAAGATGCACCAAATAATATCTAGATGATCCTCTCTAGTCCTGTATTTTCCTAAGATGTAATCTACATAGTATTCCATTATATCATTTATCATATCATGAAATATGACGGGTATAGCCCGTTGATATGTTGCGCATGCATTTTTGAGGTTGATGGGCATGACTTGGTAACATAATATCCAACAAGGGGATGTAAAATCAGTCTTGTGTTGGTCCTCTTATGTAATTTCTATCTAATTATATCCTAAAAATATATCCATGAGGGAAAACATTTCATAACCTACAGTAGAATCAAAAATCATGTTAATGTTTGGAAGAGGAAAATCATCTTTGGGACACGCTTTATTTATATCTCTGAAATCAGTATAAATATTGATACCAATGGGTTTTTTCTTTACAGAAACTATGTTGAAATCCATTCTAAATAATCAATAGTCAAAATGAATCCTACCATTAATAGTTTCTCAAGTTCTTCCTTGACCAAGAGTGGAACACGAGGATGCATCTTTCAAATTTTCTTCTTGATGGGATTTGTTGATTCATGCACAACTAAGTTATGCACTACCAAAGATGGATCTAAGCTTGGCATGTCCACATAGGACCAAGAAAATATGTCTGAGAATTCCCAAAGAATCATGACAAAGGTGGTCTATTCTTAGGATGAGAACGAATCTTCTAACTTAACTAGTTTAGGTTGTTCTTCTATTCTTATATTCACATCTAGAGCCTCTTCCAATAATAACTTGGATTCTTCCTCCATATGACTAGGATAAGGGAGGAGATTTATATCTTCTTTTTAGGGAATAGCGATGATATTTTCACCCTTAGGTTGGATGTCTAGTGCTTTTTTAACTTGTTTTTCCGCCAGCACCTCAAATAGGTTTTCACTGTAGGACTTAGAATTTTTCTTTGCAAGAGGATTTAATGAAGATATTTTCCTTTTTTTTTTCTTTGGATTTTATGGCCGTAAAAATAAGCCTCCTCACCAAAGTACACGTAGGCATCAATATTTAAGGAGAATCCTTTTTGTAATCACCAACTGGGATGTCATCACAGAGACCCATAAACTCACCAATTATTTCATCATTATTGAAGAATTCGATTAGTACATGATGTTGTTTGTCCCAATTTACAAGGGAAGGATGGACAAGGTTTAATTCAAGAATGGTAGGGGTTATGGTTAAGATATCCATTTTAGAAAAAAGGTTCATGGTAGAAATATCTTCATAGAGGATACACTGGGAATTTGTCTCGCTATTGTAATCAGCCAAACTATCATCGAATTCATAAGAGGTAGTAGAGACCTCTGGAGGATTGGAACCATACCGTCAGATACTAATGCCATACTTAAAAACTTCATGATGGGGTGTCAAAAGAGGTTCCCTCACACCTTGTTCATTAGTACCAAACTCATAGCCTTGATATCCCATAGCATACATCATTTTCTTAGGAATAACATACTTGGGTTCCTGATAACACGAAGCCATCTCATCAGTAGGAAAATTAAGTTTATAAGTTCCAAGTATCTTTTCATCTGCTAAGATACCACAGGGAGTGAAAGTTTCAATGTTACAATACTCCCAGGAGCGTTGATACTTGTAGCACAACCTACCACATGTTCTGGGTAATAGGGGTAGATCATAAATTAGGAGAGCATATTGGATATTATACTCTTTATAGCTGGTTACAAGTAATTTCATCTCCTATGAAGCAAACGGAGATACTAATGTAGAAACACCATCATCATAGGGGAATAATGTATCCAAATCAACTCAAGAGGTGAGAGCCTCTGACTCAGTCTAAATAGATATTTTGGTTTAAGAAAAATCATATGTTAATGGAAAATATCTTGACAACTCTCTACAATGAGAAAAAGATTAGGGATCTTAGTGAATGGTACCAGTTTGTCCTTTATAACACAATTTTAGACATAGATGATAGGTGGAAGGTATGGCCTACATGACATGAATCCATGGGTGACTGAGGAGCATGTTGTAAGGAATTTCCAAGTCTAAGACATGGAACTGGGTATCATGGTTGGTAAGTCCAACTCCCATTCTCAAGTGCCATACTCCTACCAGCTTATTTGACGACAATTCCCAATCCCTTGGACTCATATGAACACTTAGAGAAAGTTAAACGATATAGACTCAGGGGACAAACTACATCTGTAGGGTTTGATCCTGATTTAGCTCTGATTCTGTGAATGGGTGCTAGGTTGGATTTTTTTTCTTTAGTCGATACAATTTATCATTGACCTACATCATATCAAATAGAGCATTGAAACACGATTTCCTTTCATTTACAAGATTAGTGTAAATTTGGTTCCAAGAGGGTTTGAATCTTTCATAGCAATCCTTGATGACAGATCCTCACGTATTAAAAAAAAGAGTATAATCCATGTTCGATCTGAAGGAGTGAATATCTATAGGAGGTTGTCTCCACATCAGTAGATCATGATGGAAAATAAATACTAATTGATACCATAAGTTGAGTTTGGTAATCAATACACTCAGCACAGGTTAATAACAAGATTGGGTTAAAAAACCCACATTGTTTGGCAATGATCCAATGTAGAAGACCATATTTTAATAGTGATTTGAGAAAACCAATCCAAGGAAGAAAATTTCAAATAACTTGTTTTTTATCATCGATGTTTAGGAATTTTGTGATTTGTTGATATTATTGGATTCCTAGGAAATCATAAGATCATAAGGGCATCAAGATAGTAATATGGTGATTCAAGCTTAGCATCACATTTGGACACTTCATGACTAGATCATGACTTATGATATGATTAGGAAAACTATAACCATAGTTTTTCTATCACTTCTAACTTGTTTCAAATAGGGGGGGAGTCTCCCCTTTGCCAATAGCATGAGGAGGAGATCACACTACCATAATCCTAATTTAGAAAAGTGATCCTCCTGATTAGTTAGTGGGGGACATGATCAGACATAGCTTCTCCAACATTCAACCTCAGATGTGGATTGTGGTTGAAGGTGCATGTCTATTTTCATCCATTTAAATGTAGTCAAGTCCGACGTAAATAGAGATTATTCTCTAAACATTTCCACTTTCTGATTGATTCCATCCTTTATTTTAGTTGAATATTTAATTTCTGATTGGATAGCCCCTGATAATTATGTTAGGATTAAATTTGTTAGTGAGTATTAGATTGGCCCATCCCTAGTTTTGGACATGTACCATTACCAATCAAGTAGTACCACAACAATGGACCTTCACTCTTCAACATGGGTGGACAACCACTCATCCGTTGATCAGGGGATCATTTTTGAAAGTCTCACTAAACATCTCTAAATGGTCTCAGTGCAGAAGATAATTTTGAGAGATTTCCAATGAGTTTAAGAACAAGAAAAATGGACATCGGGAGCTCTAGTTATGTCCCGTCAAAGTTCAGTCAGCAGGAAAGTCAACTCTAGTCAACTGGCCAATATTGGACCAATGACACTATGACACGTGGCGAAAATTCAAAAGGGAGTCATGTTGTATGGGTTTTCGATCTCTGGTCTTTGACGAGTCGTAAAGAAAATGGTGTCACGGGAACAAGAGGCTCAACTTTTGTTACCGAGGGGAGCCCAACCACCGTGTGGACTAATTGGTATTAGCACCGACATGGTAAGTCCACAAACCACCATGTGGCTTGCCACCACGAATTGATATGATCTAATTTTCAACTCGACAAGTGGTCGACATCGAGCTAATTACTGAGTCATTGAATGGATCGAGTTACATTTTACTTTGTAATTCTTTTCCATACTTATTTCCAAATGCCACGCGGATATATATATATATATATATATATATTAATGTTCAAACATGCACGTATAACCACATTAACACCCATATAACCAGCCAAATTAATACGCAATTCCATGCGACCACGTGGTTAGGAGTGAAGTGGCGGTAAGGCATGCATATGCTACCCATGGAAGCTTCCAAATGAGAAGGAGGTGGAGGGTGGTTAACCCCAAGTGCGTGGAGGAGTCCACGTAAGGTAAGGGACCTACATGAAAAGGCTTTAATAAGCCTTTGAACATTATCTAATGCTCGCCCAAAATGTGGGATATTACCTCACATAAATTTTAATGATCCACTTCCATGCATGGGATTAAATCCCCCTAGACGAGGCTAATGCACGGGAATTTATTCCAACGTTAATATGTAGATCAGCCCACTAGGATTATATGTAATCCCATCTATTTTGCTACTGGCTATAGGCTAATATTATCCTATGGATAATATTTTAGTCCATTATTTTTAGGGCCCTAATTTTTGTATAAATAGGGAACCCATTCGTATTGTAATGGAAACACATTACACACATGCAAACTCGGAGAGAAGATCATTCCTAGAGTTCAGAAAGGTAGAGAGTCTGAGCCAAGAGGAGAGTTATTTTCTATGAAATAGTTGTGTGAAGACCTAATTTATTGAGGCATTGTATATTTTAATTATTATTAACCTATTATTTCTTAGGCAATAGTAAATTAAAACTATTTGTGGCTAGGAGTTATTCAATACTACCTAGTTGGCCCATAACGCCACACCAAATTACTTGTGAATCCTAGAATATCAACCGGAGTGCCATAGGGCATTACGCAGTGTCTAGAAGGTCGATCGAGAACTGGAGGATTCACAGCCGAAGGAGATTGTATGCCAGGAAGGTGGAAGTCGGGTGCTATTTTTCACCCTTGTCTTCCGAAGGTCTGGTGTACTGATAAGCAAGTAAAATTCCATTAGGTTTTCTTGTGAAAGTACTATTGTAACTTACAAGTTTTGACTAGTGGAACAGTTCGATCAAGAACCCGGAGACGTAGGCAATTGCCGAACTCCGTAATCAATCTGTGTGCAATTGTCATTATTGTCTTGCATTAAATTTTAAATTGATTACTTAAAAGGAGTAAATTATCGGCAAATAATTAAAGCCTATAAGGGTCCGAGATCAGGTAGATAAATAATCTGATTATTTTCGGATCATGTTTGGTATCAGAGCTGGTTTAGCTCCATAGTTGTTTTTCAGTAAATAAATTGATTAACAAAGTGATTGCTTCAAGATTGGTGCAGTTGGTTCAATTTGTGTGAACAGGGTACAAGTGCACTATGGGAAAGATGTCTAAATAGGTGAAGCTCGAAGACATTGAAGCTTATAATCACCAGATCCAGGAAGAGAACTCTCTCCTGCGATCAATGTATTCCACCTTGGAAGAGGAGAATGCTCGTTTAAAATTAGAACTGTAAACCAAGGATGAGCTCTTGGCAAGGTTGCAATGTGGTGATCAGAGGAAGGAAATACCTTCAACTTCAGATGCATAGGCCATGGCAGATGATTGCACTGTAAGTTGTTCACCACTAGAATTTTCTTCTTCCTCCCATTCAGTTTCAGATTCAGGTAATGAATTCTTTGGTTTGTTTGAAAAGCATACTAAAGGCATTGGATCCAAGTTACTAAATAAAATGGGATTTGATGGAAGAGGCCTTGGTAAAAATGGCCAAGGCATTGCTAACCCAATATAGGTCGAGGATCGTCCTCGTTTTGTAGGTTTGGGTTATCCTAGTGCGGGAATGGAAATTGGAGAATGCTCCAAGAATGCTGATGGGAGACAAGCTTCCGAAAGCAAAGTGATTACCCCACTAGTCCTGCAAGAAGATTCTGAGCAGGAAAGTTGTGCTTCGTCGTCACAGGCAGGATGTGGTAAGAGAAATCAGTGAAGAGGTAATGAGATTCCACCTCCAGTTTCTTACCATAATCATAAGCACAATAAAACTTTTGATCCACTTTTTTAGCTTAAGAAGTATGGTTATGATTTTCAGAAGATGTGGAATTCCTTTCCATGTACTTTTTGTGGATTGCATAACCATTATGTGGCCAGATGCTAGAAGAGAAGGACACTGATGAAGAATTTGATGTTGTTCATCAGGAACAAGGTAAAACAGAAAAACCAATATCATCATGCAGAGTCGAGAAATGGTAGAAATAGTTTCTCATCTCAGAAGAACGAGATTAAGAGGAATTTTTGTGCTCATTTCCAGAGGAATGGGCATCAGGTGGAAAATTGAAAGAAATTGTATCCATCTCACCATTAGAGTAATGGAAATCCATAGATGGAATGGAGGCCTATTTCAAAGGCAAGGGAATTTTCTACTCCACCACCAGTTGACAGTTCAACCCAGGACCAGGTAATACCTAAAATTGAAATTCTTTTAAAATGGGTAAGTCAACAATTTTTCAATTATATATTGCATAATTCAGATTGATGAATCGTATGCAGTATTAGATGGAGATCAGATTTTGTGAGAAAATGCTGAGAGAAAGGTTTACAATACTCAGTAGATACTTAAATTAATGCTCCTAACATATCTCCTTCAGCGTGTGAGGATTACAGGATTTGAGCTCGGAGATTGATCTGCCATTTGTGTAGATAGTAGAGTTTGTAGAGTATCATCTCAGAACTTCATTTTGTGTAGAGGCATTGTGACCGTGCAGTAGAGTGGTACCTGAATCACCGTTGGCAGTGACGTGTCGGAACTTCATTCTGTGTAGAGGCATTGCAACCGTGGATCAGAATGGTACCTGATATTAGTATGTCAACAGCTCTAAAAGGATTAGCTCAGAACATCATTCAGTGTCAAGGCATTACGACCACACATACGAATGATAGCTGATCAATAGAATTACCATCATGTATTGGAGGCTCGAGGTCTTGACAGAGGATTAACATCATGTATTAGAGGTGTTGAGGTCTGTAATAGACTTAGCATCATGCATTAGAGGATCGAGGTATTGAAAGAGGCTTAACATCGTGCATCGGAGGTGTAGAGGTCTACAGAGACTTATCATCTTTCATTGGAGGCTTGAGGTCTTAAAAGAGGCTTAGTATCATACATCAGAGGCATTGAGGTCTAAAAAGGGACAATTTATTTTCCATCATTGACATCGGATCAATCATAGCTCTACGTAACATGGAGTTCCTTCAAACCAGTTTGGATTCTACGGAATCAACTCGGAACCAAGAGTTGTGTTATAGATTAAAAGAAGATCCTTGTTGTTAGATATCAATAAGCTTAGCATCACATAGAAGGATCATTGAAGTTTCATTTAGAAACTTAGCGCCATACAATGGAGGTGTTAAGGTCTTCTTCAGATATCAGAGTGATGCATAGCAGAAGCGTCATGGGCCCATAACCCATAGGTCTCATGATCAAAGCAGAGTTTTCGAAGTCAGAAGGTTGCAGAGGAGAAGACCCAAGGGTCTACTACAGTAGCACTTCCGAGGAGGCAGCAGATTTTTCAAGATTCAGGACAGTATGGAAGCTTTTTGGGACAAAAAGCTTTCCTCAGTGGGGAGGTGTGATCAGGGGATCATTTCTGAAACTTCCCTAAACATCCATAAATGGTGTCAGTGCAAAATATCATCTCGAGAGCTTTCCAACGACTGTGAGAACGCGACAAACGGACATCGTGAGCTCTAGATATGTTCGGTCAAAGTTCGGTCAACAGGAAAGTCAACTCTGGTCAACTGGTCAAAATCTGGACCAATCGCACTACGACACGTGGCAAAAAGGCAAAAGGGAGTTGTTTATGGGTTTTCGATCACCAGTCTTCGAGGAGCGTAAGTGGTGCACGGGAAGAAGAGGCTCAACTTTTATAACGGAGGGGAGCCCGGCCGCCGTGTCGACTAATTGGTCTTCATCGACATGGTGGGTCCACAAGCCACCACGTGGCTTGCCACCACGAGTTCGATCTTGTAATTGCAACTCGACAAGTGGGGCCATGTCGTTCGAATTACACATCATCGAATGGATCAAATTCTATTCATTGAGTGGGACCACGTATAAACAAGCGGAGTCAATAGACCGCATTTACCAATTCAAGCATGCACGTGAAGTGGTCAACACCCCCAGCCTTACCAATTTATGCGACCCACTTATTAGCCAAAGCAACCACGTACCACCATGCAATCAAATGTGGAGCGGTGGAGGGGCCTAAGCCCATGCGTGGAGGAGTCCACTTAAGGTAAGGGGTAATCAAAGGTTTAAAAACCTTTGAAGATTTTTGTGCCGCCCCATGTGGGATTTATTCCCTCTTTTCAAACAAAAAAACCGCCCACCACGCCTTAAGCGCTCCATATGGGATTTAATCCCATTAAATATTCAATGCACTCCTTATGGGATTTTTATCCCTTAAAAAATTTTATGCTGCTGCGTGGGGATTTAATCCCATTTCATATGCAAAACGGCCAATATGGGTATTTGATCCCATTTATTTTGGTACGGGTAAGGCTATTATTAGCCTTAGGATAATATGCAATGCATTATTTTTGGGCCCTAAATTTGTATAAATAGGGAACCCGTTCATTGTAAAGGACAGACATTACACACAAAATTGGAGAGAAGCTCATTCCTAGAGCACTGGAGGCGAAGTCCAAGCCAAGCGGAAAATGAGAAATTGTTGTGTGAAGACCTAAATTATTTAGGCATTGTATATTTTTATATTATTGACCTATTATTTGTTAGGCAATAATAAATGAAATATTTGTGGCTAGGAGTTATTCAAACTACCTAGTTGGCCCATAGCGCCACACCAAGTACTTGTAAATCCTGGATTGTTTACCAGAGTGCTAGCTTCGCATTGTTTGTGTCGGGAAGGCCGATCACAGCCGAAGGAGATTGTACGCCAGGAAGGTGGAAGTCGGGTGCTATTTTTCACCCTTTTCGTCCGAAGAACTGGTGTACTGATAGGCAAATAAAATTCCATTAGGTTTTCTTGTGAAAGTACTATTGTAACTTACAACTTTTGACTAGTGGAACGGTTCGATCACGTTATCTTGGAATATTTAATTCATGAGTGGGTTACATGGATTATCTTAGAATATTTAATTATCAAGTGGATTTATATGGATCATATTAACATATAATGAGGATTAGGGATTTAAAGGGGATGAATTAACTGATTAATATTGATTAATTGAATATGTCTTTTTGGTGGGAAATGGAATTCAAATGAAATAAGGAGGGGAGCATAATTTGAATGGGAAAACCTGATGAAGGAGAGAAGATGCGGGGTGAAGTGGAAGAACGAAACCAAAAATTGGTGTCTACATTTGCCCCTTTTTGATGAGTGGTTTACGTTGGGAAAGTCGCAAGAAAAAAACAATGAAATATTGAAAACATGATTGATTGAGTGTTCCCCCTCAAACTTTGGATTGACGACATAAAGGAAGTCAATCACGAGTTTGAAAGAGATAGATGTTGAAGGTCGGGTGGGTGAAGATAAATGGGTGAAACAATAAGGCAAGGTGAGATGCCCTAAGCAAAAAGGATTTCAACAATAATAAAAAATATGGCGGTGAATCTGATATCACGTCGGTAGGGGAAAAAGAGTGGTCTCAATGGAGATGGAAAAAATGCTATACGAACCAGTTAGTGGGAAAAAATCACTACAAAATGGAGGGAATCCAATGGGAAACCACTCAAATGAATGGGATCCAGGATGACCAATGGATCACAAGATAACATCAAACTATGAACAATAATGTGAAATCCTTTATACTGGAGGAATCGAGTGAAAGGTATGCATCCAAAAAGGATGGGGATGTGAAATAATGATGCCCCAACACAAGGTATGAATATGGTCAAAAGGAAAGATGCAAAAAAGTGATGATAAAAAATTCCACAAGGGGAAATAATTATGGCCACAAAGGTGTACTTTGAGGATAGAAAGGGATAGTTCCAATGTTGGATAAAATGCCCCAAGGGGGGAATAATTATGGTTTTGAATACATGTTTCTTAAGAAAAATTTTCCTTCAACAATAAATGATTAAACGAAGAAAAGAGAAAGCGTTCCTTTGTCTCATGTGAATGGGGGAAGAATTCAATCTACTAGTAGAGCATACATTTTTTAGGGAAAATAGAGGATTGTAAGTGATGAATGTTATGGTATCCTCTAAGAAAAAAATGCCTTGAGAATATTTGATGAGGGATATATGTGATAATGCCCTCTCGAGAGGGTGGACAAGAATGGAAGAAGTTGACAAAAAAAAGATGGGTCAAGGTCTTAGAGAGGAGAACTAGAATGGGGTGTAATAGAACAGAGAAGTTGCAGTCTGTAAATGGGTAGAGATATTTGGTGAAATTGAATGTTAAGTGTGAATATGTGTTGAAGGACGTAACGATTGAGAGTGGAAAGAGATAAAAGTAAAGGACATGATATGTGGGTGACTATGGGTAGGTGAAAATGAGTCAATGGTGAAGAAGACAAGGAAATCGAATAAAGAGTACATGGTGGAGGAGGAGAAAAAAGAGGAATGAAAGAGGTGAAAGGATGATAGGGATAAGGATGAGTGGTGATAGAGAAGAGAGTGAAAGTACTAAAAAGGAAGAGAGAGAGAGAGAGCATAGGAGATGTGGAAAGTCTAGAACGTAAAGAAGACAAAAGAGATGGTAGAAAGAAATACACTGGAGATGAGGAAGACCATGGTATGGGATATAGTGGAGGATGAGAAAGGAAATGAAAGAGGTGGAAGAGGATAATAGAGAAGGATGATAGGAGAATAAGATAATGAACAAGAAGAAGACGAGATGAGAAAAAGGTGACAGAGTGAAGGGTGAAATCATGGAAAAGGAAGAGAGATGTGCAATATGAAGGTAGCAGAAAATATAAAGTGAGGGAGGTGATGAAGATGAAGGGAGAGAAATTATGGAAAAATGGATGAAACGATGAAGATGAAGGGATAGAAATGATGGAAACATGGATGAGATGAGGAAAATGAAGAATTTAAAGAAGAGGAAAGAGATGATAGAATGAAGAAAAGAAGAAAATGTTAGGGAATAGAGCAGACACGATGGGTCTGGAAAAAAAGAAAATAGAGAAGGATGATATGATAAGATGGTAATAAGGAATGATGAACAAGAAGGAGAAGAAAAGATGTGAAAGGGTGACAAAGATGAGGGTGAAAGCAAAAAAGGGAGAGATATGTGCAATATGAAGGTAGTAGAATAACAAAGATAAAGTGAGGTAGGTAAAGAAGATGGAGAATTTAAAGAAGATGAAAGAGACAATAGAACAGGGAAATGAAAGGAACTAGAGAAGATAACATGAAGATGTGGAGAAGATCAAAGAAAATAAGGGAATGGGAATATGGTACAGACCATGTGGAAATGCATTTGGAAGGTTAGAGGATAAAAAATATGGGATAGTGAGGGAGAAACAAGTTAACAATGGGGAAGGAAAGAGGGGAGGAAGGACACAGAGTGGAAAATATGTAGAAATTAATGAGATGAGGATAAGAGGATTAATATGAAAATAATGAAGGATATATGATGAAGACAGTAAGGATATTGGCAAGGGTGAAGGGAAGATGGAGAGGTGGCGAAAAAGTGACAAGAAAGGGAAGAGGTGGAGACAAGGAAGGGGAGGAAAGAGAGAATGGATGATGGAGGAGGCAATTCTGATAAAAGAACGTTGGGGGAAGACCAACAATATTTGTTTTTGGGGAAGGAGGAGAGGAAAAGTGAAGAAAGTTAAAAAGGAAATGTAGAATGGAAGAGGCAATTCCAACGAAGGGACGTTAGGGGAATACCAACAATAATTATTTTTGGTGCAAGATGGGGGAAGGAATAGAAAATAAATGGAGAAGAACAAAGAGAGTGAGAAGGGTAGCAGAGAGTGATATGGAGTGATTTTTAGGGGTCGACCAATAATAATAGTTTAGTGTGGAAACTAAAGATCATCATGAAATAATTTTAGGGGGAGACCAACAATAAGTTCATTAGTGGGTATGAAAGATGATAACATGGAATCAATATGAAGGATGATGTATCAAGAGGTGGAAAATGGGTGAAAGGAGTATAATTACAAGGTTGAGATGGTGAGATGTACTCTGTGATTTTATAGGTTGAGAGAGGGTAATGGTAGGAATAAAAAGGTTGGTTGGTTGGTTGGAGGACCACGAGGAAGGAATGGTTAATGGAGGGGATTGTGATTGAGGCATTGTCTAGAACGATAGGTTTACTTTGAGTAAAATTTTCATGCGGCATGAATAGTCAAGTAAAACTCCAAACTGGAGATGAAAAGACATGAATGATGAGAAGGGTGATGTTCACGCCAAGTGGTAGAAGGGGGATAAGGATTGATGAGAAGGGTGATGTGGGTATAAGTGATGGGCGGATAGAAATTGATGAGAAAGGATGAATGGATCAAATAAATTTCGACCATAGTGGGGGATGAGGAGTCTTCATGATAATGAACTCTCCTTTAGAGGGGTCCTCAAGTAGGATTCACAAACTGCAACAGAGATCAAGTAGAATTACCAAACCGAAAAGTGCATTAGAGATAGTGTTCATAGACATTAATAGATTTTATAGATTTATGGATGATATTGATTGATGTCATTCTTAAAAGTAAACATATGGATATCGATGACATATTTTGAAAGTAGATATGCAAGAATGGGATCTTGATAAAAGGTGAACTTATCGAGATAAATGCCGTATAATCGTAGTCTAGGATCATATGGGGAAAACATGCTTTCGAAAAGGATCAGAGGTAAAAAAATAAAGAGGACTACTCAAGGCAGTTACACCTGTAGCCAATAACAAATGTTAACACATAAATAACAATAGTTAGTTACACCAAAAGATCACGAGGGAAACATGGATGTAATAATCCCATAAACCTATTATCAGAAACGACAAAGGGGATTCAAGATGTAACTTGTACATGTGAAGAGGTTAATCTCCATATGTGGTTGTTCCTAGGACTATGCCCCAGATTTGGGAAGGGGGAAGATGCAAACTGATTACTGCGGGAATTCTGCAATGTATATGTGAAAGTTGATCGATGTGGAAAGTTTTCTGAGGATGTTATGATATATATATAGGTTTGATCAATGATGTGGAAGAGCCTTTGTTGTTATGATACAATAGAGTAGCCATCCTTTGAGAAACCTAAAATGGTCCATACTTTTTGCATTTCTTCCAATTGGATTCAATTGACAACACTTCTTTTAGATGGCAGGATAAAATATGTTTGATCCAGTTTTCCTTCGGATGGGGATTCAAGTCTACTCTTTTAGTCGTATTGCTTTTAATGAACAACTATCCTTTGAGGCTAATCATCTCTATTATTATGGATAAGATAGCATGATATTCAAGCATCCATAACATCCCTGAATTCTCTCTTTTCTTTTTTTGTAATCTTTTATATGAACAATCTGTCTAGTCAAGGGAGAAATATATCTTTGATAACTTTGAATTTTGATAGGAGTCATCTAATGAATTACTGAATCAAGTTCAACTGGCCTAGAGTTAGCTTAACTAGCCTAAAGAATGTGGATCAACTCCTAATCAGGAGGGGATATTGGACTGTACTTTAGTGACAGATGTGGACCCAAATTCCAGTGTTGTTCCAATAGGTAAACAAGAGGGTGATGGATGTAATGATCACCCCTCCCTTTCAACCTTACACCGTATTTACATAAGGGAGAATCTCTCAAGTGCTAAGGAAAATGCTATTAGACCAAAGCCGTGCATTAGCCCAGCTATTTAAGGTCATTTGATCTAGGCTAAAGTCCATTGTTGAAGACTCCTCCATAATGCATCCATGCCTTCAGTACAATGATAGGATGGTACCTAGACTTGGCCTTATTGCCATTTTAGAGAGACCTCTTGCACCTCCATTGAAGTAAATCAAAAAATCTAATTTGATTAGTCATAGATTTAACTAGGTTCAATTTATGTTTAGATTAATCATGGGGGGGCCAAGATGCCCTAATATGCAATATTATTTCAGTTTAATTCAATACCCTAGAAGGTATCTTGGGCAACACTCATACAATGCTCGTTAAGGATAGGAGTAACTCCAAAATCTCCCAAGATGGGAATCCACTTCGAGTTAGGACACCTCCAATATACCTCTAACTATAGCTAGATCTTCTCAACTGCATACATCCCTGGCCCGCTCGGTGTTTGATACTCACATTCCAGGTTAAATGAAATCAATAAATTGCAGAAGATAACACAACACCAGATATATGGGGGGTGCATGGACTTGTCATTTTAATAATGGAAAATATATTCAGAATAATACCCTTGGATTTTCAGGGCATTTTATGCTTCCATCGTAATGCTTACATTTTAATAAGGACAAATGATGAGTAAACTAAGAACAATGATGATTAAAGATTGTTTCTGGAATCACTGGTTTGAGGGGGACACCTCCAATATGCTCTCTACCAAGTAGAAGACTCAACTTCATACATCACACTGAACCACTCATAATGATACTCTATATCCTTTAAATCATCGATTGGCCTCTTTCATCAACCTAATCCCAATCGAGGGGCCAACCTTCATTCTACCCAATATAATTAATTCCTATGTGAGCCCATCAATAATTTCTAACTAAGGGGATACTGTGTCCACTATGTCAGCAGTGACGTCACTTACGCCAACCCATATACAGGGGATAATATGTATATCCACCTGTGATATTCATACACTTATGATTCCTCTAAGGGGATGTCAATTGACAACACTGTCGGAATCTCCATCAACCCATATATACTCCATATCTCATCATATCCCAAGGTACAATACACACTTTCAGTTGTATTCCTCTTATGATCTAACAAATTATGCTAACTAGTGCTCATCTTAGTAGGTATGCATTCCTCAATATGACCAGGTCACAGCCTGCATAGTGCATCTCTGAACCAGGTCTGTAAGATTTTTTGGCTATTTATCAGTCACAGGGAAGCCAAATTAACCAGACCCCTAGACCCATACTCTCAATGCGTCTCTAATGTACTTGTCCAACCCAGTTTAACTAGCCTAAACTTAGCTTACACTTGGCTAAAGCTTGTTCTATCAACTAGTGAAGTTCATAAAGTTACTTTTTGACTTTCCTTGAGGTCACCGATATGCAAACTCATATTACGATAGGATCCCATAACCAAGATCTGTAAATAGATGGGTCACCCCTCCCTTTGAGACCTTACACCTGAGTCAAGATAACAAATTATGCACTCAATCACTTAAGGAAAGTGATTAGAAAATCATGTGTCCCTTACTGAGGCAAAGCTAAATATTCAGGCAAATGTGGGCTTAGGATGAAAATAAATGGTCCCCACAAAAGGGGTACAAAGGTGCATCACAAAGGTGGGTCTTAGGATGAGGAGAAATGGTCCCCCAAGAGAGGTATCAAACTTGGCCACAAAGGGTGGTCTTTGGGATAAGACCTATTGGCCTCCATTGAAGGTGGACTTTGGATGTAAATATAATTTGGTCCCTCATAGGAAGGGACTAGGTTAAAATGATGGATTTTGAATGAGAATAAATAGAGTATCCCCAAGGAAGAGAGAAATATGGCCACAATAGTGGACTTAGTATGAGAGGATAGATTGGATTGAAATCAGATAAGGTAAAATATGTAGCAAAATCTCAAAAAAAATAAGTGATGAAATATGCGTATTAGTAAGATCATGGAACTACTAAGTTTTTTGGCCATTAAGAGTGGGCTTAGGATTCTGATGAATAAATGGTTCCTCAAAGGTAAGGGATACTTTATGCTTTTCCTCAATGAGTTTTGAATTTTGCTATGAGGCGGACATATAAGAATATTTGGACAAGATAGATGTCAGATTAGAGTTGATCCGTAGATTAGTTGTTATCTAATATTAATTATCATATGTTCTTTGAGGGACCTCAGTCTACTTTTGGGTAAGATATGATGAAGTATATCCATAATGGCCACAAAAGTGTACTTTAGTCAAAACCATGTTTGGTCTTTTTTAGGGGAGCACAGAGTATGGCCACAGATAGGTAGACCACTTAGGAGTGAGTAGATGGTAGATAGATAAAACTGAATAGGATCATGTACCCTAAGCATGGTTTCAACAGGTGAATGAGAAATGTTAAGGAAATGTAATGAATGTGTAAGTTCACACTAATCCTAGGAATGAATTCCTATCCAATAGCCAAGGGATGCCATGGGGATAGAGATGCAGTGCCCATGATTTAAGAGGATGTCTAGAGGATAAATAACTAGGGAGAGGACATAGCTCCCTTAGAGATGTACAATGAGCTAGCGTATTTTGAAGGGGATATTGGATGTGGGAATGATCTAAATTTATGACTAAGTTCTCATTGGTTAGGTATGACTGGGGATCAATAGGAATGGTCACAATGTTGCAATGCAATAAGGGAGGACCCTTCTATCTGAGTTTACCATCAATATGTGAAGGAAAGAATGTTACATGGAGGATGTCCTGAGGAGACTTAGTCAACTTTGATAGATGAGGATGTAGAAATATGAATTGGATTAGTTGATGGATAAAATGGTAGATGGAGAGGGACAATCCTCAAAAAGGGTGTCTCTATCAATGAGGATCATGCGATGATGGTCTGAAGGACCTGACAATATTCAACGTCATGACCCAGGGTATGATAGTAGGCCACAAAGGTGGAGGTGGGAATCGAAACCAGGATGGCTTCTTACTATTTTGGGTACAAAAGTGCCTTAACAAGAGGTAAGTCGTGAGATGAGTAGAAATTTGTCCCCTAGTGTTGGAGGGACGAATCTAGCCATAGGATTCGATTGATATGATAGGAGATGTATTTTCTTTGGCCATTTTTAAAGGTTGAATTTGGATATGCAGATGTTTTGCCCCGATGTGAGATGTATGATATTTCCGTAGAGGATTGAGTCTTATCATTCTACGAGTTTTGATTCCATCTTAATGACACTTGAATAATCTAGAGGAAGACGTGCAAGATCTTGATAAGACATGTTGAATGGTTTGAGAATTTTGTGTAGGCTAGAAGTGATAGAGAATGACCTTAGATGAAGGAGGTGGCCCTAGGATGATAGATGGATTGTTGCCCCAAGGGAGGGATAGATGATGGCCACAATTTTCTCTTTTTGGGATGAAGTGCTAGATAAGAATATTTGGTGACGCACGAGAGATTGTCGATGGAGGTTGGACTGAGGTTGTTGGATTTGGATAAGACGAAGGATCACTCTTAGAAGGGATGAAGGAATCAATCTTGAAGTAGGAGGGTCCTAGAATGAATTCCCCCAACACCAAGTGGTTGATATGAGGGGATAGGAGTGGTCTTTGCATGATGAATTCAGGATATGAGAGGATAAAGGTTGGTCTGATGTGGAAGTACTCTCCCCTAGTATATGTAGATGGGAGGGTCATTTGAAGTTGCAACAAATATTGAAGTGATTTCCAATAGCTATTCAAGTGATGTGGATTGGAGTAGGATGACTGTGGATGCAGTAGGAAAATAGTTGATGATGGTTGGCATGGGTAGGACCCTGTGGAAATGAGGAACTGGGATTGAATCTATGGATGGTATGAGATGGTAAAGGCAGAATATATGTGGATGGGGTATTTATAGGAAACCCGACAGATGGGGATATAAGAAACATGAATTGGATTAGTTGTAGATGGAGAAGGATGTTCCCCCTGAACTGAGAAAATCATCTTTATCAATAAGGTTACGGATGGATTGTCTGAAATACCTTACAATTTTCAAGTGTCATGGCCCATGGGGTACGATGATAAGTGTAAATGCAATTGGGAGTGAACCGCGATGGCCTTATGGGTTATGTGGATTAAAAGCTTTAATGGGGAGGAAGTATGATGGCATATATTTGAATTAAATTTTGAAGGATGTCTGTCATAGGACCCAATCGAAAGTGTCATGGGGAAGGTAACTCTTGTGGGTTTTTATAGAATATTTTGGCATGGAGTTAGGGGAAGAAGTGAACGTAAATCGGATGGATGAATTATATGTCTTAAAATACGAATCAATTTTGAGACGAGGGTTAGATTGTTTGGATTTGGTATTTATCATCATGAGGTGTATTAGATGAAGGGACTAGACTCTAAAATAGATGTTATTAACATTTTATTATTGAGAAGAGGGGAAGATCTGACTTCTTAGGAGGATGTGTAGGAGACTTTTGGGGATGTTTACTATGAGCCTTGAATTTTTATCGAGAAAACTTACCCTTGGAGGGGATGATAATAACCTCTCAACTAGAGGATATAAAGATTGTACGATTTAGGTGTGGATATTGATGGAGAAATAGGTGTTTGTATGATGCGATCAATAAGGTCTATGTGTGATGTGGATTGTGTAGGCTTTAGATTAACGCAAGGTGGAAATAGCTGGTTATATAGTGGGAGGATGAAAACCATTTGTGTTTGACTTAGGTTGAGGTGTTTTTTCCATGAATTGTTCAAGGGGTATCATCGATATATTTGCAAATGGAGAGGATGTGGTTGGTGTGGTAGACATTGAAGTGATGTGGGCATGGGAAAGGATATAGGATAAAGTGGGTGAAGAAGGTTTCATTGGTAGGGTTATAGTGGATTTTTTGCATATGAAAGATTTCAAGGTAGGGGTGAGCGGATTTGTTGATATAATATGATATAGCGGACATAATTGGGACATTTTGAGATGTAATTGATGCAGTGATAGGTTATGTTTGATGTAGATGTGGTTAAGGGGTTGAATATGACATGTTGGGGCACGATAGGTGTGGAAAAAGTGGTATGTATAGTCAAATTCAGTGTGGATGTGGTAAAGGTAGGGATAGATGTAGATGTGGCCACAATAGTTGATGTGGTGGGTATGGAAAAAATTGCAGAAGGAGGAACAAGGATCGACTCTAAGGATTGTATAATGGGTAAAGATGGAATGGATGTAGGTAAGGTAGTCAAATCCAATGAAGGGGATGTGGTAACCAATGGATTAGATATGATAGGTAATGAGGTATATGTAGGATTAATATCAGGTGTAGAAGTAGGTGGTGATGGTTGTTTCATAAGTGTCTCAAGGGGTAAGAATGATATGTTTGCAAATGGGGTTGATGTGGTAGGTTTGGATGTAGTAATAGGTTCTGAGATAGATGTAGGTATGATTGGTGTGATTTTGGGTATAATTTTTAATGAGATTTTAGATGTATGGTAAATTTCCAAGGAGGTGGATGTGATCGACGATGAAGGAGGGGAATTTATAGAAGGGATAGGATCTTGGTCCATGGTGTGAAGAGTGTTTTTAGTATGAGTATTGGACACTTGGGTTATAGCGGTGGTGGATTGACTTGTCGATGTGTGGTTAGGGAATGGTTGTTTAAATACCTCTGGTGGTTGATCTAGAGGTACATTGGGGTTTTCTACTTGGAGTTCACCTTGATCAATGAGACTTTTGACCAAATATTTAAAAGTTTGACATTTTTCTATATCGTGTCCTCGGACTTGGTGGTATTTGCAATAATGGTCTTCACGATACCACACAGATTTTAGTCTTTATTCATCAAGTGGTTGGATAAGAGGAAGTTTTATTATATTTACCACCATCAACTTATCAAATATTGAACTATATGATTCTCTAAGGGGGTGTAGTTGGGATTTGGTTGAGGGGCTCATTGTTGAGGAAACGTGTTATATGTAAGTACATATGAGGACTAAATAACCACAGTATTGGTCGTACCCTTAAATGTGTCATTATGTGTGGATGCTTTAGTAAATTCATGTTTAGGTTTGTTTTATTTTATTTTTAAATGGCCTTTCTCAAGGGCACGTATTTCAAGTTTACGAGCCATGGTGAAGGATTCATCAAAGGTTTGGAACGATTGGATTTGTAAGGTAGGTTATATTAGTTTTACACATGAACATGAGAAGAGATTGATGAGTTTGGTTTGCAGAAGAGAGAAGGATAGTTTGTTTATAACACCCTACCATCATTCGATAAATTCCACAATGGACTCATCTTCAAACTTTAAGATGGTATATAGCTCAGTGATAGTGATTTTACGTGTAATGTTGATCAAACAGTATTATAAGAACAACTGTGTGATTTGGGTGAAGGAAAATATCAAGTATTAATGGATACTATTGTATCAGTATAATGCAGGACCAGAAAAGGACATGGGGAAAGTGTGAATCATTAGGTCCTGATCATGTGCAATGAGGTAACATTCATCCCTAAATGCACGAAGGTGTTATTGTGGATCCTCCTTGCTGTTAAATTTGGTAAACTTGGGAAGCTCCCAATGAGGAGGGTAAGGTTTAATTGGAACTAATGGATGAATGGTTTCATTTCATATTTGTTCATCATACAATGTGACCTTGGTCCTTACGGTAGCGGCCTCTAGAATAGCCATCCTATTCATTAGGTCAAGGATAGGATCATTCAATGTGATTATAGGTTGGGATTAGATTGGTTGTGTGGCATGGAATGTAGATTTATAAGGTGGTTGATAAGTGTATGGGTGTGTGGGTGTTTGAGGAATCATTTGATAAGGATTAATATATGTCATAGGTTGAGATTGGATAATTTGGTACAATGCTTGATGTTGAGAGATATGGACATGGTATGACTGTTGGGATTGGGTAGGTTATTGTGGTAAATGATAAGTGGGGATATATGTGTTAAGATTTTGATTTTTTTTTATGGGCATAATAGTGACAACAATAGATGAAATAGAGATAGAGTTAATACGAAATGATGTGGGTGGAATGGGATCCACCAATTGAGAAGATTTATAGGATTAAAATATTGTGGGAGATTCACAAAGTAAGAAGTCATAAATGGGGTTAGAAGGAGGTCCAAAAGTTTCTAAAGAAATTATAGATGGGGGTGTAGTTGGTCTAGAAAGGTTAGATTGATGAGGAACATGAGGATTGGTTCTAAGGTGAGGATAATTTTGGATGACATGGTCCTCATCAGGTGAGACAATTGAGACAAGGGGTTGGGTAACTGAAGGTGTGGTCTCAAATTTAGAATATTTTTAGGAGAGATAATTAGAGGAACAAATTTCATTTGATGGAGTAGATTTTTGTGTTGTTTCAAATTGAGAAAGAGTAACAATAGGAATGAAACAGATGAACATTATTTTATGTAGTTTTTTAACAAATAAATCAAGCAACAAGTTTCACATCATCATGATTAATTAGAATATGTGAAAAGAAAAGAGAAGTGGATAACAAATGTGCCTAATAAATGACATTTTGTGGCTGGTTTCAGACAGTTCCAGCTAGGGAATATTTTGGGTGGTTTCCTGTTGGCTGATGAAATCCCAATATGTCAACCAGGTAAGGAGATGTTTCGATGTGTTGATGTATGCATGATTTTTAGGTTGTGTGTGATAGAGTGTCAGATACAACAAGTTAACACCTAATTAATTTATATTATTAAGCATAATGTACAAAAGAAAGGTTCGTTTTAAAACCAAATCCAAATGTAATCTTTCAATGAGGACACACATAGGAAAAGGGAAGTGGCAATGCAAAAGGAGAAAATAAGGAAAATTTGAGAAATACCGGGTGATGAGACCCTTTAATTACTATTTTAATTATCTCATCTATTGTATATTTTTTATACCCTTACAATGGTTATACATGTTATCTTGTTATACATTTCCACTTGAACTTAAACTTCTGACACTTATATTAATTAATATAGCTATTACTAAGTTACTGTATTTTATGGATTTTGAATGTGCATGTTAATCTATTATATACAATGAAATGATTAATATTGCTTTAGATTGATTCCATACTTTTTTGCAAGAATATATTATATGTTACCACTAACATACATCTGAAGAAACTATGTTGTAATGTAAAGGGACTCATCTGCAGCAATTGATGTGCAACAACTTAGACTCGTCCACAACAAAGCACTTGCATCCAAAATAGAACACACACATATACAAGACTGATATTTTGGGAAGATTGATCAACATGGATAATTCACATGTGTGTACACACATCAATAAAGAAGTAGTTATGACAACAAGAAGTAGATCTCTTGTCAATACCTGATTATGTGCAAGTACAACCATGGAACTAGTTGATTTGACCTGATAGCTGATTATTAGAATGAACAGTTATATTATTGTATTAGAAATTTTTTTATCATTTTTTATTACATGCATAAGAATATACGGATTTTTTAGTAGTGATATTTTACTTAATTGAAATATAACTGTTAGTTTAAAGGAGCCACTTCACGTCTTTGTTGAATATAAATAGAGTGGCGAGACTGTAGTAGATATCGATCCATAATTAAGGAATTGTTGTAAGTTTTGTTTTGAATCTTCATGTTGATGAATAAAATCTGAGTTCTATCATTTTTATGTAGACAAAATCCTTAGGAAGGGTTAGCACCCAAAGCAGGGCCCACTTTTGGTTTTTTGAACCCCCTTTCCTTTCTATTTTCTATTTTAGTTCATTGCATGCATAGATTAGAATCATAGCAGTTCATTCCTTTACTTGTTATATACTTTTACATGCTTATTACTTAGTTGTAGAATTTCCTTTTATCTACAATGTACTTCATTTCTAAGCATTATATTTCTAATTTTTGTGATAGAAATATTTTAGTTTGTACCTCTTAAGCACCTGTAACTGTGTATACAACACTGGAAGAGTTGAAAGTTTACATCCCTGGGTCTAATGAATAAATGAATGTGGATTAGTGAACAACATATTAATTTTTGTAAGTTAATTTGTGCCACCATTTTTAGTACCATTTCCAAAGACACTACCAAGTTATTTGGTTTTTGTGAGGATTTTTCATTCCTTAAAAGCAATCTAGGTTTTTATGAATTTACCTCAAATTAAACCCCCCCAACTAATTACCATTGAATGAGTTAAGTATTTAATGAATGCACCATCCAAGGGATTCCCATAGTAGATATTTACCCAATCCACAAGTATCATAAATATATTTATTTACCTTTGAATATTTTGAAGAAGAAACCTTTGTACTTGGTTTGCTTCTTAAATACAATCCTCTAAGTGATAGTTCTATATTTGCTCCTGAGCAGCTAGGGATGGCAGAAGAAGTAGACCAGAATGCTCAAAATGGGGAAATCACCTTCAATTTCTCCATCACTAAAAACAATGAAGCTGCTAGAATGAATAATATTTCTCCATCATCCTTTCCAAATTTCTATAAAGTTATGTCAAAAGATCTAGACACTTTTCTCTTTAAGTTTGATGTTTTGTGCAGAAGCTATAATTATACCACTGATGCACATAAATTGAAAAAAATTCTTGCAACACTCAAAGATGCAACTTTAAAATGGTTTATGGGATTGGGAAGGAATGTCATTACCACATGGTCACAAATGAAGGAGAAGTTACTCAATAAGTACCAGGACTATTAAAGACCAAACAACAAAGGAGGTGATGAAATTTATATAATGCAATAAAAAGAGGATGAACCATTAGATGACTATTTATGATTAGGGGATCAATTTTAGTGTCAAATGTTCCCTAAAATTCCCTATACCATGCCATTGTAGTAGATCCTTCATAGAGCTTTCTGACGACTATAAGAACATGAAAAACAGACACTGTGAGCTCAAGTTATGTCCGGTCAAAGTTCAGTCAATAGGGAAGTCAACTTTGTCAACATGTCAATAATGGACCAATAGCACTGCGACACGTGACAGAAGGAGAGAAAGGGAAAAATGAAGGTTGTTCAATTTTTTTGCAACCTCTGGTCTTCAACACACGTAAAATTGGTCCAGAACAAGAGGCTTAGCTTTTGTTATGGAGGGGAGCCTGGCCGTCGTGAGGAAAAATTATATTATCGCCGACGTGGTGGGTCCTCAAACCACCACGTGGCTTGCCACCACTTTGCCATAATTCATTATTGAAGTATCATATTATTATGTGGTCAAATTTCATATTTCTTTGGTAATTATTCATCATGTATTGTCATATGGTTCCAAGTCATACGTTTTGGATTGACCGAGTTCACTACTATCTTTGCTCAGTGTTATTTCCACACAAACCAGGATAGACCTAACAACTTGGAAAATTACCCACATTTATTGGGTCAGCTTCATAATGATTGGGTCATTTAAATATTGAATATCTTGGCCCATATTACGGGCATTTCAAACAATGCACGGGATCATATTTTATCCCACTTACCAAGGCAGGTCTTCCATCCACCATGACCCACACAATGGGCATTCAAACCAACAACTCGCCACCTCGCCAAACACATCAGCTGTAAGCTCAGTAGAATACATGCGAAGCTAGGAAAAAGGCTTGGATGTGGCTTGTGCCACGTCAATTATAATGCATTCCTTCCTTATTAAAGGCTTGAATGGACCGCTCATCGGAGAATCTAGGATTCTTACCCCCCAATACAAAACTGACCGTGCCATAATGCATGTTATTGGGGTTTGAACCCATGACCTCTACTCCCTAAGACACATCTGCCAACCAACTCACCCAAGGGGCTCAATGGGTTATAAAATGGGTTGCTGCAAGTTATACAAGGACAGTGCCAGGTTTGTGTATAGGCAGAATAGGGGTACTTGCAGAAAAATGCAATTTTGAGGCACTTCCACTCAAAACCAGATCTCGAGTTATATATGAAAGTTTTTCAAAATTTTGAGACAATCGTGATGGTGTGATAATTTTTCTGATTTGGATATTTTTTGATAGATTTATTTTCTGTTAAAGTCACATAAAGGCGTAGAACCAAAGGGAGACACCGCTGCAAGTGGATCATGAAGGTGAAGGACAAAGCATGAGCTCCATTAACGTCCTTCGAAGGTCTGAAACACATTTTTTCAGGTTTTTGATTCATTATTGGTTAATTTAAATGTTATTGTATTTACATTTTTAACATTATTAATGGATCGGTTCATCACGAACCTAGCGACGTAGGAATTCTGAACCCCATAAACAATCTGGTGTTGTGTTCTAATTTTATTTTTCAATTTCTGATTATTTACAATAATTGAATTTCATTAAGAGAATTTGGATGCAATGGTAATCAGTAATTGCTAAAATTAGAAAAATCAATTAAATCTAAAACAATGACTTTTTGGGCTTTGATCAAACAACGAAATTTTGAGTAAATCAAAAATCTAATTTTAGTTCTAAATTCAGTCCATAATCATATTTTTAATCAATAATTTGGAGTATTAAGACCTCTTAAGTTGATTAGAATTAAGGTTCCTTTGAAATGATTAAAAGTGTTAGATTCAAACACCCATTTTTGGATCAATTTAGAATGGTTCATGTTCTGCATTCAGAAGTCAAGGCACACCACTAACATACCACCTGACTCCCTCAAATTACTCTTTTTGAAGGGATGCGATGATGAAGACGTGGATGTTCTAGATCTTATAAGAGCGGGAGATATTTCAAAGGAAGTTTTGAAGAGATATGTGACGCCTGTAACAACTATTCAAGAGTTACCATGAAAAGAGTAAGAAATGTAAGATCAAGAGGTGGACTTTCTACCAAAAAATGGGGGACATATCCAAGTCATAGATTGTTAATATGTTTAAAAACATTAAGGAAGAGATTGTTAATGATACGAATAATCAATTAGATGCTCTACATGCCAAAAAAATAAAGAAGGTACAAAAGTAGAACTCACAGAGTACTACTACACATGAAGAAGGAAGAAATTAGATTGTAGATGCAGAGAATTCACTAGCATTTTTCAAGAAAGAGAGACTTCACCTAATTTTAAAATGTTAGAGATAGAGGATGGGAAATTTTTCTATGTTGCTCAAATAAAACCATGGCCACCAAGGCAAGGAGTATGACATAAGACCATATGCATTCATTTCAAAATTGTCTTATAATTCATATGTGTAGACCCCACATTAGGCTAACCCTTAATGATGGGCCCCATATCCTAACCAATACCAAAAATAGTTGCAACCTCCATACCAAGGCCAACCACAACAAAAATGGCAACAACCCTAGAGGGGACAGCAGTGGAATAACCCACCTCCTAATTACCAGATCAATCTTCCCTCATCGGATGGACCTACCATTACAAAAATTGTAGAAGAACCACAGTAGTTGTATGATGACCCACATCAAGGTCATAAGAAGAAGTAGGATGATCTACAACAACTTGTACAGAATTCCAACAAGCGTAACATAGGATAATGAGTCACCATTTCCTGAAAGGTTACAAGAAAATAAAATTGACCTCGGATCAGAATATGATTCTAACTTTTTCAATCAACTCGAAGACATTTGTTTCAAAATACCAAAGATACAAGCTATTAAGGATGTTCCCATCTACAATAAGCTAGTTAAGGACATATGCACTAAGAAGTCAGGCAGGAAGAGGAAATACCCATCTACTATACATGTCATTCAGAAATTAGCTAATATTATATTTGGGAGCTCAATTCTTCCCAATTATCTTGATCCTGAAAGTCCTCTAGTAAATGTCACAATCAATGGTATAGTGATAAAAAAACACACAAATTGAACTGGGGGCAACAATAAATGTAATTAAAAAATAAATCATGAATGATTTGAAATTGGAAGAATTAAGCCCAATAGCCACAGTCTTTTAGCTTGCATACATATCAACAGTAAATCCTGAAGGAGTTTTGAAGGATGTGGTAGTAGTGGTAGACTCCTGGGAGTACCCTGCTAACTTCATTGTTCTCCAAGAAAAATCAAGCTTAGGAGGATATCCTATTGTCCTCGGAAGACCATGGTTAGTAATTGTTGATGCATTCATTAGATGTAGATCTTGAAATATGATCATTTCCAATGGAACTGGCTCTAAAAATCTTATGCTCTACCCCCTTGCACAGTCATTCAATGAAGAATATCAAACTATTTGGGTGGAAGAACCAGAAGAATACCATAGCTCAGTTCAGTAGCTCATGATGTTGGAGAAGTCATTCATAATATAAGGACATGAGGAGGATGTTTTTATTTCAAATGTTCTATAGAATAATTATGGTAAGAATGAAGAAGAAGATGGAAAATTGCAATATATAATTTGTCCTGAATATCAAATCTTACCACAGTAGAGTACTAAAAATGGTCCAATTAAGAAATGCATCCTACACCATCTTCTTCCACATGATTATATCTTGAATTCTGTAAGTAGAAGCATATGCTCCATGAGTGATCTTTCTAAGTAAGTGGATATTACACCTAGAAATTCACTTAATGTGAACAAAACATTAAGCATGCAAAAAGATCAGCTATTAATTGCACTTCTCAAAAAGCATGGGACAACATTTATATGAGATTATGGAGACATGCATGGAATCCATCCTAAACTTTGTGCTCATAAGACATACATCAAGGAAATTTGTAATCCAATAAGACAACCACATAGGAGAATGAACCCAATAGTGAGGGATATAGTGAAGAAGGAACTAAATAAATTATTAATGTTGGATTTCTATATCCAATTTCAAATAGTCAATGGGTGTCAACACTTGTTATTGTACCTAAAAATAATTACAAATAGAGAATCTGTGTAGACTATAAAGAGATGAATACAACAAAAATTGATTATTTTCCACTCCCTTTTATTGATCAAGTACTCGACACTCTTGCTGGAAAAAAGTACTTTTCTTTTCTAGATGGTTACAGTGGCTACAATTAAATTTAAATTGGAGCAGAGGATCAGGCAAGACCACATTCACATGCCCATGGAGAACTTTTACATAATATGTTATTCCCTTTGGTATTTACAATGCACAAGCCACATTTCATAGAGTAGTTCTTAGCATATTCTCCAATCTAATCAATGATTTTATGGAGGTATACATGGATGATTTTACAGTCCATGTAGCATTTTTAATGAAACAATGAAGAACTTAGACAAAGTTATCAAAATATGCAAGGAGCATAACTTGTCTTTGAGCAACAAAAAATGTTATATGATGATGTCTGAGGGGATAGTGTTAGGTCACTGTACGTCGGAAAAGCAACAGGCTAGCGTGAGAATCAACAAGTGACTCTATCCGCGTACCCGACCTCCCGAGGTCATGCCGAGACAACCGGTGGGGGTAGAATGTGCAGGAAAACTAGTTAGGTAATCTAATGTCTTCGACACGCACTAATGGTATTTGCAAATCTAAGGCAAAGAAGGCCCTTCTAACTTGGACTGGTGTGATAGATCGATCAGCGAGGATGACTGCTCGAAGGCTCCAATCAATATCGAGCTCTGGCGTGATTCGATCTATGGGTTGTGGGATGCGTGGAAAATGACCCGGGATGGTTTCGTGTATTTCTCCTGATAGGGTCATATGGTGAATATAGTCAACTCTATGGACGATTCTCTGGCCTAGTCCAAAATTCTCTAGCTTTGTTAGCTGTTGTGTCTAGTAGGGACAACTGTTGAATGATGATAGAGTGGAATCGGAGTAGACTGAAACACTAATGTGCGTAGGCCAGTGTCTATATCTAACTGACTTGTGGATTCGTTAGGCTGTGGGATTTGTGGATCGCAACCGTAGACTCTTGGTTGTTGCGGTCCTGTTATGGTCATACGTGAGATCAAGTTCTAATCCCTAGTATCCAGTAGTCGTAAGCTTTCTCAGCCTCTACGTTTAGAATCAGTAATTGTGCGATTTTCTCAGAATAACTCACAGGTGTTCTAGCAACTTGAATTCTTAAGCTGGTATCTATATCTACGAGGGTGTCTCCAGCGTCTGGCTGTGGAACTAAAGGATCACACCTGAATATTTGTTCTCTTTCAAATCCTTCTACAGTATTGCGGATGTTTTCTAGGATAACCTGTAGTTTGGTTGATTTGACAAAATGTGTGTGCTTGGTCGTCTTCTACGTTTAACCCTCTCAACTGTGACCTGATCTGTTGGAAGTCTGTTGTTGTTTGGAAGACTTGTATCCTAAGGTTTTGGTCAATGTCAGTTACTTGCCACTACGATATTGGGCTGGGGCACAATTGGCTCGAAAATGTATTCCCTGGGCTCCCTAGGTCCCGTAATTGTCATGCAAAAGCAGTAATGAAACAAACTATAATAAAGTAAAATCTAAGTACACTTCTAGCATATATGGATTTCCTTTTTTTTTGTATTTTCATGGCAATTTATAAGAAAGTAGCTATCCTAAAAATATTTAGAATTGACAACTAAACTAATAACGTAAAACAAACAAAATAGCCGAGTGTAGCTATTTGTCTGTGCAATTTTGTATATCTATTCTAAACAACGAAATAACTAATCTATTTGCAAGATTCTTGATCCTACCTTAGATAGTGAGGAATGAATCATAGTTTCTCAGAAACTATCAATCCCCACAACTTCCCTGGCAATATCGAGAATGGAAATAACTGTAATAAAGTGATTAACTACTTTATTTGATAAGTTCTAACTAAAACTTTGAAAGATGGAACCTGGATTTCACAGAACAGTGGCGAATCCGACGGTGTGTGTGTTCTTGTCCCCTTAGTATGATCTCTTCGTTCTTTGTGCTCACGTGAATCCAGAAAAGCGTGGAATGCTTGCATCAACAGGAATAGATATTTGGATCAATGGATAGCCTTCAGAATGCAGACAGAATAGAATGCGGATAGGAGAGGGATAGCGCAAGAGTACAGAGCTTGGCCTATGCAATTCCTAGCGGGGTCTACTGGGAATCATGCAACAAAAGCGTCCAGAACCTGAAACTAGTCTGTATGAAGAACAGAACCTGTAACTTTAATGGCTAACTAAACTATTCTACTCTAGAAACAATAATACTATTTGCACAAGTTGGATCTGTGGCTTACCAACAGCTGAGTAATGCAACTAAGCATGTAAAAGAGTTAAACTATCAAATTTAAGCAAACTAGAAGACTGAACTACTGAAAGTGGTGAGGTTTTAAACAAGAATGAGGGGCCTAAGAGAGCAAAGATCAAGCTTCCAAATCCAGCTAAGCTTCAGACCAAAAACTCCAGACAAAAGGTAATGTTTGCACTTGCACAAGTTGGATATGTGGCTTACCAGCTGCAACACAAAACTGCACATGCTTGCACAAGATGGATTTGTGGCTTACCAACAGCAACACAAAGCTAAAACAAACCTGCAACAAACTATGCTACTAATCCTAAGCAAACTAAAAAGACCACAGCACTGAAAAATAAGAAAGTTGGAGTAAAAATGGTGGTCATTTGCTTGAGCATAAGCCAAGCACTTATAGGAATTCCATCACCTAAAGATCAAACCCAAACTGAACTCTTAAACAATAAAAAAAAAAAAAGGAAAAACACTATTCCAGGGGACCAAAAACATAAATGCATGCTCAAGTCGGCAAGAAAAGCTAGTGAAGCGTTGAACTTTGCGTGCGTTCCGTCAAAAAAATGTTCTGGAAAACGCGTAAAGGACCGCCGCCCTGCCTAGGGTGGCGGTTACAGGACCGCCGCCCTGTTCAGGGCGGCGGTTTCGTCACTGAAGACCAAAAGGCTAAGGAAAGGGAGGAAAAAGGGGAAAACAAAGCACGCGGGGGCTAAGCGGGGCGTGCGGGATGTTAACGCATATCCGTAAAGCTTTTTTGGATCCCGAACACCTTGCGAAGAGACCTGCATCATCATTGGGGCATTTATTACACTGTTTCGCAGTACAGTACCTTACAATTTTGGGTACGTACAGTCACTACCTGTCATCTATTGGAATCTAGGTAGATATAGAAAAAATATCAGTGATTATAAACCTACCAACACCTAAAAAGTAGAAGGACGTAAGGAGATTCTTCGGCCATCTTGGGTATTACCTAATATTCATTCAAAATTTCAATAGAATTTTAGAACCACTATTTGTTTTTTTGGGAAAGGATGTTTCATTTATATGGACAAAGATATGTGAAGCTGAATTCCAAAATTTGTAGAAAATGTTAACTTTTGCACCTGTTGAAGAGGACCACATTGGATTTTTCCATTTCATATACACACTAATGCCTCAGATCATGGCATTGGAGAATTTTTGGGATAAAAATACTAGCTACTCAAATATGTAATCTATTATATCAGTAAGAACTTGCAACATGCTGAGCTTAACTACACAGTCACTGAGAAGGATTTTTTATCAGTTGTATATGCCATCAGCAAGTTTAGGCTCTATATCATGGGATATACAATATTTATCCACACAAACCATGTTTTCATTAAATATATGATCAACAAACCAATTGTAAGTAGTAGGATAATCAAATGGTTGTTGTTCTTACAAGAGTTTGATGTAACAATTGTTGTAACATAATTTCTCTCAATAATTAAGAATAATAATGAGGAATAAATATTGGATGACTCTTTTCTAGATGAACAATTTTTTTTCATTTAACCCAAGACAACCTGGTATGCTAATATAGACAATTATTTGGTTTCAGGTAAGACACCTCCACACTATCTATATTCTAAAAAGATATATATTGTTAAGAAAAGTGTGAATTTTTCTTGGATAGTTGGTTTCCTATTCCACAAAGGGAAGGATAATTTTATGAGAAGATGTATAAATGATGAGGAAATTTATGATGTCCTCAAATCCTTCCATAGTGAGCCATGTGGAGGACACGTTGCTGCAAAAATAACAATGCATAATGTATTAAAAACAGGGTATTATTGGCCTACACTACAAAAGTATACAATATTGTATGCAAGAAGATGTGATAAGTGTCAAAGAATGGGAAAGCCTACCAAATCAAATGAAATGTCATTACAGCCTCAGCTAGTATTACAACCATTTGATAAATGGGGATTTTAATTTATTGGTCCCATAGATCCTAAGTCTCAGCAATAATATTACATTCTAGTATGCACACACTACCTCACCAAATGGACAGAAGTAAAAGCATTACCAAATCAGAAGAGTGAAAAAGTCACAAAATTCTTATATGACCATATCTTTACAAGATATGGAGTGCCAAGAGATATTGTTACAAATCAAGGTACCCACTTCATTACTAAATTTATTGTTGATTTAGATACAAATATGAAATCGTGCATAGTAATTCCACACCTTATCGTCCACAATCCAATGGCCAAGCTGAAGTAACAAGCAAAGAAATTGAGGCCATCTTGACAAATACTAGTACACCTCATAGAAGGGATTGGTTAGAAATACTTCCAGAGGTAGTTTAGACATTCAATATCATATGGAAAACAACAACTGAATTCACACCTTTTGAGTTACTGTATGGTAATACTGTTGTTCTCTTTATTGATTTTGAGCACGAGACATTAAGAACTAGATTACAATTGGGCATAGATTTGTCTTAAATTTAGAGGCAAAGGATTATTCAACTCAATGAGCTGGATGAAATGAGGAGGCAGGTTGTTCATAACACAGAGGTGGTATAAAAATAAAGGATCAAGTGGCATGACAGGTTCATCAAAACAAGAAAATTTCAAGAAGGTGATTGGGCACTTTTCTTTGACTCCAAATACAAAGACCACATGGGAAAACTAATGACAAGGTGGCTAGGTCCATATGAGGTTGAGAAGATATTTCCCAATGGAGATGTGAAACTCACCACCATTGATCTTGTGAGATTCAAACTACTAGTAAAGGGTCATAGATGGAGGTTATATAAAAATCCAACTGATAAGAACACCTTCATCCAACAATTCAGAGGAGGCCATAACAAGATGGAAATGAGAACATCTGAATTGAGGATAAAATTTATACATGTTGGTTCATCTTCTGAAATTTTAGAGAAATGAGATCTTCAATGGACTTAGTTTATCTAGCTTGTTGGATACCCTGGGGAGGAATACAATTGATTTGATCAGCCTTCATGGTGATCACACCACTCACTAACATGTTTTTTTAGCATTTTCTGTTTTGAAAGATTTGGAGTATTTGTAGCAAGGAGTGTATAATCTCTGATGAAAGGTGGTGGTGCAAAGACTAGAATGTACACTTGTAGCAGCATATAGCTAAAGCCCTATTTTTCTTTCATTTTTTATAGAACTTGATTGTATGAAGAATCAAGAGCCTAACCGAGTGAGCACAAAGAGATGAAGATAGTAAGCACCGGAAAATTCAATCTTCCCTCTATGGGAATTATTTAAATTCATTATGTGGCTTATTCTATAAAGTAGCACATGTAGCAATAGGGCATGCAACAACACTACTTACACCCATGCAGTACCTTGACATGTAACCTCATGCATGCATCGAGGGGTGCGAACTCCAACAAGAAACATGTCATAATCATTCGGCGTATATCTTGAGTTAAGTGAACTCGATTTCCTTTAATAAAGTATTGATAAAATAATTATATTTAATTAATAAATGTCCCATGTATTCAATGAACTTTATCAACCATAATGTTTGGTTGCCTCCTATAATGTTACATGTCTCCCATGTCACCCCATGATATCACAAAACCTCACTTCACATGCATATATATTTTAATTCAATTTATATTAAATAACAAGCTCTCTCAAGTTACGTCGCATTAATCCTGGTCCTCTACATGGGTTGATTAGGCAAACATGTTACCTTTAATATCTAATCATTTAATATTTCCTTAGGTATTAATAAATATCTAAGTGAAGGACCTATATGCTATGTACCCCTTGTGACACTTATATTCCTCCTAACTTTGGCTCGCTCACAACCCCATAGGCTCAATTAAACATACAATGATCAAATACACTAGCTTATATATATGCCACTAGCTCAAAACACACCTAGGTAGGCCATGACTTTCATGATAGGTCGGCCATTCCAAATCAAAAACATATCAATAACATTCCAAGGTATAAATCAGGATAAAATCACCCAATTAGGTCTGGTAGGGTTTAGGGACAATGTTAAGGAAGCACCAAGACTCTCCAACAGGGTCTGTAAAACAAGCTCTCCATGATGCACCATATGAGATGCAGTCACTGGAATATCAAGGGAATATAGCAAAACATTTCATGGCAAAATCCAAACCCAAAGGAAGCTCGCGCATGTAACTTAGTAGAACAACATCCAAGCATTTTCTGAATAGGCTCATGAACATCTGCAACTCTCCAGGATCCACCATGAAACACTTCCAAGAAGCAAGTATGCACAACTAGGTCTTCTAACACCCATAATTCAGTCGTATGAAAATGATTGGTGTTCACGGTAGAAAAACTCATTCACTTTAAACTAATCAAGTACATATAAACCATGGTAGAAATGTGATATGAATCTAATTTATTGCATGAACACCTCACTTTGAAGCTCCAACTATGAGTAGTGCAAGGCCTCTAACCAAGGCCAGTGTCTATCTAAACTGCATCATTAAATTGCCAAACTTTAATACTCAAGAACCATGCCTTGAGAGAACTGAACATCATACTGATCACCTTGGGGAGAATTCACTTACAAGCTCAAAAAAATCATCAAAAACATCATTGGGAGAGGGTAGGAAAAAGAAAACAGGCATCAAGCATTAATATCTTATATGCCTCCATGTGGATAAATTAGCTTCATCCAACACATTCATGTTCTTTCAAGCCATATTCCTTGAGAAATGCCCATTCCTTCAATAGGTTCCATACCTAATAGAAACACTAGGGTTTCAACATGAAAAAGCTCTATCAGATAAAAAAATATCCCAGACCACATCTCATATGGCATGGTCTTGGTTGTTGAACTATTTCATGACCAATATATCAACACCAGAGTCCTCTAACGTCCAATGGTCATGGAAACTCTCTTCAAAGCAAAACACTAGCTTTTTAGCCCTTAAGGACATCAAATGGTAGGTTTGATTTTAAGGATATGTATCTTCCATTTTCTCCACTTAAGAAACCTTTACATTTTTATTGATTCTTATATCATATCCCAAATATTCTCGTAAAATTCACTTTTCATCCTGGAACTTTAATCTCAGCCATGAAATGACAATTTTTCACAAAACTAGGGTTTTTCTCTCTCTTCCTAAAATAGATGGAATGCCAAACCACCACAAATATTAGCTTTGAATAATCCTCTACAACCCTAATGCATAAATTTTTATTTCTATCCTCATTTGGAGACCATACACTACCAATCTTCCAAGTCACTCTAGAAGAAGGTTTTAACTAGGGTTTCAAAGTAACTGACTTCTTAACGATTGTTCATAAAGATGGGACGTCCAAAATAATTAATTATTTTTGAAAAATATTCTATACTCCATGGAAAAACATCTCCCATATCCTAAAGTTCCCATGCATAATGTGTGTGATCAAGTGAGTAAAACAATTTTCCATATCGAGAGGGATTTGTCATCTCTAGAAACTCAATTTTGCCAAAAACTTCATACCCTGATCAAATCTCTTCAAAATGACCCAAATTTTTTCATGAAGCATCATGAAAATATCCTATATGGTTTTCAACACTCATCTATGCTCAAATATATTTAAATATTTCTATCCACTGAGACTTTCCTATGTCATCCTGACTAGTTTTCACCTTCTTTCTTCCCAAGGACTGTGAAAAATCATGAAACAACTGAGAATTGACCTGAAACTCCTCATACACTTCATATGAAATGTAAAAATTATATAAACATGATTCAACAAAGCTTCCTTGATCCATCTCTCATGCCAACATGCTATACACAATGCTTTAGGACAAGGAATAGGCCTAGATTGACCTGACTCAACCTATACAAGTCATGAACTAACCATGATGAATCATTGTAGACACATTCATCTCTAAAACATTATAAAAAACCTTTCTTGACCTCATGAAATCACTTAAAAAAATTGGAGAGATCATATTATGTCCATGCCTATTAGACCATACTACAAGACACCCTGACAAGACAACATGATTGGACACTACCAATCAACCTTCATGATAAATAATGAATAACACCCCATTGAGAATCACATGACACCATGAAACCCTTTTCCATAAATGGAATTTGATATCAATGACAACCTAAGACACAATGGCCAATAGAGACTAGGTCAGTGACTAGATAAAGCTCCTGAAAATACTTGATCCACTCTTGTTTGACAATGTCTTGTATTTCTTGGATGATGTTCATTTGATCCTCAATGTTATCTGGAGCTGGGTGTCAGGACAATGGTGTAGAGGCTCAACTATTGTGCGATGTCAAATTGATCCAAAAAAGGGATGGGAGATGATTGGGAGGTCGTTAATGTTATTGATTGGATGTTCTTCACCTAGAACAATCATCTATAGATAAAACTAAAAGAGGGTTTAAAACCCGCAAGCGAGGATCATGAGGGATGATGTGCACATCAACGGACTTGTGAATGGCGGTGTGAAGAGATCTCAGGAGGAGCGAGCATCAACCAAATGTGAATGCAAAGATTTGAAACATGGGCAGAACCTGGGTAAGCCATAAATCTCTTCTCTATCTCATAGATCAAAAGACGTGTACATATAGGAGGTGCTGAGTAACCCCCAATGCTGCAATCATGAAAACTCAAGTAGAGAGGGGGAGTTACATTCCCATAATAGAAGTGTAACTCCAATGACCCATATGACACATTGATGCACTGACGCACTGATGTGCTAACACACTGACATGTAAGGGAATCTCATAATGACCCCTAAATGACACATGGACCTACGATCTCACCTAAGTGAGATGACTCACCTAATGATGTGGAAAATAATACACACCAACACCCCCCTTCGTCATAGCTTAGGATGAGGTGGCAAGTCAGAAATGAGAAATGGGTCCCAGCACAAATCCTGATGAGGTACCCATGTACAAGAAAGAAGTCCCAAGTAGTGAAGGAAAACCCAGTGGGAAAAAAATCCACCACAAGAGAACAACAAACTCTCTAATCTAAGAAAGATGCCAAAAATGGGTCCCAGCCATAGACAAGCCTGAAACGGTACCCATGTACAAGGAGGAAATATCTCAAAAAGAAGATGAAGAGAGAAGAAGAGGGAGACAAGAGGAATGCAGAAGATGCCATGGACGGATCTGAACTCTGTAGCTCTAAGAGGTCTCCTAGAAGAATGTCAATGACAAGATCCTCTACCTCTAGACTAAAGAAGAGCCACCCAAAATGAATTGTGTGCATGCCATTAGGAAGGACATAAATGCCATGTTGGAAGTCCTCCCACTCCATAAAGGACACTGAAGGCAACAACATGAAGAACTCTGAGTCTGGTGCACTGAAGTGTGACATAGGTCTAGCAAGTGAGTGCCAATGAACCAAAGGTAATACCACGTGCGTAGAACTATCAGAGTGAAAAAGAGGAACACCCGTAGAAAGGATGTCCAAGTTATGTGAAGGGAACAAAACATCCTCCACAACATAAAAGGGATTCACATATAAGGGTGGATCAATGAAGGTCTCTGGAGATGTGGAAGTGACATGATTCTCAGAAGGGGTACTCCTAACAACAGAGATGATGAACTCCTCTGAAACACCTATAGATGGATGAGGGACCTGTAGTGCATCACAAGTAGACTCTGTGAAAAGATGACTAAGGTAAGGAAGATACTCATCCCAATAAGGGGGCTCAACAAACAGAAGAGCGATGTTAGATAGGTATGAATCATCCAAAGAAGGCAGAGGAGTGGAAGGGGCCTTACACACTGAAGGTAGAAAGGAGGCTAGTGTAATAACAGTGTGAGACTGAGTATGAGACTACTTAATATATGATGAGATGTGGGGGGTGACAACAATGTCTGGAATAGTGAGAGAAAGAGGAGAGAAGTCCTCTGTAATGCTCTCTGCATCAAAACTGGGTGCACAATCCTCATCATCAGAAGTAGAACCAAGCGAGTCTATTTCAGTGGAACTATCATCACATGAAGAAATGGAGGAGACAACTAAATCAACAGAAGCAACAATGGCAGTAGTATGTGAAGGGTCTCCATATAAGGACTGAAGAATGCTCCAGACACGGTGAGGTGGATGTGAGTCTACCACGTGAAACAAGAGAGAACAAGAGACATGTATCATCATATGACCAAAGGCATGGTCACAAGTGTCAAGGAAGTCCTCCAGATGACGATGATTAGCGGGTGCAGGAACTGGCCCAAGCAAGAAGGGTAAAATACCCTCGTGGGCGAAGTAACATTCCATGGAAGCACGCCAAGCTGAATAGTTCCCTCTCCTAGTGAGAAGTGGTGGAGGCTGTAAGGTGATCCTATGATGCTCAAGTCTAGAAATAGCACTCTCCATGATGAAAAATGCAAGATGCACAAAATCAAGACGTTGGACTTGGTCGATAATGCATCTGGGTGTGAAAGCCCAAGAGTACAGTCAACCCCCCTAGAATGTGGCACTTTATAAAGTAGTGTGTTTACAAAAATGACAATTTCATCACGTAATGTGTGAAAAATCATGCAACTTTGACTAAAGAAGCGCTAAAAAACGAGCAACGAGTCAAAAGTTATAGCATTAAAACGATTCCCGCAACAGATGGAAAAAGTCAATAAATGATGCAAACGCATTAAAAAAGTGCCTGAAATGGGTGCAAACAGTATCGTGTGGGTACCCGTTGGAAACGAAATCAAATTTTAGTAGGGGTTTATTTTGCTTGCAAGGGGGGATTAGCCTTTTGCCAACCCCGTACCTCGCCCTCCATCTTCGATGCTCATAGGGGATTAAATTACAAGCAAAAATAGCCTTGAAATTTATTACATGCCAATGAATGTTTTTTTTTAATCTTAAAACATTAAAAAAAGATAGGAGGGGGGCCACATTGAAAATCCATGGCTGTTTGACTGAGCTAAGCGGCCACACTAGCCCAAGCACAGTGGCAGAGGTAGAGGTGAGCACAACCCATGAGAGGAAGAATGGAATAAACTGTTACAACACCACATAGAAGGAGAAGCACGTACAACCAGAAATGAATGTGCATGAGAACAAGGTAGGTAACACAATACAAACTGTCGAGCTAGGAAATGTGACGAGTTAGCTGAGGATCCAGCTTGGTGAGTTTGGGCTGAGTTGGGCCAGAAAACACAACTTCAACCACCTTCGAAAACACACAAAACAACACTCTAAGACCTCAGCTCTAAGCCCTCAAACAACACCCAAAACTGCAAATCACCTCTAAAGACCGCATGAAAAATCCAGAAAACCACGAACACCCCAAAAACACCCACGATCACATGAACAGCTGTAAAGGAGGTATGAAACCTGGAATCAATGCAATAAACACATGAATGGAATATCCATTACGACACACGCAACGAAATCTGAATATCACATCAGAAGCTAGAAAAAACACACAGAAATGCCAAGGAGTGCACAGATCCACAAGATCCACTCTGATACCATGAAAGAGGGTTTAAAACCTACAAGCGAGGATCACAAGGGATGACGTGCACATCAACGGACGTGTGAATGGCAGCATGAAGAGATATCAGGAGGAGCGAGCATCAACCGAATGTGCATGCAAGAATTTGAAGCACGAGCAGAACCTAGTTAAGCCATAAAACTCTCCTCTGTCTCATAGATCAAATGGGGTGTACATATAAGAGGTGTTGAGTAACCCCCAGTGCTGCAATCATGACAACTCGAGTAGAGAGGGGGAGTTACATTCCCAGAATAGAAGTGTAAGTCCCAATGACGCATATGACGCATTGACACACTGACGCGTAAGAGAATCTCATAATGACATGTGGACCTATGATCTTACCTAAGTGAGATGACTCACCTAATGATGTGGAAAATAATACACACCAACAATCCCAACTCTCTAGAGAATCAATCCATATATTGAGGTAGCAAGGGGATGTGGAAAGTTTTGGTTCCCTATTGGATGCTATCCACCAATTTTCCACTACCCAATACCTCACTAGTCTTGGGAAAAAGAATTGAATGAGGAAATATAGGAAATCATAATGGAAATATTCATAAAGAATGCAGGTTATTTGTTCAATGAACCAGAAGGGACATCCATTCCCACTTAATTCAAGCGAATGTGTAGTATCATACAAGGAGATTCCAAGAAAGCATAGAATATACAATGAGACCTTGAAAGGGTACATTTATGAGACTAAGTCTGGGGGTTTGATGAGACCCTTTAATTATTATTTTAGTTGTCTCATCTGTTGTATATTTTTTATACCTTTACATTGTTTATCCCTATTATTATGCCAAACATTTCCACTTGAACTTAAACTTATGGAACTTATATTAATTAATATAGCTTATATTGATTTACTTTATTTTATGGATTTTGAATATGCATGTTAATCTATTTGATATAATGAAATGATTAATAGTGCTTTGTCTAAATGCCATACTTATTTGTAAGAATTTTTATACCATACCACTAACATGCAGCCAAAAAAACTTTGTCGCAATGTAAAGGGACTCGTCCATAGCAACTGACATGCAACAATTGGGTATCATCCATAGCAATGCACCTATAGCTAAAGGAGAACACACACATATACAATACTGAGATTGTGGGAAGCTTGATCATGGATACTTCACATGTGTGTACACACATCAATAAAGAAGTAGATCTCACACCAATACTTGATTATGCTTTGTAACTACAACTACAGAATTAGTTGATTTAACTTGATAACTAATTATTAGAATGAACAATTATATTGTTGTATTAGAACAACTTTTCTCAGTTATGATTGCATTCATAAAAATATATGGATTTCTTAGTAGTGATATTTTACTAATCAAAATGTAACTATTATTTTGAAGGAGTCTCTTCATGTCTCTATTGAATATAAAGAGAGCTATGAGATTGTAGTAGATATCAATCCATAGTTAAGGAATTGTTGTAAGTTTCATTTTGAATCTTCATGTTGATGAATAAAATATGAGTTATATCATATTTTTTATAGACACAAGCCTTAGGAAGGGTTAGCACCTAAGGCAAGGCCCACTTGTGGTTTGTTAAACCCCCCTTCCTTTCTGTTTTTTGTTTAAGTTCCTTGCATGCATAGATTAGAATCACAGAATTTCATTCCTTTACTTGTGATATGATTTTACCTACTTATTACTTAGCTATAGAATTTCCTTTTATTTTCAACGTAGTTCATTTCTAAGCATTGTATTTCCAATTGTTGTAACAACAATATTTTAGTTTATACCTTTTAAGCACCTGTAACTATGTATACAACATTGACAGAGTTGAAAGTTTACGCCCTTATTTCTGATGAATAAATGATTGTGGATTAGTGCCAAACATATTAATTTTTGTGATTTAATTTACACCACCACCTAGATAGTGTTTTTCCTTTTTTATCTGACTGCAAGTTTACGCAAGTGAAGAGTAGGCTCCAAGTAATCACAACACAAGAAAACAAATGATGTAGACCATCTGCAAAGTTAGTAAAATATAAATATAGAAGAAAATATGGATTTATACGATGTGAAGATGTTAATTAAAATTAAAAAAATAATCTAGGGTCAAGGATCTTGCAGAAGCAGTTAGTATTTCTCTATGATAATGAAAATAAAACAATGAAGGATACCACAGTCACATTTCTGATTATCAAGATCACTTGTGATAAGCACAAGAGAAAAACATACATGAGAAGGGTTGCTATTATCTTCTCAAAAAAAAAAAAAACGAAAATGGCAATAAAGTGTGGAAGAAAGGCACCAAAAAGAGGGTTAGATGAAAACGTGAGTAAATAATAACGACGTGTTGAAAAATGGTATTCGGTGACAGGAACGTCTGGGTACCCTAAAGTTGCACCATGCACGATGATCAGTATTGTGGAAGAGTGTGGTGAAAATGGTTTGAAACATGTATTTGTTTTAAATATTAGTATTTGACGATGTAATTTGGTGGTTGCGAGTTTGTAGAGTTCACCTGCAAAAGTAAGTAAAATAATTAGTTGACGTGGTCAAGAAAAATGATGTAGATATCCTAAATACTTTGTTTACAAAAAGTGTCATCGTAGAAAATAAAAATAATTAATCTAATTAATTAATTTAAAAAATTATTACAACATTCCTATTCATTTAGAGTAATTACGATGCGAAAACTAATCGATAGACTATAAACTATAAACTATGAAATAAATGTATAAGATAAACTATTAAATGTTTGATCCGAGCTGAAATGAGAAACTAAGAAATAAACTATGGAATGATAAACCATGCAATGTGTCAATAGATTTGAAATGATAAACTACAAAATGAACTGTAAAATGATAAAATAAACTAAAAACTATAAAAATAATCTATTAAATAAACTATTAAATAAATGAGGAAATGCAAAGGAAATAGATTCGAAAGGTGACTCGAAATGAGATATTATTGATTGGAAGTTGATAAATCTAGGATAACTAACACCAAAGCAAAGGAAATGAACACCAATAATAGGAAATGATAGACTATACAAATTACCAAACTATTAAATGAACTACATTATGTTAAATAAGATAAACTATAAAAACAATAAATATGTTCATTTGGTTTATTTTTACATGAATGATAAATAAGATTAGGTAACTATAACCAAGATAAATTATAAAAAATAACTTATAAGCTATAAAATGAACTACGTATTTTGAAATGATACATTCATTTATTCGTTGAGATGAAATACTTAAATTTATCTTTCCATACTTTCCTTATGCGTTGACACTGTGTGTAAAGTAGGATTTGATCCCACATTCATAATGGGACGGTGCTCATAATAGTTTAAGTACATGGTCGGTTTGGATTAAACGTTAGGTTGAGAATGTATGTTGGTTGTGGATCCGGGGAGATCCTTGTGTTTTAGCTTATATCTCAAGTTGAGAGCATGTTTTTGGGCCTGCGGGAGAGTCCGCAACAGGGAGGAGCTCGGGAATGTGTGGGAAGTGAGTTGGTGTCATGGTGTGCGGTGGTTTATGGACATGTGGAGGTGGGTACACTGACGACAGCTTTGGGATTACCAGAGGTGTGCAAACTGGTGGTGGTTTGGGCTTGGGATAGACTAGGGAAGGAGGTAGTTATACATGAGGAGGCTTATGAATTGGGGGAGGTTTGTGAATTCCAAGAGGTTTGGGTTTAGGCACGGGTGGGGGTAAAGTGGTGAAATCACGTGGTGTGGAGGTGGTGGTGACTTGTAGACATATGGAGGAGGCTTGTGTATGGGTGGTGGGATGACTAGTGGAGGATTTGGTTTAGGCGGAGGCTTGTGGACATGTGGTGGGATGACTAACAGAGGCTTATGGACGGGTGGAGGTTTAGGATTAGGAATGTAAGTTGGCGGGTAAGGTTTCTTAGGTGGCAGGGTGAGTAGAGAGCTCGGTGAGAGGAGCTATGTGGAACTGAGTGGCTTGGTCCATATGATGGGTGGGTAGAGTTGGGAGGTGGATTTAGGAAGAGAGCTCAGGAGTTGGGTAGGGAGTTGGTTGAGTGGGTGTGGAGGAATCATCTCGGCCGAGCTAGCCGAGCTGGGTGAGAGAGGAGATTAGGGGGGTAGTTTAGGATTTAAAAAAACTATTTTTTTTGTTTTATTTTAATTTATTATATATATATATATATAATAAAAATACAGCTTTATACTAACTACAAATCACAAAATAACAATATTCTGAAGAAAACAAACTAAATTAAGACAAATCATGAAAAGGAGAAAGAATAACACCACTTCTAAATGACACCAAAATCATGAAAACAAGTATTAATACAATGATACAATAGGGTAATTAACATGGATCAACTAAAATGCCAGGATTCCACGACGAAACAAGAAACATATCAACCACTACCATAACCGACACAGACAATAATAAGTAACAAGCTACGCAGCCAACAACAGTAAATCGTGGGTTGGTCCCACCAGGCGTGCCAAAATGTTTGACGATAATTCCTACTACCTACCCATATTAGTGTAAGCTAAACGATAAATCATGAAACCTCATAAATGGGAGGGTTTAGGGACCTCCTGATGTATATAGTAATGATATGGTACGGGCACAAAAAGGGATGATTTTCCTTACGATAAATCTTTGACCTACACAACAAAGAGAACTAAAACATGAAGAGGATTAGCAATATATATGGTGGGCTGCCAGAAAAAGTCGGTTTTGGGAAGAAAAAGCTTCCTAGAAAGGATGTCAACCCACGTATTAATAAAAAGAGTGTAATCAATGTTGGATGAAGTTACAATGATAACAAAAATTCAAATAAGTGATATGATAAATGGAAATACTAAATGATGCAATAATCAAAATGGTAATCTAAATGATAATTAATAACAGGAATATGCAAACAAACCCATGTGTTTTGGCAGTGATTCAAGAGAATACCATATGGTTGATAGTGATATGAGAAAACCAATCCAAGGAAGAAAAATGCCAAGAGCTCCGCAAGAGATCGTCAATATGGAGGGATGGAGAGATTGTAAGAGAATTGTATAGCTAGGGAATTACAAGAGCATAAGGGCATCAAGATGGTATTATGGTGATACAAGTGTCATCACAAGGGTATTATGATGGTATGATTATGATATGAGTGCAACTATAATTCCATAGTTTTTCTATCACTTCTAACTTGTTTAAAAGAGGGGGCAAGGCCTTTATTTATAGCCCGAGGAGGAGATTAATTTAGATAATCCTGATTTGGAAAAGTAACTTTGATTAGGTGAGTGGGGGACATGATTAGAATATTAAATTCAAAGGTAGATTTCATGTGGATTATATTTGAATTTTAAATTCATAAGTGGGCTAAATAAGGATTTTTTTTGAATATTTAATTTCTAATTGGATTGGATGTGGATTTTATTTGAATATTTAATTTCTGGTTGGATTGGATATGGATAGTTTTTTTAATATTAAATTCATTAGTGGGATTAAATATGGATAATTTTAGAATTTTAAATTAAGAAGTGGGGTGACATGGATTATCTTGAAATATTTAATTTTATAGTGGGGTGCATGTGGATTATCTTGGAATATTTAATTATCAAGTGGATTTATATGAAGTATATTAGCATATAATGGGGATTAGGGATTTAAAGGGGAAAATTAACCAATTAATATTGATTAATTAAATATGTCTTTTTGGTGGGAAATGGGATTTATTCAAATTTAGGAGGGAAAAGAGGTTCAAATGGGAAATCCTAATGAAGGAGAGTGAATGCGGGCCGAAGGGGAGGAACAGTACCAAAAAATGGTGTCTACATAGCTAACTGACGCTCCTCATTGTTATAAACCTTGTTAGTAATAACTTTAGGATCCATATCAGCATTAGTGCAACCTAGATGCTTAACTAGATTCAAAGTGTAAATATTTAGGCCCGATACGCCATCCACAAGCACTCTTTTGATTTTTTTACAGTTGACAATAACCTCAATATACAATGGTAGGTTATGTGTATGGTCATCACTTGGGATTTCATGTTGACTGAAAGTGACGTGCTTCGAAGGAGAAATCAGCGTAACCATGGCTTGGAATCACATATGATCTATATCAGTTGAAACTCTTGACCCATGGAGTGTTTTACAAAGAATATCTTTATGTACATTAGATATTTCGAGAAGATTTAAGATTGAAATCTTATCAATGATTTTCTCAAGTTTTTCTAAAATGTCATAATGATTATCCTGAGGGGTAGGCTAAGGATATTCTTGGATAACAAATATAGTACGTCATGTTTCCATGGTATACTCTCTTTCTTTAATCTTGATAGTTTTTACATACTCAATAGGTGGGTAAACACAAAAAAATTGGAATTAAATGGATTAGAGGATTCATCAACATAGTTGGCACCTTTATTCTAGGAAGACTGACCTTGGTTCAACTTTTTCTCCCCTTTATTATGCTTAGGAAATGGCTCTTTATATATCCCCAACTGTGCATCGGAATATTTTTTAGTTCCAGGTGAGTCCATCTCAACCTCTCCATTGTCAATGAGATCCCATATGAAGTGTTTTAATCTGCAAACATTTATCTGTGTTATGTCCCTTAACACGATGATACGCTTAAAATTCATGGTATTTGTACCATGTTGGTTTTACTACATCATCTGTAAAGGGTACAATGTTAGGTAATTTTATCGTGTTCACCTCATCTAATTGTTTTAATATAGATGACAAAGAATCGGATAGAGGGGTGAACATGTGATGTTTAAATTTAGATACAGTGTGTCCTTTAGTAAGCTTCAATGGAGCATTATTTTGAAAGGCCTGCACATTTTTTATTATCAGTTATACCATCACCTACGACATTTTTATTCTTTTTTTGAAAGAACGTATTTTTTCTGTAGGTTTATACTTGTGATGTTCTCGTGAAAAGGGTTTCAAATTCCCCTTCGTTAACAATGATTTTTCTATTTGACTACCTTTTTCAATAACCTCCTCGAAAGTATTCACGTAGTGCATCTGTAGGTGAAAATCTATTTTTGGGTGTAAGTTAGGTACAAAAATGCTAACCAATTATTTCTCTGGTATTAAGCAAGGGAAGTAACTAGCTAACCCTCTCCATCTCTATAAGAAACCAATGAATTTCTCATTATTTCGTTGTTTCACATTACATAGGTCTAACATGGTAACATCGCTTTCCATGTTGAATGAAAAGAGGCATACAAATCTTTCTGATAATTCATCCCATGTAAATATGGACCCTTTAGGTATGTGTAGGAACCATTCTAATGTTTTTCCCCCAAGACTTTGTGGGAATATAGGAATGAGGTAGTTTTTTCTATAGGAAACTTCATGACATTCAATAAAGAAGTCTTTAATGTGATCTCATGGAACACCTTTACCTTTGTATTTATTAAACTTTGGACAATAAAAATGAGGAGGGAAAGGTGTTCTTAACATTGCTTTGTCAAAAGGATATGGGCATAGTTCATAGACTATCATTCCTGGTCGAAGATTTTCCCTCACATAGGTGAGGCAGACATATATACACGGTTATCCTTGAAAGTTTCACCGCCTCTGTTATTGGTTTATAACTCATGGTAAGTTCATTTTTATTTCTCCTATCGAGGATTCTTAGTGTAATACTCATGATACATAGATCTATGTTTCTCTTAACGAGGAGTCTTAGCTATGCCTAAATATCTATGAACATGAGAAGCTAAACTCGTCAATTGGTGACTAAGAGCTTGTAACTATTTTTACACTGTGACCTCATTGTTTTGGTTTTCTTCATGAGTTTCACAAGGAGGTGGTCGCTCACAATCTTCATGTTCTATGTTACCATCACAGCTAATCTTAACAACAGGTATACGATGACCATTTTTTTGTCTAAAAGACTCTTCTTTATCATTTTTTAGCCAAAAGTAGAAGCAAATCCATGGTTTAACATTTCATCAACAGTTCTAGGAGGACGTTCTACCTCTTCATCTCCATACACCATGTGCATGACAAGGTTATGATCAAATTTAGGGGATAGTTTTTCCCCCAATTATACAACACACACTAGAACTTCATTTCTATTGTGAAAGAGGAATTTCTCTATGTGGGAGGGACTAAATTAAAAATTATCCCAAGGAGAGTTCCCCTCATCACCACTATGGTCTACCATGGTATCGTCTTCAAAAAAAGGGTTCAATTTATCATTAACAAAAGGATTAGACCCTAATCTTTGGTGCCTCATTCTTGTAATAGGAGGCATAAAAAGAAATGTTTCATTAAGGGTAATAGATGTATACAAATATTATAAGCACCCTAGGAAAAATAAATTATAAAGCAGTCATAAATAATGTCAAATTATGTCTAATAACTAATGGAAAATAATTCAAAGAATCAAGGTAAAATGAACCAAGGAATTAAAAAGGATACTAAACTATACGATGACTAGCACCAAGGATAAAGAAGTAAGTTCCAGACAATAATCCAATCACAAGAGTAACTACTCCCCACATCTGAAATGTGGTTTGGTTTTAAAATGACAACACAACGTCAATAATTAAATCAATTTTAGGATAAACAAGACTTAAGTATCAAAATGATGCTGAAGCGATTCCAAAACAAGGTATAATCAAACTTGTTCAAATACAAACAAATTCCAAGTCTTGAAAAATGGAAGCTACAAATGTGGGAAATATAATAGTGCAACTTGGATATGCTAATCAAACCTTTAGGAAAATCAAGATATTAGTATCAAAATAGTATTGACATGATGCAAACAGCGTAACGATGACACTTTTCAAAACTCAAGGAAAGTTTTGGATAGGAACAAGGTCTAGGTATAACAAGAATTTGATAGCACGCGAGTAGCATAACAATACAATCTAAAAACTTACATCAATTTTTACAAAAAAACAAGACGTAAGTATCAAAAGTATATTGGGATGATGAAAACAACATAATTCAAGAGGACATCAGTGATCAGACACCTTAGCTACAATGAGAGTTTTGACGTGGGTATCAAGAAAAAGGCTTACGAAAATATGAATACATACCAAAACACTTTCAATGCTTACTATCACATTCGCAATAAGGAAGAATGTAAGCGGGTGAAAAAGTGGTGGACACGATTTTGGAAAACACTTCCTAAGTATTTTTTTCTTTTTTCCCAAAATGGAAACAAGAAACAAATGAGATAGAACAAGTGGTGATGAAAAATAATTAGTGTAAATTTGGTTGAGTTTCGCCTTGTCTTACGACAAGGTAGAAACTAAGACAAAGTGATGCCTTGTAAGTTTCGTGATGAATTTCACATGGCTCTAACTTTAATGGAATTTATCATTTCTCGAATAATATTTTTTTGACTCCAATAAAGTCGTTTCTTTGTGAGAGCTCTTTAGATCAGGATGGATAAAGTCAAGTTGGATTCAATGCCAAATGGTTTCCTAGGATTTTTTCTCAAACTCACCAATTCTTACTGAAGAGAGGTATGCACTTCTAGTAAACTAGAGAATGGACCATTTCCCTAGAATCAAATTAATGATAGAGGTCTCATACAATAAACTTGATGCTTTTCTCACAACAGTTTTCAACTAGTCAAGTGGGTAATGGGGCAGTTCTCGTTTCATCAACTAGTTCTCTCAAGGTGTGGAATACTTTGGGGTTCATGTGGTAATCCTCATAATGTGTTTTATGGATTATGCCAAGAAAATTCCCACAATTTAAATTGGATAGGGTTAAACCCTTAATCAAACTTGAAAATAAAGTGTTTTGAATAAATGGTGTGTTTTTAATATTTGATCTTAATGAGGTTTAAAACACCATTGGCAACCTGCAATAAACTATATTTATTATGGTTTAGATACATTTTCTTTGACAAGTGAGTATGGTCCTACAATCAATAGTTATTAGTTTTCCAAAATATCTACTGTTTGACTAATAAAATATAGCCTAAGTATGAAAAACACAGAAGGATTGGGTGCACGGGCATAGGGCGCGTAGACGAGTGCAGAACTATAGTGAAACAAGGCACGCCTATGACAGCATGAAATTAGGAATTAGTTTTCTAGTTCAGGATAATTATAGACATGGAGTGTGGATCACATTTTGTAGAAGGCTTGGAGAACACGCGAGGGATATTTTAGACAAATAGAAGATCAAGCGTCATGCATAGTTTTGAGTTGTTAATAGTATTAGACTGATGTTGTATTATTAGATAATATATTAATAGCATGCTTCCATGATTTTGTAATGATCTTGTAAAAACGCATGGTTATTCTTAACATGTAGCCTATTTTTGAAGGTTGCATGGGTGGTGAAGGGCAAGTCCCCACCCCTATAAATATGTATATATTTACACGGTTTAGACGGTTCCACTTTTTAAATATAGTTATGCTACTGATTTATGGGTGCACATGACTATGGGGACTATATTATATATGTATGAAGCTTTTATGTTTTACAAAAATTAATATAATGGATATTGATTTTAGACACATCTGTGAATGGTTCTTATATGGTAAAGTTAATCTTGATTCTTGTTTGATTACTCATGCTTATTGGTTAAGATATAGATCTAGTTTATGCACTGTAATACACTTGATTATTTCTTATGGATATAGAGTATTTGTATGATCATGCTAACTTCTTAAACAAGATGACATAAAATAAGAACCTCGTACCCTTGCACGCTTCAGGTGAGCGCTCAGTCTAGGCTAAGTGATGTGTCAATGAGCCTTGGGCTATTGGTGATATAATATAGGCTACATTTTGACTCCATTACGGACATATATTTTTCAGTTGTTTTCCAGGATGTTGCATGATGAATATTTTTCACTTGACCTTGGCCAGTATTGAGGAGTAGTTAGATAAATTAGAAGAAGAATATGCTCAGATATTTAGCACTGGACCTGAATTTAATGCACACACATGGGTTGAACAGAATTTGTATCACGAGTTATATGAGACGTTCTTTGCCATATTTCCTATAGATCTATATGAGTGGCTGTTTGCTTATGCATCAAAGAGAAATTGGAGGTTTCACACACTTTTTTATACGCATGAAGAATTCCAGGCTTTATATAGCTACATTCTGGAGTACATGGTTTCTACTTATTCCTGTCTAGAGGTTGTCGAGTTTCAGTTCCTATACTAACCTAGAGGATCTTATCTGTGTGGTATTCCTTTAGTGGTAAAGATCTTGATCATGACCTTAGATTTGGAAGAGCTTCCTATGGCTAGCTAAACCCCATCATGTGCGAAGGTGGGAACAGGTGTGGTCAAAGATGGTGGACCTGGCAGTAGAAAGACAGAGAGAAGAAAGGTGGATTAATTTTAATTAGGCGTGCGACAAGGATTTGGAGAAGCAATGTGAAGTTGTGGAATGAATGGCATTGTGGAGAGATATGTCTCGTGAAGGATTTGGAGATCACGTAGAGGATGTGGATCTGGAGCATTTGGAACTCCTCCATTTGGGAAAGCATTGTAGGGAACCCTCTTCAACCTCAGATGAGAGTGGGTCGGTGGAAACTACATGGACCATAGGCACACATTTGATCCCACCTAGCGACTTAGCCCTTGCGCTTGGTTTTCTAGTTTCTATGATAGTTATCAGTAAGCAAGCTAGTGTGGGCATTAGAGTAGCAATAGATAGATTTATTTTGCAGTCAAGTTTAGGATTTAATCAGGTATCTTATTCCTCTATGGTGGTACAATCATAATCTATGTTATTTGGAGGTCTCGTTGAGGGTATATTCTCTGGCGTGTCATCAACACATATCGTGAGCATGTAGAACAATAGAAGCACATCTTGAAGTAGTAAAAATTCACAAACTATGGGAGTTTAGTTTAACACAACCATTGGAACAAAAATAATCACATCCTCTACTCCATTTCCTTCTACATGAGAGGTATCAAGAGGATCAGGTGGCTCGAGATCTAGTGGATCTAGCGGTTTTGGGGGTGAAGGAAACACAGGTTCTAGATCTGGTCGGCATGGTCCGCGCCAGCCCTAAAAACTTTATATGGAGATGTCTCTTTGTCTCCTAAAATATAGAGGAATATAAGATGCAACTGAGCACATACATATGTGTGAGATACTATAGCCCGTGAAGTGGATTACAGCTCCAAAGCATAAGGCAAGTCAATTTGTAACTACTTTACAAGGGCGTGCACATAGTTGATACAGGAAATATGATCTGAACCACTTGTGTAGATAATATTACACTGCGTGATGATTTCCTAGCGGAGTTCCATATACCTGAGTTTGAGCAGAAGATCATCAACACACTAAAGGACATCAAGAGGGCATGATTGAGAGTGTTAGGGAGTATGGTGCATGGCTCAAAACCCTTTTATCTAAGTTATTTTATGACATTCACCTGATTCATCATGCTCAATGGTTCGTTAGAGGAATGATCACACTTTTCAGAAGGGTTCTCTCACATAAGACTTATATAGACCCGCGTGAGGCACTTGAAGAAGATTTGCGCACTGAGGCATTTGGAAGTGTAGACATTGGAGTTAGCCCATTTTTGGAGGCTCAAATTGCAGTGATAGCAAAATAGTTAGAAAAATTATCAGCCAATTCAACACATGAGACGCAAAATGGGATTTGGTGCACAGATTGTGAAGTAGAAGAACATATTAAGGATAATTGCACTCGTAGATCGGTGTGTGTCATATTGTTATACTATGAGATTTGTCACTTGGATCATGATTCAAGTAGGTGACATTTATTACAAAATGTGATAAGGAAGAACATATCTTGTCACTGCAATATTTGTAGGTCTACCACACATGATATAGAGAATTACAGGTTGATTGATCAGATTCATGATGTCATTGATACTAGTGTAAGTCAGACTAGTGTTGAAAATAATTCTATGGAACAAGGTGAGCATCATGAGCATAATCACAATGAAGGGCACTCTGATGGAGGCCGAGGTAGAGTTTAAGGTTACCGTGGAGGATTCAGAGGCCTAGGTTGCGGGGGTGGAAGAAGCAAATTTCCATGAGGAACATGCTATACATGTGGATCCCCTAATCACTGCAAGCATGAATGCCCTCATAATATTATTTTTTCTTTTTACAGAAAGAACCACAATTATGTATAATTCCCTTAATTGTATGAACATCTGAGTAAGAATCATATGTAGGACAAGGGCATGGGGATGGTTAGAGTGCAATGTGTTATGGAAGATCAGTGGATGCCAAATTTAGTGTCGGATCCTGAGGTGGTACCTGTGTTAGCCACTACACGCGCTGAGGCTGCACACGCCAAGGAAGTTCCCAAGTAGAATCATGTTATTACAAAGGAGGAGGTACTACATGAAAATTATCTAGACCCTATGTATTAGAAGGAATTTTATCAAGAAACCATGGAAGTGATTAGGAATTTATAGGGTGAGATACAATGTTTGAAATAACGTTCGTGGAAGTTATAATAGAAGAAATCCATTGAGATACCTCAAAAGGATGTTGATGATTTAAAGGAGGTTTTCAAGATGCTTTGGTAAGAGAACATCACTCCTTTTCTATGGGAATGGTTAAGGGGAAATATTATGAGTGTTGGAGTTGAGCACAAAAGACAGATTTTGCATGCTAACCTACCTCCACATATTCTATATTATGACAAGGAGATAACTCTAAATGTTGTTATTGATGGATGGATTTCAATTAACATTTTGATTGATATGGACGCGGAAGTAAATGTACTCACTTTGGATGTGTGGATTCAGATGGGGATACCACCCTTACAGCCTTCTTTGAATGTGTTGTTTATGTCAAAAAATACTAAGGCCACGCCCATTGGAGTTTTAAAAGATGCTACAATTACTATACAAGGGGCAGTGTTTACTAGAGACTTTAAGGTCTTGGAACTTGCAAAAGCGGATAGTTTTCCAGCATTTCTTGGGCACCCTTGGTGTAATGCAAACAAATTATATTTTTGCTTCAACAAGGGATATATAATCTTTGAGAACAAGGAAGAGTGCATGATCATTCCTTTAACAGACAGAAAGGTTGCACCTTATGTAGAACCACTAAGCTAAGACCTCATGCATACCCTTTATATTCTCAACATATAGATTCTCCACTTCATCATCAATCACATAGATCATTTAACCATTCTCTTTTTCTAGGGAACCGCACCCAAGTTGTTCTACATCTATCTCTTCTTCTTTAAAGTGCTCCTCCAAGTCTGACTCGCCTAGTTACTCTTGAATAAATTCCTCAGCATTTGTACTATATCCCATAGTCAAGCACTTCATAACTTGTAATGCCTCATTCACGAGAGGTTTAGAGGAAAAATAGTCAAAGGTTTGAATCCTAACTGTAGTCAATTCCTTCTAATTTCCTATCTCTCTATTCAACTCGACATAGACATACCATGTGCGTACACAACCTCGCAAGGTATAGTAGAATTGATACACCCATAGTGAATGTGGTAAGGCCTCCTGCCCCTCTATCCAAATTCTCTCACACTGGTAAACATGGTTTTGAGCATCCTTCCCATGAAATTCACATATCTGAGTAAGTGTGTTGCTCCATAGAAATCTTGTAGAGAAGGTGATTCTTATCTCTCTCCACTCCAAAATATTATCCCTATAAACAATCCACCAACGTGTTGTCATCCCACACAGAGTATAAACTAGCATATTCCTTATTTCCACTTGATCTATCTATTGAAATTCCATACAACGTAAGAATACTTTAGGGTTTCCTTCACCCGTGTAACATGGTACCTGGCTACTACCCAAATGCTTAACACAACGCAGCATGCCTACGCGTATAAATGAACTCCTTACTTTGCGCACAACCATTTCATAAGTTTCATGTGCCCAGTTGTCACATGCAATAATTGTAGTATCACTCATGGATTGTGTATCATCCCATTGGAGAACTCCTTCTGTTGATGGCTCAAGGACTTCCAGATCTCTAATGGTGCGCACATAAATTTTGTTCAAGTCCTCTTCACATAGTGGTTCTACATAAGGTACAACCTTTCCATCTGTTAAAGGAATGATCACACGCTCTTCCAGGAATGAAGGATCAGAAGAGGTTAATGAAGGATCATTTTGATAACTTGTAATGAAATTACTTGTATAATTCAGATTAAGAGAAACAATAGAACACCAAATAACACAATATTTCAGAATAATGATCTCAATATGCAATTATAATAGTTTCACCACTTCGAGGGGGCAACCTCCAAACCATATAATAAGACTCAAATTCTCAAATGATAATGAAATACTACCTATAATCCCCTATATATAGTATTCATATGTTATGGCCATCACCAAGGCTAACCTATTAAGCATAAGAAAGTATAAATGATATAATAAAATGATATGGTAAGCCACAAGTTGGCTACTCATATCCTAATAAAAGAAATAAGTTAAGGGTGTAGCATGCCCTTCCCCTTCAAACCAATATTGTCCTCAACGTTGAATAATCCTAGATGTTGCTGCAGAAAACCTTCATCCTCCCAAGTTGTGTCTTTTATGCTCAGATTCTTCCACTTGATCAGATATTCCTTAATGTCTCTAGTTCTCAGCCTCTTAGTACGTGTTTGTAGAATCTTCTCTAGCTCCAAAATGATTCTTCCTTCCTCATCAAGTTTTGGTAACTCTGTCTGGGATTCAAATTTCTATCTAATAACCTTCTTCATGCATGAAACATGGAATATTGGGTGTATGTCTGAAGATGGAGACAACTCTAGTTTATAAGCAACACTGCCAATTTTCTGTAGAACCTGATAAGGGCCATAATATTTAGGAGGAAGTTTGTTTTCCTTTTTTTTGTTGCTTTAGGGACATCTTCTTGTAAGGCTGGAGACGTACAAAAACCCAGTCACCAATTTCAAAATTTCTTTCACTACGGTGTTGATTTGCTTGTTGTTTCATCCTGTTTTGTGTTAATGCTAAATTCTCCTTCAAACTAGCCAAAACATGTTGTTGATGTTGAATGTGTTCCTCAACATCTCTTACCTTAGTTTTCACCCCCAAGGAGGAAGTGATAAAAGGTGGATGGTAACCATATAATGCTAAAAATGGGGTCATTTGAAAAGAGGTATGAAAAGATGTGTTATACCACCATTCTACTAGTGGTAGCCATTTAATCCACCTTTCTTGCTTATCTGATACAAAATGACGTAGATACCCCTGTAAGCATTTTTTGACCACTTTTGTTTGCCCATCAGTTTGAGGATGATAAGATGAACTGTGAGCTAGCTGAGTACCCAAACATGAAAATAATTTTGTCAAAAAATTACTTGTGCAAATAGGATCATGATCACTTACAATTATCTTTGGGGTTCCATGTAGCCTTTGAACTGTCTCCAAAAAAATAGCTACGACTGTACTAGCTGCAAATGGATGTGATAGGGCACAAAAATGGGCATATTTTTTGAGCCTATCCACAATCACAAAAAATAACATTCTTACCCTCTGAATAAGGCAATCCGGTGATGAAATCCATGGAGACCTCCTCCCATCTCTGGCTAGGAATTGGTAAGGGTTGCAACAGGCCTGGTGTCTGAATTGTTTCCCCTTTGTTCTGTTGGCACACTAAACATTATGATACAAAATTTTGTACATCCCCCTTGATTCCTTCCCAAAATAATTCTCTTTTTATTCTATGATATGTCTTCAAAAACCTAGAGTGTCCTCCAACATGTGAGGCATGTAGCTCTGCAAGAATCTTATGCTTCAACTCAGAATTTTTACTCAAGTATAACCTATCCTTGTACCATAGGGCATTACCTTTCCACTCAAATTTGTTATATGTCATAGATCCTTGCTTGATATTCTCTATTATAGATTTTGTATCCTTGTCTTGATTCCATTCCAATCTTGCTTCATCCACCCAATCAGCAGTCAACATGGACATTCCACATAGTAAGGCATCTACGGATGTATCCCTTCTAGACAACACATCAGCTACTACATTTTCTTTACCCTTTTTGTATATGATTTCAAAATCATAACCCAACATTTTTTTACCCACTTTTGTTGTTCCTCAGATGATAACCTTTGATCCAAAATGTATTTGAGACTATCATGATCAATTTTTACCTTGAAGTGTCTACCCATGAGATAGGGCCTCCATTGCTTGATCGCATGAAGAATAGCCATCATTCCTTTCTCATAGACAGGTTTAATCATATCTTTTCCTTTGAATTGGCAACTCTCAAATGTAATTGTTCTTCCTTCCTGCATTAGAACTGCTCCCAATCCTGATCCTGAAGCGTCACATTCAACAATGAAGGTTTTTGAGAAGTTGGGAGTAGCCAAAACTGGGGTGCTGCACATGGCTTCCTTCAGCTGCTCAAAGGATTTAGTGGCTACGTCTGTCCAATGGAAGGCATCCTTCTTTACCAATGCAGTGAGTGGGGTTGCTATTCTACCATATCCCCACACAAATCTTCTGTAGTACCCTGTTAGTCCTAGGAACCCATGAAGATTTTTGAGATTTTTGGGCCTTGGCCATTCCACCATAGCTTTGATCTTCTGAGGATCAACTTTGATGCCTTCATGGGATACAATATGACCCAAGTACTCTACCTCTTGTACACCAAAAGAACATTTGGTTGGCTTTGCATAGAAAGTATGTTTCTCCAAAAATTCTAACACTGTATTTACATGTTGTAAGTGTTCTTCCCATGTCTTACTATAAATCAATATGTCATCAAAGAAAACTAATACAAATTTCCTTTAAAATGGCCTGAAAACAGTGTTCATCAAGCTTTGAAAGGTTAAGTATGCATTTGTAAGACCAAAAGGCATTACCAAAAACTGAAAATGGACCTCATGAGTCCTTAAAGCCGTTTTATGAACATCTTCCTCTTTTATTATAATTTGATGGTACCTCGAACGAAGATCTAATTTTGTGAAATAAACAGCACCATGCAATTCATCAAGTAAATCATCAATTACTAGAATAGGAAACTTATCTTTGATGGTGTATTTGTTGAGTTCTCGGTAATCTGGACACATCCTCCATGTTTCATCCTTCTTACGCAACATGACCACTGGTGAAAAATATGCACTCTGGTTATTCCTGATGATACCTGCCTTAACATTTCCTCCACCATTTTCTCGATCTCACTTTTCTGGGAATATGGGTATCTGTATGGTCTAATGTTAGGTGTTTGGCTCCCTAGAATCAACTGAATGGCATGATCATGATCCCTAACTGGTGGTATTCCATTTGGAATTGCATCAAAAATAGATGAGTGAGCATCCACAATTTTTTGAAGATCGGGTGGCATTGAAGATTCTTTACTTTGTACTTCTATGGAAAATAACTTTATTATAAATCCATCTACTCCTTTTCTGAGAACCTTCTGCATCTGATGAGAGCTAATAATCTATGGAGACTTAGCTACCATCCCATTCAATTGTATTGTCCTTCCATATGAATGAAATCGCATGAACAATTCTTGGAAATTCATCTCTATAGTACCTAAGGTTGTGAGCCATTGGACACCCAAAACAATATCTGCCCCTCCCATAGAAATAGAAAACATAGGTGAGTCTTACATGTAGTCTCCCATGGAAAGCTTGATACTGTGTCACTTTCCTATGCACTTGACTGTCCCACCATCCATAAACATAACTTGCATTTCTGGAGCTGGGTAAATAAAATAATGAGGCGGGAAGCTAACTTACTATTTATGAAGTTATGAGTACTCCCCGAAGCAATCAACACCGTCACCTTCTATTTGGTGAGATAGCCAATAACCTTGAGTGTTTGAGGAGTACTAATACCTAACAATGCGTGGCTAGAAATTGTAGGTTGGTGATCCTCTACTTCATCTTCTACCGGTTCCTCGGCCTCTCCTATAATTGCAGCTTCCTCATCATCCTCATTACCTCCGTCAATATAAAACAACTTCTTCTCAGCACATTTATGTCCCAGTCCATATTTGCTATCATAGTTAAAGCATAATCCTTTTTCTCTCTTTTCTTCCATTTATTGAGGAGTCAGTCTAATTGGCCTAGAAAATGAAGGGGAAGAGATACTACGGTCTTTGGTGTTAATGAAAGGCAGCCTCCTACTACAAAGAACTTTTTCCTCTACTCGACGTGCCATGATAATAGAATCAGAAAGCTTGAGTGGATTAAAAATACGTACCTCATGCTTGATGTGGTCCTTAAGACCCCCAAGAAATAGGTCATTCAAATTCTCTTATGGAATATTCTCCACCCTTAAGGATAGGTTTTAGAATTGATGCACATAATCTTTGACTGATCTTGTTTTCTATAACTTTGCTAATTGACTAAAGTAGTTCTCTGAAACACTGGAACTATAGTGAAATTGTAAATCCTCAGTAAAAATTGTCCAAGTGATACCGAGACCATTCTTCTGCCTCTGAGCACATAACCATCGATACCAAATGAATTATTCTAGTTCAAAATACAGGGATGCCAATGTCACCTTTTGTCCTGATGGTGTTTGATGTAGCTCAAAGAAGTTCTCCATTTGAGCACATAATATTTGACTAATACTGTTTGTCGTAACTTTGCTAATTGACTAAAGTAGTTCTCTGAAACACTGGAACTATAGTGCAATTGTAACTCCTTGGTAAAAATTGTCCAAGTGACATCGAGACCATTCTTCTGCCTCTGAGCACATAACCATCGATACCAAATGAATTAGTCTACTTCAAAATACAGGGATACCAATTTCACCTTTTGTCCTGATGGTGATTGATGTAGCTCAAATAAGTTCTCCATTTGATTTATCTAATTTAGGGGATCTTTACTATAAAATTTGTGCATATCCACTTTTGGCATCATGTTTTGGGGTTGCAAATAAGTTGGATTCTGATTGGGCTAGAAAAGTGATCCTACATAGTTATTTTGTCCATGATTTTGAATTGAAGATCCTCCTTGGTTGATATGGGATGGATTTGGGCCATACTATTTACCCTTTACATGTTGCACGATATCATCCAACCGATGATTGATTTGGGCTATGTCTCCTTTAGAGGCCATCTCTGATTGTACATTTCGCAGCTTATACTAAAGTTGACTCACCTTATGATCAACTGAAGTAAACCCTAGTGTTGAGTAATCTGTATTTACCCCTTTTGAATCCATCTCTTCAATCACTATCTCATCTTTATCTGGGGTTTTACCTGGAGTAACTAGATTGTTTTTTGCTCTTATTGCAAGGCCCCGCTATGATATCAAACCTTAGGATTTAGGGTTTCAATACAAATTCAGCTGAACAAGAAAAAAAAACACAAAGAATATACTAATACTATTTTTTAAGAGCTTTCCGAAAATGTAAAGAACTTGAAAATATTCCACAATTTTCACCCCGGGGAGCGATTTTATGAAAAACCCTAAATTTGTAATAACGTTTGTGAAAAATAAATAAAAAAAGACTGAAATTTTCAGGGAACCTTATTTGAGATTTTTTGCAACTCTGGTAAAAATATCTCCCATCAATTTCCTGTGGTTCAAAGCATATTGTGGAAACAAAAAATTAGGGTTTTTGCCCTAATTTTGGCCCAGATCGCAGCTCTGATACCACTTGTAATGAAATTACTAGTATAATTTAGATTATGAGAAACAATATAACACCAAATAACACAATATTTTAGAATAATGATCTCAATATGCAATTAGTAATAGCTTCGCCACGTCAAGGGGGCAACCTCTAAACCATATAATAAGACTCAAATGCTCAAATGATAATGAACTACTACCTACAATCCTCTATATATACTATTCATATGTTATGAGCCATCACCTAGGCTGACCTATTATAGCATGAGATAATTATAAATGATATGGTAAGCCAAAATTCGGCTACTCATATCCTAATACAAGCAATAGGTTAAGGGTGTAGCATAGCTCTTATGTCTGCAATGTCCCTGATAGGTATCGGATAGGCCCTTGCATCCCCCAACTGCCCCTCTATATTCCTTAAGCCCTCTCTTCTATATGCTGCATCCATTTGAAGATCTATAGATAGGGCCACATCAGGGGTAAAGAAGGATTGGTTAATGGATCTGGGATAAGGTTGGGGCCACGAATGGGCTTAAATTGGAACTGTATTTTCCATAGCGAGGTGCGTGGATTCTTAGGAGATAGAGAGGATCCATTACAGAAGTATGCCCTTTATCTATATAGGTACTGATTGTTCAGATCACCAAATTGCCCTTCATGATGACCATCCTAATGACCAATATGTACTCAACCTCAAGTTCCATTGGGGTGAAGCTCAACCGAACGGGCGTTCTGAGACATTGAAGGACGAATCCTATTTCAGCTATTAGCACCCATTCCATTACTATGTCCCCACTGACACAGGAATACCCCCGTTAGCCATTTATTTCCCATATGGATGCTCTCCCTAACATGATCATTATCACGGTATTCAACCTACCTAGGGCATGGCCCCCCCTTGATCCATCCTATGTGCTTTGCTATATAGAAAGTTAACAGTCAGTTGGGGGTGGAGGTGGCTAGATACTAGATATACCACAGAGCGAGAATCCTTGTCCATCCCATCTACACATCCCATAAGTTTCGATGCCCCCTATTGGTAAGACCTTTATTATCTATATGGGGATCAGATGAGCGGATTGAGGGGCCCTCCTGGTGAACTAAGCCCATACCCCAGGGGCACATATGCCATTGTATTTTTTTATTTCAGGAATTTGATTTACAGTGATAGTTAAGCCAAGAAAGAAAAAATTCTGGACCAAATCATTAACAAGGATTACTACAGGACAAGACGTGTAGAGTATTGAGGATATAATATTGGATGCACATCTTTTAAGATTAAACTGTACACCCTATAACTTGGAAGATATTGTTGTCTTTTTACAAATAGGTGTGGTGCCTGAGGGAATGACCCCCCTATAGAGATAGGGGCAACTTGTTATCCATGTCGCACCAATATAGATGTCTAGATTAGTGGGGCTCTTCCTACGACCTACGCTCTAGATGAAGTCTTGTATATAGGATATGATAGGTCAACATCGTGAAGCTTATATCCTATATATATCATGGGGGTATCTCTGGGTGGGCCCATTATGCCAGAGGTTACCACGCGCACTATGGGAGTGGGGGAGTGCCGATGGTGGGATATAGATAGATAAGGATAGATAGATAGAGATATTGTAAGGCATATGACCATCTATCTATATCTAGGGAAGCCTGGGTTTAGAGATGACATGCCATTGAGGCTCTATTACTAGTGCAGAACATGATGACGAAGTTAGCAATTGACTTTGATGGGTCTATCATGTCCCTACCCAACCCAGGATTAGACCTCATGCCACATTATTTTTTGTATAAACTTAACTTACAAGGTTTCCTTGAAGCGTCATCTACAAGTATCTTCAATCAGGGTACAAATAGTTCAGGGTTTCATAGATCGCCACATTAGAGCTTGTTCCATCGCAGTCATCGTGATAAGGATCAGTGTTTTAAATTTTTGAATGTGACTCATTTTATTATGTTGCTAACGAATTAGTGATGTTTGGTACAAATGCGAGTGTTATTTTTTATCCAGGAATTGATCTCCATGGTCTCTCCCCCTAACTTTATATCTCTGATGTCCAAAATTCTACATTTTACGTTTGTGTTTTTGCTAACTAAGGGTTTGTATGTCTTAATGTTTCTAATGTAATAAGTCACCTTTATATTGGTAAAAAGAGATTTATATGGGTTTGGTCACTAGGAAGGTGAAGAGTCATGTGGGTGTGATCATAAGTTTAAACCTTATAAACCCACCATTCTAAGTCTTAAAATTCATTGTAAACAAAGTTTTGGGAGCTCTTAAATTGTGGATGATAATATGAACATTGCTTGTTCTTGTTTATATGATGGTGTTTGTTCACTTAAATTTCAGCTTGGTTCAAAAATTTTGGGAATGGTCAAATCAATGTTGATTCAAGAATGAACCTCAATTTAATTGGTCCTCGTATTTTGGATCTAACTTCATTTTTGGAACTTTCAAAGTCAGTTAATTATTTTGGGATTTGCTTTGGAATATTTTGCTAATATTATTTTGTAGTTTGTTTAGAGGACACTCTATTTTGCTGAAGAGTGGATCATACTTCTCCATTCCCATGGATGGGTTTATTAAATGAAGATCGAAATGTTCTATTCCTTTTATATTTTGTGAATATTTGTACATAGTCTCTTACTTTTAAATGAGTGCTTGGCACAACTAAATTTGTTAGGATTTCTCATATATTTTAATCAATTTGGTTTTACAATGGGTTTTCATATTGGTTTGGAATTGCAGAGTTGTGTTGTTGTCTTTGTATCTTGGGTATTAACTTGGTTATCATCTTGTAGGAAAAGACCTTCAAAGTTTTTTGGTGCCCATCTCTGGGGTTACCCATAGGGGTACTCATCCCACAAATATATCCAAGGTTAGTACCCAAAGTTGTTCACCTCAATTTGGGGCCTTAGAGTTAAATTTATATCTTGAACGGTGATAAAATTAGCATTTTTGGCATCCTTATGTTTTTAAACATGCCAAAAATGGGTACACTTCCTTTCTGTAACACGATGTGAAATTTTAGATTGGAGTGAAGTACCAATGAATATTTTGAAGAAAATTTTTAGCATCGATATGTCTACATGATGATTTGACTATTCATTTCATTTTCTAAACAAGTCGTCAAGTTTAATTAGGATGGAAAAGGAAACTTAGCGGTTGTTGGTCACTTGGTGCACGTTTTTTCACTTGGGATTAATCCCATATGTACGAGGAGATGGATCGGGATCGGTTTTATAAAGCTAAAAGTGGTTACAAGTGTAAGTGGAAGCTCAAGAATCCATGGCCAAAGTTAATACCCTAAGCTTGATGCCGAATTGGGTGAGTTGAAGATCTGAAGGCCATGTCTTTCATCATCTTGGGATGATTTCCTTGGTATAGGAATCCTAATAAAATGTAGGCTTTTCAAAGTCCTCTTGATTAATGATGATGAAAAGAGATATAAACACATATGAATCTCAAAGTAAATTCCAAAAAAATTGGGGACATACCTCAAAATGTTGAGAACTCGATGAGGTTGATAGCTATTGGCTAAGAGCATGGATGAGCCAAAAACCATGATCCCTACGAAAAGATCAAGTATCTCGTGGACCCGTTTTTTGTCATAGAATAATATCCTCAAGATTGTTCCATAGTCTATAGAAACGTATGATCCCTAAAATATTCCTAAAATCCAGAAGATTATATTCTTGTGATTGAGTCCGCATAGATCCAATGACACTAGTTTCGTGGTCTCATATGATTCAAGGTAGGACGATGAAAGGTCAACTAAAGAAGCGACAATTGAGAACCCTCCATTAGAAATCAAAGAAACAATCCCAAGACTGATGAGAACACGTGGAGATCACCAACCAATTCATTCGATTAAGAATAACACCATACGAAGGTCCATATATCAATGAAGATGCGAAGGTGACTTGTAAGCAAAAGTGAAATTTGAATGTGATCTAAAGACTCCACCATGATGAAGAAATCACAAGTCACTTGGTTCTTGGGTAAGCATGAATAAGGTAAAGAAATGTTGAAAAGCTCGCAACCCCAAGACTAGAATGGATATGTGAAGAATCACCTGAGATCCAATCCTAATCATAGACCAAAGATGGGAATTTGATGGTAAGTGGATGAATTGCCTTCCTAAGTCAATCACCAATGAGTGAGAAATGTTGACATGAAGAAATGGAGACAAATGAAGGTTAAATTTGGCTGTCACCTAACTGTCAACTATGCAAAACGACACAGGAATCTTCAAATGCTCATAACTTTTAATCCAGAGCTCCAAATTAGATAAACTTGGTACCATTGTAAATCTTGTGAAAAGGGATACACATTAGGCACAAATTTGGTGAAAATTAATGATCATATTTGATAGAATTAATTTTCCTGTGACAGATGTTTTGACTCCAACATGGTCCCTACACCTTTTTCAAGAAGATCAGTATGAATTTCTCCATATCGAAGGATTGCCCTTATCACAATGTGGGGCCTCTCTTCTCCTTTTCAGAATGATGTCATGTCAAGTATGCCCACTCCAAGAAAGTGAATTACGGCCTTGGATATTTTGAAAGCATGGAATTTGTTCCAGGATGTTAATCTAAATCATGGTGGATCCATTGAAGTGATTTGTGCATGCTCATTCCTCTCCTCTCATTAGTTTTCCACATTCTATAGTTCCCTCCATTTTTCCTCTTCTGGAAAATACTCAAATTATATAAATAGAAGGATGAAGAATGTGCAAATCCTCTAATGATATTTTATCTTTCTATTCTTGGCTAGATCTCTAATCCCTTTTGGTAGTCTAGTTTGTAGGTGTTTATTTTCAGCTTCATTCTAGGTATTAGAGTTGTGTTTAGCATTGATCAGTTCAAAGAAATTGTAATGAAGGTATGAGAGAGTAGCTATGTATATTTTTTTGAGCCATAAATGAGATAGTGGATTTAGATGGAAGCCATCATTTGGGTCAGAAGTGCATTCACTTAGATTATTAACATTTTCATTTGGTAATTAGGTGTAGAGGTCAGATGTGTACTCACCAAATCACTTAATTATAAATCCTTTTGAAATCATAATTTATTTTCCTCTCAACAAACTTTTCTAATGTTATATTTTTTTATTCTAAGTTGTAATTGTCTGATAATTAAGAAAACATCAGTGTATGTGGTTTCTTAATTATTTGAAATGTGGGTAATTGAAGCAGTTGTGTAGACTAAAGCAACTCTTGTGCTCTTTTTGACTCCATCTCAACTTTCAGGATTGGCCCAATGGACAAGGAGCATTTGAAGTTAAAATCAAAATCATGCTCCCCCTTCTTTAATTAAATACTTGGTTTTGCTACCCCCTGCTGCAGACCTTTTTTTAACATACAGACTTTTGGGAGACTCCATATCAATGATATAACTTTAGATATATCTTTGTGTAATGATCAATTTGTATGCAACCTTTTCCTAGTTTAAGTAGCTTTATTACTCTCTTACTCGTGATAGAAAATTGGGTGGGAAATCATAGTGGTTTGGTTACTTATCTAGGTTTGTTGCACCTACAATTGCATAGTTTATGTTATTTGGCACATATTGGGTTGATTTAGGGTCTCTCCCTAGGTTTCTCAGAGCCCAAAGAGTAACCACCCTCTAATTTGTTGCCTTGAATTTTCCCCTAATTAGAGAAGAACCATACTTCTACAACACCATATCTTCCTCTCTTCACTCATTTGATAGGTGGCGAATATTTGGGAGCCAACACATGCACTTGTAATGATCACAACCCTAGTTTCATGTGTTGGCACTCAAATAGATATTAGATAGTAAAAAGTGGGGCATGGTGGATAGAGTACTAAAGTAGAGTGCCAAAATAGAGTACTTATAAATAAATATTAGCTAGAGTAAAATCCCTTAAGATGCTCTTTAGTGTGTAAGTGTTTGATATTGTTTGATTTGACTTTGAGATTCTCTTGACTCGATGTGGTCTTCTCTTAACATAGTTTAGAGTGCTTCCCACTTGCATAGAGGTTGATCCTAACTTCTTCTCTTAATTTTAGGGAAGATTAAGGAAAATTAAGACTTGATAAATATTTGCTAGAGGAGCTCATGAGAATGTCATGAGAGCAAATAAGTGTGTCTAACTTGCTTTTGTACCACTCCACAGAATATAATTTCACATTAAGACTGACTAGGAGGGGAAATAAAATGAACATAATAAAATCTTATCGTTCCCCCATAAAGGACATAATCATTACAAATGTATAGAAACATATGATGGTTCATTCCTAACATAGACAACGGTGTCTAAGAAACTCGAATGTATCAAGTGGAGATCTAGATAAGTTTGACAGGAGATGTATGATGTTTATGTGTAATGTGATCATTCATGTAGATGTCTAAGCAACAAACTAAGAGAATAGGAAGTATTTGCCAGCATTATGAGAGAATATTGCATTTCATTTTTATTTGTGCATGCAAGTCATTATTAAAGGATTAATCCAAATCAATGTTTATCAATAACATAATAGTCAAAGTTAGGTGTCTACACTACTTAAAGTGTACTAAGGTTATGAAGTGGAGTGCATAATCTAAATCTTTCATTTATTAGTTCTAAATGTCTCTTCAGGTCGACCTAATTAAGGCGGAGGTGTGTGACTCTACCTAATTATGTCTATAAATAAGGAAATAAAGGCACTACCAAATCATCATACATCATATTAAGGAACTTCATTCCATTGTTGCTCTAATTTTTTGAGTTTACCCCCTCGAAATGGTCATATATTTGAGTGTTGGATTTATCTTAAGAAATATCTTAATAAGTGGTATTAGTGCATCAATTTTGGCAAAGAATGTTTTTCGCCATATCTCACAACTTATTGCAAATTTTATAGATATTTTTTCAATGAAGTTGGGAGTCGTGAAAGGAAGTTTCAATTTAAATTTCAGCTTTCTATTTGTATTGCCCCCTTTGTTGCAAATTTCGTGTTTTCCACAAAATTGATCCCTAGGCCGTAATTTTAAGATTCCGATGGTTTTTTTTAAATATTTTCAAAATGCTCATAAATTTTTGGGAAGGTTTTATTCTTTGCAATTTCTTAGTTGAAGCATTCTACATTCCGAAATTTGTTGGTCAAAGTTTGTTTCAAGGTTGAGCATCTAATTTAGATATAGCATATGATTTGAATGTTTATGGTTTCCATTTGCACCAAGAACTTTCCTCACACACCTGAGCACAAAACTAAAGATATAAATATAACCAAATAAGCAGCTTTGTCTTTTGGATTGTAGGAATTTTATATAGCCACCGAGTTCAACAATGCTCTTTATTGTCCACCACCTTTAGTTGAGGGTATCATTCGTGTGGGTTGAGACGATATGGTAATTTTTATCAATAATAATTTGTTTTCCACATTGCAACATCCTTAAAAGAGAGTTTAGATAGGCTTGAACAAAATCTATTGTTCGAAGTGAAGTCCATGTTTAATCAATGTTAGGGAACTATGGCAACTACTCGTACATAGTCAAACCACCCGAGAGGGCACAACAAATCAAACCAAGGGATACGAGAATAGTTCCAAGGCTCAAAATTGAACCCAAAAAAGTTAGGCATCCACAAGTTTGAAGGTACGAAAGAAGCTTCGTGGATAAGTCTCATGAAGCAATATTTTAAGCTTCATAATATCCTAGAGAATGCAATGATGCATATTTCACTACATCTAGACTCATTACTTTATAAGTGTTCCCAATAGTTGTTGAGTGACAAGCAAGGATGTGCTTGATTGGAAAAAAAATCACTAATGACTTAACAATCCACTACGAGTAACCATGGTAAGAAATCTATCACCTGACCTAGAAATTTGAAACAAACAAGTCTTATAGTTGAATATAAGGTTAAGCATTTGAAACTAGTGGTTCAGACCTAAGATGCAACTCCTCATCAATAGGTGCATCTTTACATCAATTGAATGCATAACTAAATTAAACACAATGTGCATTTATTAGAACCTTATACATTTGGGAAAGTTATGCAACAAGCATTCCACATTGAACAATGAAACTATATTGTTCAAAGCATTATACACGGTGACACTACAAAATGGAGAAATAACAATTTGGGCAATGCTTTTGAAAATATTGTAGCCCACTCTTTTACCCCATCGCAAATTACAAAGATCTCCTCAACAAGAGGCAAAGAAAAGAGAAAAGGGTCTCTATTGGCATTGGGACAATAAATGGTCTCGAGGTCATGAGTGTACCATTAATGAGAAGATTATCGTTGATTGAGAATGACAGTATGGAAAAGGATGAATTAGTTATGGAGGACCTCAAAATAGAGCACATGCATGAGCATTGTATAAAGGAAGAAAGCCCCCACTATCTTCATGCCCTAAACTAGGATAAGCACACCACAAACACTCAAAGTGCTTGGTTATATCAAGAAGTGGAAGGTGACAGTGTTCGTGGATACAAGTAGTACCCACAACTTCATTGACAATGATTAGCTAATGAATTCAATCACTTTATATATATGGTCTCTAATTTTCAAGTCATAATAGCCGATGGGAAGCAACTCTTGCAGTGGTAAATGTCATTATATTGAACTTTCACTTAGAAGTGTCAATTGAATTTTGAAATGCTTGACATTCCACTTTGGGGGTAGCCATTGTAGTTCAAGTACAATGGCTTAAATAGTTGGGCACAATGTCCTCCAATTTTAAAGATGTATTCATGACTTTCACTAGAAATGGAGAATGGTACAATATTATTGGGACACAATAAACACCAAGCCAAATAATTAACGCTCACAAAATGGAGAAATTGCTAAAAAAAGATCTTACAGCGTAGTGGCATAACTACATTTCTTAGAAGTGCATGATGTGGAAAATCAAAATCCAAAGCTTCAAGAGATCATTACCATCAACAAGTCTTTCAATAACCAAAAGGCCTATCTCTAGTTAGAGATCATGATCATGCTAGTGAATTGATTCTAGTAAGTATTCCTCCTAACATTAGACTTTGTCACTCTCCCTACGAACAAAAGTCAGGAAGCAAAAACATGGCCAAGGAAATATTAGACTTGGGCATTGTGCATCCAAACAAAAGTGCCTATTCTTCTCTAATGTATCTAGATTGTAGGGAACTCAATAAGCTTACTCTCAAAGATAATTTTCCTATTATTAACAAGTACGTGAATTGAATGGTTTTGTTTTCTTTACTAAGGTTTACGTTTAAGGTGTCATCAAATTAGAGTAAATGAGGATGTACACAAGATTGCATATAGTACACAAGGGTCAATATCAATTCTTAGTTATGCCATTTGGTCTCACTAGTGCATCTAGAATTCATCTTTCATTTCATGTTTTGTGCTTGAAGAAAGTCATTAGAATCAAGCTTCTAAGTCATATTTGATCGAGCTAGATGAGGAAAGAAAGTTCACTAAGCACAAGGTCATCATCGAGAATTGAGTGAAGCATTTGCAAAATCGAACCATTTTATAATTTCTCATGTGGACAAATTTGTCAGCAGAAGATGCAACGAGGAACACAAACAGATTATGCCTAAAGATTCCAAATTGCAAAGCATTGAGGGCAATGGCTTTTTTGGAAAGAAATAGCATGTTACACCCCTAATAATATTCTATTTTTTAAAGTGGGAAGACAAGTGGTTTATACCAAATTATCTCAAAATGCTAAGCATTGCATGTAACACTTTTCTTAACGGGCAGGGCATGTTACACACCTAATCTTCTAGAGTTTAAGTGTACTAAGGTTATGGATTGGAGTGCATAACCTTCATCTTTCATTCATTAGTTATAAATATTTCTTAGGCCAACCTATTTAAGATAAAGGGGTGTGACCATACCTAATTATGTTTGTAAATAAGGAGAGGAAAGCTCTCCCAAATCATCATAAATTATATCAAGGAGCTTCCTTTCATTATTATTCTAATTTCTTGAGGTTGCCCCTCAAAACTGGTCATATATTTGTGTGTTTATACATTTATCTTAAGAAATATCTTTAAAATAATTGCTTAATTTTCCAAAGCATTAAAACCCATGAATTATAGTAAACGTGATGTTGACTTCATAATTGCTTGCTTTCCAAAACATTCAAACCAATGGGTTATAATGAAAATTTCCAAGTAATTGTACACAATGTAATTAAATAGTGGGTTTCAATAGTATTTTCCAAGTCATCACGAACTATCCGAAAAATTATAGCTCAACTTATTTGTATGTCAAAGCTACATATGATCACATACTTTAGATACCATGTGCAGTGCATTTACTCAAGCTAATGATCAACAAAAAAGGGAAATATGATTAGATTGTGCAAACTTATGAGGACGATGAGTTCATGTATTAACGTGGAATCATAAAGTCTTGTGCCATATTCAAGAGATTCTCAAAATTGGAGCTCTTAAAGTTAATTTTCATGATTAAATTACATGCGTAGATAATGATGGTGGAGATGATCTCCCATACATGTATGACCCTCTTTAAACTGCAATCTCTTAAATAGGAAAACTACTTTTCACAAATGGTAAAATCACAAGATATCAATTAATGTCTTATTGACAAGAAGATGCAGAATAACCCAAGTCTATCAATGTAGTTTTCGCTACTACAAACTATTAAGTTAATATTGATTTCAGTGCTTCTATTCATAATCATACCGTGTGCATTTAACTCATAAGTCAATCTAGCATAATATTTCTGATACAATGAAGTCCAAGCACCATATTTGGAGATGGTAATGTTTTGAGCAGTTTGAAAATATAAGAGAATATCCATCACTATTTTTGATAAGGTGATTAATATAACCCTTTTAAACTCAAAATATGTTGAACCATACAAGTCTTACAGTTACGAAGATAGCAACACAAAGGTTAGGGAGCAAGAGAAATGCTTCATTCTTAGTACTTGCCTAAAATCTCAGCAAATAAATCCTTGACTAGAAATAGTGTTTATAGGAACTACATATTTGCCACAGCCATTGGCAATGAACATTTAGCATATATGTCTGGCAACCGATGCTGCAAAAAATAATCATATATATTAGTCTTGCAAGCCAATATGCTTTATCCTATAAGTAAAAATGAAACACAAAAATCACACCGAACATTAAGGAATATCTGTAAATATTACCTCTGAAATAGGCATGCGCATCCTCACAGAATCTATAAGAGACGGATCAATTTCAGCCACTGCTATACCTGTTGATAAACGATCTGCAGTAGGAGACCACATTGCCGACAACCATATTAAATTTGATAAAACTATGTTTGCATACAATAACTTTCGTGAATTATAATCCTTCAAAGTTCAATCTAACCATAACTTTCCATCCATCATAACACATTCGAGATAACGATTTTGGTAATTTTCGTAAGGATTCAAAGCATTTAAGGGGAAAAATACATTATAACTATTGTTATCAAATGTATGTATACTTTTAAGAAACATGCTCTATTTTCTTTGACACGTTGATACAGCCAATTTTCACATGATATTTACCAATCCTTATAAATGATGTTAAATGAAGAAATAGGATCGATTTCATAATTGTTTATTTATTTGGAAGGAAAGGAATTCCATCAAAATCAACCATAACTTGCATTTCGCATCATTTATCAACAAATCATAAAGCATTGCTTTCACTAATGAGTACACATTTCGACTATTTAGCCTTTTGTCACTTCTATTCTTTGCCTGGAGTAATATTCTTTCAGGAGTGTTGAGAACTTTCCATTTTTCACCAAAGTGAATTAACCCGTCATCTTCACAAAGTCAATTAGCCCATCGTCTTCACTTAGACCATATTTCAAGCTTCCTTCAGAATTTTCAATTTTCTCTGGTTCAAACCACAAATTTCTGGCGTAAGTAAACAGACTAGCCAAAAAAAAGATCTCCAATTGAATTTAGAATGCCCATAAAAAGACATCCTTTGTCAGAAAATGTGGAAGAGAATTCAACAATCCGATCCATAAACAAGAGATGAGGCTGGAAACACATCCACTTGTACTAGAGTGCTGGATTTCTCCAACAAGGGATATGCAATGGTTGCCTTCGAAGGTTATCTTGGGGGCTGAACCTAATCACCGGAGGAATCACCCCAGCCTTGCGAATGGTAAAGTCCAATCAATCTCACCTTTGCATGGCCAACAAGAGTCTTTGCCTTCCCCAATAGGAATATGGTGGTAAGCTTAAACTCTAAGAATTGTTGATGCTTAGATTTATCTGATTACATTGTATCCACAAATCTAGCATAACATGGGATCCCTGATCAGTGTGGGACTGCTCTCAGCAAAGAACCTCCAGAGCCAGCTGGTTTGGTTTTCTAACTAGTGCATAAAAACACCTAATCTAACATGCTGAAGGGAAAAGGAGACGAGAGATGGGGTTAGAGAAAGAAAATTAAAAAAGGAAATGGTTGATGATTGTAACTTCCCACCTTATAAACACAGGACTAAGCAGCATACATGCAAATGCTTGGTCAAGCACAATCAATGAAACAAACACAGCAACCTGAGCTCTGTCATGTAGAGTAGCAAGATGAAGACTAGAGAGTCAACAGATTAATGACCACAGAAGTTCTATCAATTGCATTGTAGATCATTCAAACTATATTTGCTTAATCAAAAGGCTAACCATAGCAGATGTTCAAGATATTTCTCATAAGCATAAAACTTCAGCCAAAATAACCAGAACTCTTATAAGTCACAATTCCAAAAACCTTTCCTTTGCAAATCCATTACAATTTACAGAACAAAACTGAGAGAATTGAAAATAGAATCCCAGCCAATTATAAATACTAAGCATCAAGGGGGCCATCTTTGTCCTTTAGCTTCATTCATCATCATTCTGTGGCTGCTGAATGATTTAATTTAATTTGTATTAAACCTATATTGCAGAGTAACTATTGTAATAACTAATGTACAAATGGTAAAATATAGTAATGACACAAGCAAACAAGCATATAATGTGAAAACCCTAAGCAAGAGAGGGAGGTAAGAAGACTTAGCTGATATCCACATAATCTAGAAGTGGTCTGGGCAGGGTAAAGTGCTAAACAAAATGCAAACAGCGTCATAAATGCTCACTGTGAATTTTGGAACTCGAGAATAGAGCCAGACAGGGGTACCCAGTGTAGGACAGAGGTGTCTGGGCGCTGGTGACTAGGTTTGGACGCTGGTAGCCGTGCTAGAGCTCATGATCTACTTTCTTTTTTTTCGCAAGGATTTCGTTGTTGATTCATGTTGATCACCTGATATTCGCTCCTTGATCGCCAAAGATACCTGTAACATGCAAGAAAGAAGTTCACCTGAACATACCCACAAACCACAACCAATCTAAAAAGAAAAATGCAAAATAGGGAGTCGCACTGACCCTGACGGTCACCTGAAGAGTGAACTTACGACCGAGCACTACACTATAGACCCCATGTAGTTTTGGTTTATGTGTGTGTGTAGAAATGATGTCGTAGGATGCCCTTGTGCGAGTTGCACTTGATAGCGAGCTAGATCTGCTTAATAATGCAAATGTGTGGGATGGAATAGAATAAATTTTCCCTTCCTATGTTGTGTATGCAGAAGTATGCAGCCCTTGTCCCTTGAATGGATGCTAGATGGATGCCTTTGAGGTGTTTTTGTGCCTTTGGATGCAAGCTGAAGTGATAATAGTAATGCTTAGTGCTTGGTCCCTATTTTTGAGAAGTAACTAAGCATATATATGATTCCCTTGTTTGAATTTCGTAATTGACAACTGGAAGGCCGACCCATAAGTGAAAAAGATTCCCAAAAGATAAAAGAGACCCGAAAAGAACAAGTAAAGATAAGAAAGGGCCAAGAGTGCCCAGTATGGACACAAGCGCTTGGGCGTTGGTGTCATAACTGAGCGCCAGTGTCTGCGGCCATAAAAGATAAATCAGTCAAGTTCTGTTAGGGCTATAGGATGTGTAAGACCAAAGGGAAAACGAGAGACAAATAAAAGAGGCCAAAGATAGTTGTCAACCACTAGTTTTTTTGCTTAGAAATCATATATACATTAGTATGCTTTTGGACCTAGAAATGTACCCAAGTGCGTGATTTTGTGTCTACACTCGATAAATGCAAGGCATGGTTGAATTTGTCGAAGATCAGTTTCATCTTTGTTCTCAATCTACTTTGTCTACTCCAAGGACCAATCATAGCTACCAGATCCAATCAGCAGTCGACTTATAAATTATTAGCTTCTTGTCTAATAGAGTTGGGTGGTTGTTAGTGGGGCCTTATTAATGGCGACATAATCATGCACAAAGCTCAATCAAGATTTTGACGACTAACATTAACTGTCCTACCAATTCTCTCAGCTATCATAGCATTAATTGAGCCTTCCTTTTTGAGATGATGATTGATCGGTGGGCGAGTGACAAGGGATCGGATCTGATAGTAGGCGCCACCACTTCAGCTTAGCTAAGGCTTATAACAAAATGTAACGACTATCATTGCTAACAAGATTGATCAAATGGCAATCGATACATGTTAGTTTAACTTATACAAAACAAACTTTTGAGCATATAAAATGACCATAAAGCTTCTTGAATTCAAAATCTACCAAGCTTAAATCTTGGGACATGAAATTTATACAAAGCTTAGTCATACAAAAATAAATAATAATGTAACAATTCTGTAGCTACAGGAACCAAGGCTTCATGAATTAGCCCTCTTCGTTTCAGAACCATGGACTTGCTTATAGGACCATTTTTTATCCTTTTGAGCAAAACTAAACTTCCCCATTTATCAACTAAATGTTTTCCAGCCGTTTAGATAGGTTGAACTTGTTGGCTAAAAATAATGGAATTGCATATTAAAGCAACCTAATGTGAATTTTATAGATTCAAAGGAGGTCCTGGTGAAACCTTCCTATAAGGAACTTCTTCCACACGTTAAGAATTTCTTTCAGTTTTTTCACCAAAGTCAATAGATCTTATTTCAAGCTTCCTCAGAATTTTCAATTTGCTTAGGTTCATACCAAAAAATTTCGGTGTTAAGTAAACATACTTCTGTTATTTAACTTTTCAAAATAAAGGAATTCCCCAATTGAATTTACAATGTCCATAAAAAGACATCCTTTGCCCAAAAAAGTTGAGGCGAATTCAACAATCCTCCAATCTGATCCGTAAATGAAGAGATGAGATAACTATGGTTTTATCAATTTTGAGCTGGTGAGGTTTAGGAAACGCATGCCCACCATACTAGGGTGCTGGATTTATCTAATAGGAGGTATGCACTGGTCACCTTTGAAGGCAATTCCAGGGGTTGAACTTAATCAAGAGAGGGATCACCCTAGCCCTGTGAGTGGTAAAATCCAATCAGTCTCACCTCTGCATACCCAACAATTTGCCTTCTCCAATAGGAATATGGTGGTGATCTTAAATTCTAGGAACCAAAGGCTTCATGAATAAGCCCTATTTGATCATTTTTAATCCTTGAGGCTCTCTTGAGCAAATCTAAACTTCCCCACAACCAGAAAGTTGCCCACCATTTAAATAGGTTGAGCTTGTTGGCCTAAAATTATGGAATCGCATATTAAAGCACCATAAGTGAATTTTATAGACTCAAAGGAGGCCCTCATGTTATTTTCATGTAAGAAAGTGCTTCCACTTTGTTGATGTTGTGACCTAAGAACCTTAAAACACCATATGAACTTTCAAGAAATCTCTAAAAAAACCATGCTTAATGAGAGTTTCTTTTTGGATATAGTAAGCCACCTTTTGATGCCTTGGTGAAAATCAAAAACCTTCATGAAAAATTAAGAGAAAAAGTGAAATTACAGATAAATCATATACTAAAAAAATCCATTTCAAGATCTTTCAATCAATACATGGCGTGCCTATATTTTCTTGAGCTATGAACACATAACATTGACTCCTAAAAGTGGCAAAAAATTAAAGCATCCTAGCCAAATCAAAGAGGGGACAAAACACATAATCATTAGAACATTTATTGCCCTCAGGTAGCCATTTTGGGTAGTGTAGATAGGTCACCTTCTTTTAATACATATCTCATTTGCCACTTTCACCTCATCACCTTCTGGACATTTCTCCTATCTTACAGAAGATTGAGAACTGTTGCTCAACTCAGTTAAAGACATGAAAACCACATTTTGATGATGGTTTTGCTATTTATGCCAATAGGCATTATGCAATGGGCTGAGGTAATCTGGAGAAGCAGATCAACGGCTGTGAGTTGTGGGACGACAATTACATTAATCAAGGCCATTAACACTGACAGTTAAGATTCATTTATAGCATGAAATAAAAAGTTGGATTGTTGATTCTTAACCAGATGAGACCGGTCCATATAATACCCAAAAAGTTTTTTGGACCATTTGGGTGCCCTGATGGAGGACAGTCAGATATTCGGTTTGATGTATTGGCTGTACAGTTTGGTCTGTATGATATCAATTATTTTTTTTGTTTACCTGTACAGCTTGGCTAAAAATCAGCAGGTTTCTCTTCTTTTGGATGAGGCATTGTCTCAGTTTTTCAAATTGAAATGCTACTTGCTCCTACTGCAATAGAAGATGCTTTGTTTCTGCAGCTACTCAGCACACAGACAGTGAATTGAGAGAATGTATGAATCAAATGCCTCTGTTTTCTTCTCGTTTCAATGTTGGCGATGAAAGAAGATTGAGTGAAATGTGAAGCAGAGAAGAGAAAATTATATAGTGTTTGATGTTTACCCACTAGAGTAACAAGGTTCATTCATGATAAGAGAGATTCGAATGGAGAAGGAGAGAGGTCAAAGGCATGCAGAATACACTTCACAATGCAGCCATAACACATAAGGACGCCATTTTGTAGACACCGATGGTTTGGTGGAGCTGGGACGAGGAAGCAAATTGGCTCTAAACTTGTATCTAAATTCTCCTACTATCAGACTACACATACGGAGTAATTTCCCTCTAGTATAATCCCTCTTTTCTTCGGCAACACAAACAACTTGATTGTAATATCCCCTTTTAAGATATTATTTAAATCTGCAAAAATTAATTATCCAGATCACCCTAGGAAGATTAGATCTTCTTAGTTTGACCTCAAATAATCCAATGTTGACAATAATACAGCCCAAAGTGGGGTTGGAGTATGCCAAGGTGGTGGGTTAGATGGGAAAACTATTTAGAATGCTAATATTACCCAGATCTGATTTTTAACAGCAGATAATTAATTAAAATTCAAACCCCAACTGCTGCAATTTTCCAAAATTAAGTTCCGCTTAACCATCCAAACAAAAATCTTTAAACTTTGGATTTTGGGCCATAAAAATGAAAAATATGAAGAACAATATCCTAAAACCAGTTTTTGTACAGCCAACATAAAACCCTAATTTTTCCCTGAACATTAGGTCGCCCAGCACATTTAGGGCATCCAATTAACCCCAAAAATTATAAAATCACTTCCCCCTTATTTCTCTTAATTTCTACAATTGAATCCACTATTAAACTGACTCCAAAATAGTAGATCTGAAATAAATATTAATTTGTAACCAAAAAGTTTGCAGACAACTGAAATCTTCTAAAATTCATAACTTCCTCATCACTCCTTATTTTGCCCTCAAATAAATTGCAAATTTTTCTATAAATTAAGAGTTTTCTAAAAAGCTCTCATTCGGAATTTTTGAAGCACTACAACCCTTCCAAAACAGCCCCCAAAATTTGAAAACCAGTCGCTAGGGTTAGGGAAAATTAATTAAATAATTTTCAGCTCTTTCCTAGCCTTCAAACACACCAAAATATTAGTCCCAAACTTGGAAAAATATGCCAATACATGTCAGATTACAAATCTAGCTCAAAGACTCCAAAACATGTCAAAACAACCTCCAATGCAAATTGTTTTAGCTCTAATAAATGCAACAATGAACAGCAGTAAATAAAACACCATAAACCCTTCCAAAATCACTTAAATTTGAGCCACAACATGCAGATTTAACCTCACAAATTAATGCATCAACATATGAGCCAAGCCGCCAATATTGGAATGGAAAAACAATGCATAAAAACATTCAACTCAAGAGAACATTATGGTGAGAACAATGAGTCTTCAATATTATTCAATAATGGATCCCAATGAGAGAGAGCACAATGCAAGAACTAGGGCATACATCCCAATACTCCAAGCATGGATTGAAATCAAATGATCAATCCAACATAACCCTCTAAAGGAAATGCGACCTTCTTTTATAGAACTAAGGGGTGCAATGTCCAATGACCGACCTTTTCCCTTTTGAAGGGAAAGCATAAACTCTCATTAAAACATTTAATACTAAGACAATGTGCACTTTATTTATTTTTTAATTAAATAAATAAAAGTAACTAGCTTATGTGCACATTAAACTAACTAAAAAGACTACCACTTGTAGCGCTAGGCATGCCAAGGGGTTATAATGCAAATAAAAAATAGATATTAATGTCCCTGAAAAAGGGGACATTATAGTCCTCCCCTCTCGGAAATTGCTTTCCCTCAAGCAATAAGAAGCTCATAGATCCATGCATCATGCCCCAAAGAGAAGATGTGGGGTGGTGCATCCAAAGCTTCGATCAGGTGCTTGTCAAGTGGCGAAGTGTTGGAAAGAACAAGTTTCTTTCCTTCATGTCAACCCAAAAAGATGGGTCATCAGCTCCATAACATGTGCTCCAAGAGATGGTGTCCTCAACATGGCATAGAGAGTCATCAAAGGGATGGGCTTTGCTAAGCTCCAAGGCTGTCCACTCAAAAATGACCTCATGAAATGAATAGGACAACAGTCTTCCATCACATGTATTCAATCTTGCACATGAAACAAACCTATTAGAAAAACAAGTGTTAAAGAACACTTTTTAAAGGTGTCTCCATGATGTGTAAGTCTCCTCCATGTATGGGTTGCCCCCAAACTTTGTTATGTGACTGATCAGGGGATCATTTTTGAAAACGTTCCCTAAACATCCCTAAATGGTGTCAGTGCAGTAGATCATCTCGAGAGCTTTCCAACGACTATGAGAACGCAAAAAACGGACATCGGGAGCTCTAGATATGTCTGGTCAAAGTTCGGTCAACGAAAAAGTCAACTCTAGTCAACTGGTCAATAATGGACCAATCACACTGCGACACGTGGCGAAAAGGCAAAGGGAGTTGTTTGTTGGTTTTCGATCGATTTGCCTATCGGGAGACGACAAGTGGAATATATATATTTGACCGAGTTAATTATTTTCATACCACATTACATGGGTCGAAATTATATCCAACACTATATTACATTTCCCACGCATTTCATTATACCACATTCCACGCATTATATTCTGCCTTGATTTTGGCGCCTAAAAATAACCACATTCATGCGCCCTACACATCAGCCGCCTAATGTGGGATATTACCCACCTACCTTAGCCGCTCAATGGGGATTTTAACCCATTTAAAAATGCGCCTCTTTTGGGATTTAATCCCATTTCAAACAAGTGTCGTTCCATTTGGATTTTATCCCTTATAAAATGCAAATCATCCAAAAATAGAGGCCGCTGGGATTTGATCCCCTGACCTCATGGGTCCAAGCATAATCCTCCAACCAACTCGCCTAGGGGCTTGGGCGCACTATAAAATGGGGCGTTTCATCTTATACTGGGGGTACAGGTCTATGTAAAGCAGCTTAAGGACCAGTTTGCAGAGAACGCCATTTTTGAAGGCCGTGCACTCAGATTGGGCATTCGGAGTAAAAAGATGAAATGAAGGAAATTCTGAGACGATTCCAACGATGTAAGATTTGATCTTTTTTGTTGCGTTTTAACCTTTTTTTGGAAGCTTTGAATGCAGATTTTAACAGGGATCTACAAGACAGCTAGTTGGAAAACACGAATTTCAATGCACTTCTAGTCCGAATTGTGACTTGGTGTAAACATGAAAAGTGTTCAGAATTCATATCTGATCTCAGACATATGATTTGTTTTCATAGAATGTTTTTAAATCTCCATTTGTAGGTGTTTTTCTAACACAGTTGCAGGGAGATCACATTCTGAAAACACTGTAGGAGCCACGGATCGTTCTTGGGACAGTTTCTGCTATTTTTCAGAGTTCTTAGGACATTGATCAGCTCATTTGCAGGTTATGATTCATTATTGGTTGTTTGTAAGATTTATTGTACTTGCATTTCAATATTATTAATGGATCGGTTCAATCTGAACCCGGTGACGTAGGAATTCCGAACCCCGTAAACAATCTCTTTTGTTATCTGAATGTTTCAGTTTTCTGATTATTTATTTGCTACACAAGTTTTCCGCACTTCTATGGATGCATAATAATCAGAATTTAATCAATTTGTGGAGTTTATGATACTTAAAATTGGTTAAGAAAATCACGATCTTTGGAAACTTTTAAAAGTGTTGAAAAGAATACAACTCACGTTTTCAGATCAGTGACCCCAAATACTATTGTAATATTCAAAAATCAGAATTAAAGTCGCTGGTTTCCACCCCCAAATAGTCACCGATGAGCCAAAATCAAGCATCAACAACCATGTCACCAAATGTATGTAAAAAATTTGAATTTTGGAAGTAATAGTGGAGCTGATCCTAATGATATTATCCTTAAAAATGAGAGGACAACTGCTAGCATAATTCAGAATTTTTTTCTCAAGATGAATGATCATCAAGCTAATGAACAAAAATGGCTCTCATATAACTAAAATTTCATCCTCAACCATAACAAGCTGAAAATTATCCATAAACACAACTGAAAATGAAGTGTCTTGAGAAGAGTTCATACCATGTTCATTCAAACTTTTCATACTTCTCATTGAACCCCAAAAGATGGTGGCCATATAAGCAACATCAACCAAACATTCCCAATACCTATCCTTGGTTGATTTTACCATTGGAAGCATATCAATCAAGCACCCAAATGGAAGACATAATTGTTGCTCAAAATCTAAAAATGAACTTCTTACCATGCACGGTGTAGTCCATGTGATCCATTCTTCCTTCAAGGCTTCCAAAGAGATAGGAGTTAACAACATGTGACAAAAGAAGTGAAATGATATCCTTGTATCCAAACCAAACTTGCAAAACTCAAATCCTTTTATTCTCATCCCACATGGAGCAATATGTGCAAGATGACACCCCAAATTTCCTCTTTTTCTATGCTCATAAGAAGAGGAGAAAACAGAAATATAGTGCATGTATTTATGAATATTATCATAGAGAGATCAAGAAACCTTGTACCTTTCTTTGTGCCAATGACCTTCCCTTATGAGAGAGGATAAAACATAGGAATCCATCATATCTTTGTATCTTCTAATGATGATTTCTTCATGCGGACCAACAAGCTTATTGTTGTGGCTTTCTTCATTGGGAAGAGTAATAATCAGTCTTTCTTTCCTACCATCATGTTTCTTATGCACCCAAGTATTAGGGGGAAAAGCACCAACAAGAGTACGATCTATGTACCTCATGTCCATCCCTCTATCATGCTCATAACCATTCCTATCAAAGCTTAGCTTATAAGGAAAAATAAAATATGAAGAACCATACCTTGGGCTGCTCCCAACATCTACAAAACTCATAATTTCTGAGTTCAGAACAACGCTCTTTTCTTCACCATATTTTTCATCCAAAGCCCCTTTTTCTTTCTTACCAATGCTCATGCTAGGTGGGAAAATTTTCGGAGCAACCATGAGACTCATGTTCTCTTCTTGTTCTTCAAATGGCTCATGGTGAAAGTGAATGATGTCCTTTAAATCTCATTTGTCCCTCATGAGTTCTTTATCTACCTTTTATTTTTCATCATGCATATGCTTATTGTCAATGTTCTCTTCATGCCTGTCAACCAAAACTGATTTCTCTTTGCATTCATTATCAACCCAAGTAGCATTAGTAACAACTAAATATTGATCATTGGTTACCTCTTGGCTGTCCTCATTTTGCTTGTCCATGCAAACTTAAAAATCAGATTTCTTTTCCCGCTTGGGCTCATCTACCATGATTATTTTATCAACATGCATGCAATCATACAAAGGCAAGGAAACCTCTTCAATTAACAATGACTCTTTACCTTGCTTATTTGCATCTAGGGGCTCTTCTTCCTTCTCTTCTCTTTGAACTAAATCTGATTTTTCTATGCAAGTGCCAACTCTCGTGCAAGTATTAGATACCAAATTTTTATCATTAAACACCAAAGAACTCATACCTTGGATAATCAGTCTTCACTTTGCTTGAACATTGCTCTAGAACACTTTGGGCTAGTGTATGAGCAACACATGATGCCTCTTGACTCAATCCTTCCTCCAACATAGATAGCAATTGTGTTGAGGAACTCTCATATTCATTTAATACCAAAGACATAATGTCTTACATGGAAATCATTATCTCTTGAGCATAATCATTACGTATAACATCAAAGAACACTTCAAACAAGTGAAAAATAAGATCATTACATTCTAAATCCATCATTACCACACAAGATCTTACTTTTGCCATAGTGTTCAAAATGTTAACCCTCTTACCAAAACAAGGGCTTGTGAGGTCCCAAAGGCCTTAGAAACTTCCCACCATAACCTCGAAAATGTCCTCCATGATGGCATCACTATATGGCAATTTTGGGGTTGTAATCCACATAACCTCACTAATGCAGAAGATGACCATAATTCTTATTTCCCCATCTTCATGATCCAACCACCCATGCCGAGCCAACTACATTACTAAAGAATCCCTTGCAAGAAACATGGATCCATAATCATCTTGCTCCATTGTTGCCAAGCAACTTGTTGCTTCTTCCAAAATTTTGAGCAACTCATCCTTTGATGGAGGTAAGTGCTTGAGTGTTCTACCTAGTTTTCAGAATTTAGCCTTCATGTTACCTGCACTAGATAAATCCATGGTTCATAGGCAAATTTCAAACCTCATAGGTGCAGAAAAATATGCTCTGATACCATTGTACTATCCCCTTTTACGATATTATTTAAATCTACAAAAATTAATTATCCGGATCACCCTAGGAAGATTAGATCTTCTTAGTTTGACCTCAAATAATCCAATGTTGGCAATAATACAACCCAAAATGGGGTTGGAGTATGCCAAGGTGGTGGGTTAGATGGGAAAACTAATTAGAATGCTAATATTACCCAAATCTAATTTTTAACAGCAGATAATTAATTAAAATTCAAACCCCAACTGCTGCAATTTTCCAAAATTAAGTCCCACTTAACCATCTAAGTAAAAATCTTCAAACTTCGGAATTTGGGCCACAAAATAAAAAATGTGAAGAACAATATCCCAAAACCAGTTTTTGTACAGCCAACATAAAACCCTAATTTTTCCCTAAACAATAGGTCGCCCAGCACATGTAGGGCATCCAATTAACCCCAAAAATTATAAAATCACTTCCCCCTTATTTCTCTTAATTTCTACAATCAAATTCACTATTAAATTGACTCCAAAACAAAAAATATGAAATAAATATTAATTTGTAACCACCAAAAAGTTTGCAAACAGCTGAAATCTTCTAAAATTCATAACTTCCTCATCACTACATATTTTGCCCTCAAATAAATTGCAGATTTTTCTATAAATTAAGAGTTTTCTAAAAAGTTGTCATTCAGAATTTTTGAAGCACTACAACCCTTACAAAATAGCCCCCAAAATCTGAAAACCAGACACTAGGGTTAGGGAAAATTAATTAAATAATTTTCAGCTCTTTCCTAGCCTCCAAACACACCAAAATATTAATCCCAAACTTGGAAAAATATGCCAATACAGGCCAGATTACAGATCTAGCTCAAAGACTCCAAAACATGTCAAAACAACCTCCAATGCAAGTCGTTTTAGCTCTAATAAATGCAACAGTGAATAGCAGTAAATAAAACACCATAAACCCTTCCAAAATCACTTAAATTTGAGCCACAACATGCAGATTTAACCTCACAAATTAATGCATCAACATATGAGCCAAGTCGCCAATATTGGAATGGAAAAACAAATCATAAACACATTCAACTCAAGAGAACATTATGGTGAGAACAATGAGTCTTCAATATTCTTCAATAGTGGATCCAAATGAAAGAGAGCAAAATGCAAGAACTAGGGCATACACCCCAATACTTCAAGCATGGAGTGAAATCAAATGATCAATCCAACATAGCCCTCTAAAGGAAATGCGACCTCTTTTTATAGAACTAAGAGGTGCAATGTCCAATGACTGACCTTTTCCCTTTTGGAGGGAAAACATAAACTCTCATTAAAATATTTAATACTAAGACTATGCGCACCTTGTTTTTAATTAAATAAATAAAACTAACCTATGTGCACATTAAACTAACTAAAGAGACTCCCACTTGTAGCGCTAGGCATGCCAAGGGTTATAATGCAAATGAAAAATAGATATTAATAATGTCCCTGAAAAGGGGACATTACATTGATGGATGCCAGCAGAATTCAGTCCACTACGATGAGACAGACCTCCGCTCAGCCAGACCTAAACAACAACTATTACAGATGGGGTTCATTATTGACTTGGGCTGCACAGTTAAATACTTGGGACTCGATATCGATGACAATTTTAAGTTCTACATGTCTTATTTTAAAATGGCATGGTGGCCGAGTAATAGATGTTGGCAAAACATTGAAACAATACACGTCAATTTTTTATGTTAACGTGAACTAGTGTCATGTCATATGTCAATGAAAAAATCATTACTTTTCATTTTCAAACATGGTATGATTTTGCACTTTTAGTTACAACAAGATGGTGGCTGAGGTGTAGAATATTTGAAAAACATCCAAGTTGGGGAAAAACAATAAGGCATTGCCTCGAAAAAACAAACAAAATCTTTTTCCACAATACACAAGACAACCCAGACAAAAATGAAGTGTGATGACTTAGTGCTTTATGACTATTAAAGAAAAAGGAAAATTCACATTTTTAATACCAAAATTTTAATGGAAGCTTTTAAGTCAATTTAGAATAGAACGAAAAACTTTTTACAAAAAGGTACATCACACTTTATTGGGGGGATAAGTCCTTATACTATATGGGACCATTCCTTTTCTCAAATCTTTAAAGTGAAGGGATTCCTCCAAAGGGTTACAGTCAAATTGATGTCATATTGCAGTGGCAATGAATTTTGAGTGTCGTGATTAATGTTCATTCATTTTCATCTATATACGCGTCAAGAGTAGTTGGTGATCATTAATTTTCATCTATATATTGATATTCAAAGTTGATTATAACATGGGTTAAATGTGTTTGCAATAATCAGAGTATCACCGAAATCGATTTCTTCAAATAACAGTATTGTCAAGCTTTGAACCCCAGGCAGCAAATGGCTTTGGTTCAGAGGTAGAGAGGTATCTTTGTTAGTTAGAGTTTCCCCAACCATTACAGTTAGCGTTAGGACTAGGGTTTTTACTGCCACTCTAACTGAATGATTTCTCATTCTCTAGAGTTTGTACAAGATTCATTGTGTTATCTTCCTAAACCTTATTACATTTGACAGTTCACAATGTCAATACTCAATGATTCATGTCTTCGCTCCCATCTGGTTATATTTCGTTTTTTATCCCTAAAATCCCAGAACTTTAGATCTTAACCACTTATACAACATATGGCAGGTTGTTTGATGGAGGAAAGCATGAAGGTGTACCCTAATGGCTGTAATAACCATATAGAAGAAAAGAATATTCGCTATTGATAAAAGGATAACCATATTGAAGAAAAGAATCCAATGTTGCCGAGTCTGAATCAACTTGAAGAGGCAGCACTAAATATTATAGAATGAAGAAATAAATGATATTAATTATATTTGGATTAAATAAATTATACCAATGCTTCATGTATAGTCAATGGCTTCCATGAGCATCTGTATTTTTGTAGGATTTTTACTCATGTGGTTTTAATTATTACTTAAATAACCTCTACTACCAATGTTTTACGTATAGTCAATGGCTTCCGGAGCCAACTTGATTTCTGTGGGATTTTTACACGTGTGATTTAATTATTACTTGAATGAGCTCCATTTAATTTATTTATATACTAATACATGTACCTTCAATATACCTTAGGCGTTGACCCTTCACTTCTCTTGCCACCCTATCAACATGCCCACTGGACCTTTGCATAGAAGCTTGGCAACCATATCTCGATTCAGTTAAAGACATAAAAACTACCTTCAATGATGGTTTTGGAGATTTATTTAACTATGAAAGTTAGGAAACTTTCTGTGAGTATGAGTTAAAGACATATAACAACCACATTTCAACAATGGTTTTGCTACTTTACTTAACTATGTAAGATAAGGAAACTTTCTATGCATATGAAATGTATGTGGAGAATTGCGAAAAGAAGACCTTAGTGGAATTTTTAGAAGCATATAAACTTTGTTAAAGTTTCTTTAAGGGTTTCATTTAAGTTTGTTTTCCGGTTTTGGATATGTTAGAATGGCAAGGGGATTTCTCAAGGTCATTGCAATGGTGTGGAATGCATCACAAAGCTATTTGTAGCCTAACACCCTGGCTAGTGTCTTGACAAAACCCACTTTATCATGAACATACCTTGAACTTTTCACCCCTACCTGGTGTATTATGTTTTTGGTTGGTAGTAGGGATGACTAGGCAATTGTTTATGGTTGTGTGCTATGATGTTGAAATCTTTTGGTTTCTATTTTTGATATCATGTTGGGTTACAACAGGAAACCTTCAAGAACAATACAATTACCAGTGCAAAAAGTAATAGGTTCTTGAGGTAAGCAAATCTTAGGGGTGGTTAAATTTTTCATACCTAGAGACATATTCAAGTTGAATGCAAACTTGATGATCCCCAGCCTATGGTAGGAACAGTACATTTCTATGCCCATGGACAGATTTAACAATTGTGTTTAAACAAGAAATGTATGACATGTGACAGGTTCAGTACGTTTGGTGCCCCCAAATGGATTTTTACTATTGTGAGTGTATAAATGACATTTGTGTGACATATGACAAGTAAATTGCCTCCTAAAATGCCTTCATGGCTTATCTATTGTATAATACCAAAAACAACAAGGGTTGATATTGTTATTGCTTTTCTCATGTCTTTGGTTATTATATTGCTTGTTGCTCATTTGGTTTGCAATCATAATTTAGACTATGTTGTAGTCTCATAAGGCCATGTGATTGTCGTAGATGAGAGTCATAGACCTAGCTTTGGGAATGATAGCAAAACATGCTTTCTCCTCCTCTAACATTTTCGATAATTGTTTTCACAAAAATAATTAAAACTTTAGGACTGCTTTCCATTTCTTCCCCTTTATCTTCAATGGGCTCAAGGTGTGTTTCTTTCCATTCTTCTCAAGAATGTAAGTGTTTTCCCTACTATCATGTACAGCCTATCAAATTGCCACAGCCTACCCAGCAACACATGACACATCCATGGGTATAATATCACACAAGACTCCATCTCTATAAGACCCAATCTGAAAATTGATCAAACATTGTTTGTTCACCAAAATTTGATATCCTCTTTGCAACCAAGATACCTTGTACATGTTTGGGTATGTGATCCTCTTCAATTGAAGCTTTTCTCCTATCTCATTTGACACAAAATTATCCATACTACCAGTTGATATTGTTATTGCTTTTCTCATGTCTTTGGTTATTATATTGCTTGTTGCTCATTTGGTTTGCAATCATAATTTAGACTATGTTGTAGTCTCATAAGGCCATGTGATTGTCGTAGATGAGAGTCATAGACCTAGCTTTGGGAATGATAGCAAAACATGCTTTCTCCTCCTCTAACATTTTCGATAATTGTTTTCACAAAAATAATTAAAACTTTAGGACTGCTTTCCATTTCTTCCCCTTTATCTTCAATGGGCTCAAGGTGTGTTTCTTTCCATTCTTCTCAAGAATGTAAGTGTTTTCCCTACTATCATGTACAGCCTATCAAATTGCCACAGCCTACCCAGCAACACATGACACATCCATGGGTATAATATCACACAAGAATCCATCTCTATAAGACCCAATCTGAAAATTGATCAAACATTGTTTGTTCACCAAAATTTGATATCCTCTTTGCAACCAAGATACCTTGTACATGTTTGGGTATGTGATCCTCTTCAATTGAAGCTTTTCTCCTATCTCATTTGACACAAAATTATCCATACTACCATTGTCAACAATGGCTTTGCAGCACTTACCTCTAGATTTGCAATTGGTTTGAAAAAGACACTTCTTTTGTACTAGTTCATCCACCCCCTTTTCTGGCTTTAACAACACTCTCTTCATCATGAGAGCTTCTTTGTGCTCTTGTCCATTCACATAATCGGGTAACACAACAGACTTTTCATATACTTACATAATATAAGTTCTTGCCTCATGTCTCCTACTATTATTGTTTTGTGTTTCTGGGAACTCATAGGCTTGGTGAATAACTTTTCCCATCTAGAACATGTTCCCATGAAACCTCTTCCTCTACCATATTGTCATCTTCTTGTCAAAAGATATTGCTTTCCTCTTGGTGCATGATTGTGGTTGAGAAGTGGAAGCTCCTCCTTCATGTGTATGTTGTTCTCTTCCAGTGTTTGTTTGGCTACTTCCCCTTGCCATTTCCACTTCCTGTATTTTGGTCTCCTTGACAACTGTTCGTCATCCCTTAATGCAAATCGGTAAGCCTATTTCATGGTGTGCAATCCGAGCATACTTAAGTAATCTTGTGTGTTCATTCTTTTCCCATTTATGCATCTTGCAACCATCTCTTGATCAACCGCATTGTGAAGGACTACACCGATGGGTTTCTATGAAATAATCATATGGTGACCTCCTTGGATAGAAACTCTGCCTTCAATTTGGCAACCACTCTATCCCATCGGGTAATCAATCTGTTACCCCTTCTATTTTTTTCAATTTTTAAATCCTTCCAATATGGGTTTGCAATACCTTTCAACTTGGTTTTTTAGTAAAAAATGAGAGGCAGAATGAAGAGAAATGGAAGGCAAACTGACATATGCATGTGTCCGTCTTTTATTAATCAAAATGTAGTTACATATTCAGCTGAGGAGGTTGAGAATCATAACATACTACTTATTAGTTAATGTGTTACTAATAGTTAGCTAATATCTTTAATAAGCCCACACGCACCCCCCCCCCCCCCTCCCACTTCCCCCCGCCACCCCCACCAAGACTACTCCTAGTCTAGGTCATCGCATTTGAATTCGTGTTCGAATTCGTGGGGTATAAAATTCGTTGCTAAAAAAATAGAGATAAAATTTGTGATTAAATTCGGCCAATAGAAATACACTTATAATTTCACATTATATAAGTAAATGTATTTTATAAAACTATTTATTTACAAGTGTTTATAAATTATAAGTTAACTAAAACTTTATGTTTTAAAGTAACATATTAAAACAAAACTATATATCTTTAATTATTTAAAATTGTTTAATAACCTAAAAATAAAAACAAAACTATATATTTTTAATTTAAAATAAAACTATATAGAATCGTTTACTAGCCTAAAATAAAAACAATTATTAAAATAAAAACAAAACATATATTTTTTAATTTAAAACAATACTATATAAAATTGTTTAACCTAATATAAAAACAAAACTATGTATTATTAATCTTTAGATGAAAGGAGTCGAGCATCTCGGCTGAGCCTGGAAGTTGGACGGCTGAAGCCTGAAAGTGAAACTTGGAAGCCTAACAAGAGGACAACAGGTCTGTAGCAGGTTTGCCTCAACGAATTTCTCCACCGCAGGTCCGCAACACTGCAAAGTTGCAAACTCTCTGCAAAGGCACTACATGCATTGCAAACTCGCGATTCCAAATTCCAACTGCTTCAAAAGTCACTACAAATGCACTGCAAACTTGTGACTTCAGGCACTTAGGTGAAAGCTTGAATTGTGGTATAATGAATCGTGATTGGCTATTTTATAGCTTTTTAGAACAAACCCTAAAACAAATCTGAATGATTTTTAAATTATTTTGTCCTTGAAGGTCGCATTTAGTCAATATGATTAAATTCGCAAATGATAGCGAATTCAGAATTGCAGATTGAAATTTGGAAAATTTCGAGTTTTTTGGAACAAATGCGCCGAAGGCGGTGACTTAGCTCCTAATATGTCTTGAAATTTAAAAAACAAAAATGAACCAAGGGGTTTAGTCATTAAATCTATACGATGTTCCTTAGAGGCACAATAATGAAAAGAAATATCACCATAATCAACCAATTATCATATGTAGTGATGATGAATCTCATTGTGTTTGGTGCAAGCATGTTATACTAGATCCTTCATCAACTTCAAGACACCCTGATTGTCACAAAAAATGGAAAGTGGAATGGGTGTAGTTTGAGGAAGTTGAAGATCAATCAAAATCCAACGTAACCACACCGCTTCATAGTTGGGACTGATTTTTGCCTTGTACTTTACTTCAGTGGAAGATATAGCAATAGTGTGCTGAAGCTTAAACTGCCATCGTGAAACAACTCTTGAACCCAAGGAAAATATGTGTATACCACGTGGTGGACCACTGAGTATCTACTGGTCCTATCCAATTAAGAGTTTGTGTAACTTCTCAATCTGAAATTGGCATGTATCCTCTTGATATGGGATGCCAAAGTCAAGAGTTTCTTCGACATTGCAAAACTCGTTTTGTCTGCTGTCCAATGTATGAAATTTGGTTGAGACAAAAACCAAGAAAGATAGGTAACAACAAAAACATAGGTATCCAGTTGTGTGGACATAAGATAGAGCAAGCTTCTTATCAATCTATCTCTAGAGTGATCTCATTGACTAGTGATGAATCATCATTGGATGACAACTTCAACCTGAACTCCACAGGCATAGAAGAGGGATTGCAATCTGTTATCCCAAAATTCTTCAAGGGACTTGGGGGATACTTGACCCGAGCTTATGAAAATGAAATGTCATGTTTCCAGAATTCTACACCTAAGAAAATACTTAGGAGACCTAGACATGTCATGTCAAAAGCAGTACATAAATTTGATTTCACTCACTGAATTGCATTGGCCCCACTACCTGTGATAGCAAAATTGTCAACATATACAATAAGAAACACGTCATCATCACCATTGCTTTTGACATAAATATTTGGATCGTAGAAATAAACCTTTCTGAATCAAGAATCTTGGAGACGCCGATCAATCTTAATATACCAAGTTCTTTGAAGCCTTGCTTAAGCTCATATAGAGACTTAATCAACATGCAAACTCAAATGATCACCACCATCTGCCTGAAAACCTTTAGGCTGCACCATGTAATCTTCCTTGTCCAAAACTCCATTCAAGGAAGGCACTCTTTACATCCACTCTGAAACACATTCCAACCATACTAAGTTGTTATGGAGAGAAGCAACTCAAAATGTGACCATCTTTGTTGTAGGAGCAAAAGTCTCCTCATAGTTTAGTCTCCTTTTGTTGCAAAAAGTGTCTTCACAACAAGTACTTGTCTAAAGTACAATCAGCTTTGCATTTGACCTTGTACACTGACTTGTATCTAATGGGTTGTTTACCTGGAGGTATTTCTATCTACTCCCAGGTATGATTCTTCATCAAGGCATCATATTCCAGCTTGCAATGACATTCTAACATTCAGGTTTGTCCTTTTGCTTTTGAATATCGTTGCATGATTCAAGTACCATGGAAAAAAGATCAGAAACGAGAGAAAAATGAACATGTACTCACCTGAATCAACAAACCTTCTTTCCAATCCTCACGGTCATGGATTTGATTGAGGCATTTCATCCTCCCACACATCCTACATAGTGGAGTAAAACCACTTAGGGCTTCCATGTGGCACCTCAGAACCTTGTGGACGGTTGAATCTCAGCTCAGATTGTTGACCAAACTTAGGTTGGTGTTGTCTAATAGACTAGTGGGGTATTAGAAATATCAGCCATGAGCTGTGTGTACTGGAGTCCCTGTGAAGGAGTATTATTATGATCTGAAAATTCATTAACCAAATCGATTCTAGGAAGATTAGATCTTAGTTTGACCTCAAATATCCCAATGTCTAAGTCATAAGACCCTTAGCCCATTCATGGGTTTCCCGTACGGCTAAGTGAATGAGTTAAAAGGGAAGACTAATTAGAATGCTAATATCATCCAAATCTAATTTTAAAGTGCATCTAAAAAATAATTACTAATGTCAAGCACTTATTGCTGCAATCTTCCAAAATTAATGACAAAATAGAAAAAGAAAAAGAAAAAGAATCTCGTAACTTTATGTTTTATTTGTCCACAAAAATATGAGGAATAATGTGACTCATACCAGGGATCGCATAACAAAACAAGTGGAAAACATTAATTTGAGGCTAAAAGGAGTTGATTGGTTGTTTTGGGTGGCACATATAAGGCATCAAATCCACTCCATAAATTAGGAAGTCACCATGCATAGGAGAGGATATCTTTTGACATTTCTACTATCACATTGGTTGTTAAATTGGGTGGCAAAAAGGCCAGATCTGAATTTTATAAAAGGAGTTAATCAATTACCATGCACCTAGGAGAGCTGATATCTTTAGAAATTGACATCTTACTCAATACTTGGATTGTTTTGGGTGGCAAATAAGGTGCACAGACAACTTAGGAATAAGGAGGTCTGTCCAATGCACTAGGAGAGGATATCTTTTAGCCCATCTGAAATCAATTCAAAATTTTGCCCCCTGAAGCTTGCATGCTTTCCCATTCGACTCGCAAAGGTTAGGGAAAATTACCTTAAATAAGTTCTGGTTTATGAGGACCCTTCGAAAACCCTCTTTAGCATTGGAACCCTTGATCTGAAATACTCTTCTTAGACACAACAACATGTGAGGAGGTTCTAACATAAGGAGATTTCAAATAATGATAGATCAAACCCTATATTTCAGATCGCTTTCAGCTAAGTAAATTGAAGCAGCAATAGTTGTCATAAAAGTACTTCATATTGTTCACATAGCTATGCAGATTGAAGACACAAGTAAATGGGGCAACACTCTAACCCAAGTCGCCAATGCTTAGAATGAAGGAACTAGATGCATAGGGTTCATCTACACCCTTGATGGGTGGAACTTGATACACTTCAAGCTAGGGCACAACTATCCCAGATCTCATCACCAAGCATCTTTGTCATATTTTTAGAGGCCATCAATCTAGCATAAGTTGCATATTTTTTGGAAATGAGGAAACTCCGTTTTATAGAACTAAGGTTTGCAGAGTTGTTCGATCTGACCGAGATTTTCCCTTTTGGAGTTCCAGCCTTCAACTCTGATCAAAATCTGGTATTTAATTCTAATGTTTTTGTGCACTTATAAATATTGCTGATCTGTTAATGGGATAAATAAAAGTAAGTGACCTATGTGCACATTAAACTAACTTAAGATGATTTTCACTTGTAGAGAAAGTCACATTTTTCTAAGGGGTTACATATTCAGATCTACATCATTTGATATCCAAATAATTTCTTCGTGATAAAGGGGCTATTACATGGATTGGATTTGCGGCTGATGTCCATGTTATGGAGTACTAGAAAAATTTGAATCCTCATCTGGGGACATTACACTACAACACTAGAGTTCAGGTACCTCAGTGATAACTTGCTGGTTACAAACTTAGAAGGATTTTGTCTCCTTCACATCAATATCTCTACTAACAATTATCTTGTTAGTGAAAATATTAATACGTCTATCAGGCCTTATATTGGTCACTATAGCCAAGCAAAGAAATATATTTTACTCTTGCAATCTAATGTTCTCCTACTACTAGGAACCTAAGTATTTGTAGCAAGAACCAAAAACACAAAAAGATGTTACCTAAGGTTTGATTCCGGACTAATATTCCAAGTCTGACATCCTACAAGGCTTTGTAAGGACTCCTATTCAAGATATAAATTGTCGTGTTCGCTGTGTCTCCCTAGTATTTGTATGGCATGCCCCTACTATGTATCATGCACCAAGCCATCTCCATGATAGATTTGTTACACCTCTCAACCACCCCATTCAAAGCATGTGGAGTGTATGTAGCTATCGACTATGTCATTAAATACCTTCGTTGTTATAGTAGTTCTTGAGCTGCTTGGAAGTGAATTTGTCCCCTTTATCAGATCTCAATGTCTTGATTTGTCTACTTGGCTGGTTTTTCCAAGATCTGTGGCACTCCAAGAGACCTCTAGATCAGTGTCAAACTGAAGATTCGAAATTGGAGGGAAATGAAGAGTTCGAGGTAGTTGTGCAAGGAGGGAAGAGTTGAGCAAAACAAGCTTTAGTTTTAGAGAGAACTTCAACGAAAAGTGTATAATATAGGGAATCCAGAGAAACTAGCTCAGACAAGAATGATGTTCATGAGTTGTGGTTAGTCATTGGACTAAAAATGTGACTTCTTCATAGGTTGCAAGGGTAGGAAGTGTGTATTTTCATTTTACATCTTTGTAATGGTGTTGAATATCGATAAAGAGTGTGTTGGTTCCAAAACTATGCCCTTTGTCTGTGTTTCTCCATTGAGAGTGGGTTGCAAGTCCTAAGCTAGGGTGTTTGTAAGCCATTTACTTGGTCCCATCGTTCCCATCTACATCACAAAACAGTTCAGTGTTGATGGCCTTTATCTGTCAACAATCTTGTGCTTTGGACAATGGTGAATCTTTTAATTGCATAATACATTATGCATGTCCAACAATGAATGCAGTTCATGACATCGTGTTGGGGTAATTTGTCCACCAATTCATGTGCTTTCTTTATCCTCCCTCTTCTTATATACGTGTCCATCATGGCCTGATACTTGAAAGCACTTCTCATTTGTACATATCCCAGTTCCAAAGCCCCCATCTGGATCACGTTGGGGAAATGCACTTAAAGGCTGTTGAGTTTTACAATACCCATGCCAATTGTAATTTTTCGGAAATCTCCAAAGCTCTTTTGACCAGCTCGTCTTTGCATATACAACAATTATCTAATTCTAAAATTCAATTTAAAATCCTTTGAAATCTAATTGATATTGGGTTCTAAAAATATGGACAGTTAGACATATGAATTGGCAGGCGTAATTTGCAAAAAGGTGCTAATGACAAATGTCAAATGGTACATATAAACTAAAAATTTGGCGATGGGCATACTTGGATCCTTCCCTAAGGATCTAGTAGGAATCTATATACATCCCTACAAGTTTAGAAGGAATATTTATACATCTTAACACCTTTCTAGATCTAAGTAGAATGAGTTATCATACTACAACACAGAATTTCGCTTGTTTTCTCCCCACTATATGTATGTATGCAAAAGTAATGCAATAACAGTTCATACTTCATACGGTGTTTCAGCTAGCAACAATAGATCTCCCTTGGGTACCAACCTCTTGCTTTATCCTATTCTAGAGCAATTCCTTAAAGGAGAGCTAACTATGTATAGTTCTAGGGAGGAAAATTCAATCTCCTAAGCACACATATATCTCCTCCATAGGGACATATAAGGAAGAATTAGGATTGTCTAAGCCATTCAGCTTATTGCAAAGAAACATTTGGCCCTCCAACCTACTCCATGGAAGTAGGTAGGGATTGAAGAGGAGTTGGTGCATTCATCTACAACAATAGTTTTTCTGGCAAGTTATGTGTGAGAGGAAGGAAAGGCATAAGTAGCAGACAAAAGGGAGGTTCGTGCACCCTAGTGTTCTTGACCTTATATAATACCATAGTTACTTCAATGCCCAGGTACAGTGAACAAAGTACCTACTATAGACCCCCAAATTTTCGGTACATACATATAAGTGTGCTCTTGTGTGTCATCTATTCAATTCATTAAAAAAAATTAGAAACTGTAATGTCCCTTTTGGGCTCAAATTTGAGGAATTTGGATTTTCCCCAAAACTCTAATGGAACATCGTCGAAAATCATGCCAACCACATGTAGAAAACCAGATTTTTATGATAGCAAACTGATTTTATGCAAAAATTGGGCAGCGACCTGTTTTATGTCCATCAAAACCCTAAGCAACCTAAGTAGAATTCATATGTTAGCCTTTCCCACACACAGATTTGCAAAAATACATCGACAACATGAAACACTTGATGAATTCATGCAAAATAAATGCTTCAACAATAAATTACAGACAACTGAAATTAATTATTGCTCAAAAACAATTGAAACTTCAAAATTTCATATCTTCCTAAACACTTGGAGATAAAATGCAAATGATAGCTCAAAGCGACCACAAAAATATCAGCTATATAATAAAATTAGAATCATATTTTTCCAACCACGAAAACCCACTAAAAAGTGATCCTGAAATATCAGGATGGGTAGATCAAGATGGAAATGAATGTGGTAGCCCTAAAAAATCATGCCCTAGCTGGAATGTGTGCCGTAGCATTGATGGAAACCCTTTTCGTTTTGAAATTCAAAATTTTGAAGCTCTAATGTGACCCCTGGATGAAGTCGCCAATGCAACAAATTAGGGTTTCCATCCCCGAGTGTTGAAACTATTGAGGATTTTCGTCCCCAATAGGATCCAATGAGGGTTTTCGTCCTCAAAGGATGAAAATGAGAGTATCAATGCTCCAATTTCCAAAAGAGAAGTATATAATTCACAAGATGATGATTACAATGAGCCCCAACATTTGCTTTTATAGCCTTTTCTTTCCTTTCTTTGTGGAGTGCACTCCATGTAGGCCTCTTTATTTCTTTTTTAACATTTCTTTTTCCCTCTTAAAGAGGGACAACTATTCTCCCTTTTAGCCAACTAAAAATAATGTAAAAATAGGACTAAGGTCTTTTTTCTACTTTAGTATTTAAAATATACCTTAAATTTTAATGATAATATTATTAAGTTGTCCCAAAATGAAGAATTAGTCGGGCCCAACTTGAAATATTATTAATTATTTTTAATTTAGAAAAGGGGACATTACAGTCCTCCCTCCCCAAATTTGTTTGCCCTCAAGCAAATGCAAGCTCTCATACCCAAGTGCCAATGTGCCAAAGTGAAAGAACATGTAGTACTCCCATAATCTAACAAGATCTGTGCCTGTCAAGTGAGAGAACTTCTGCAAAAACAAACTTATGCAATGGCTGCCCCTATCTTCATTGAAGTCCCTTGGCAGCCCATGAAGTTTTATGGCTGCCTTGAAGAAAAAACCAGTTGTCCCAATTTTGTCCTAAAAAAACAGCAGTAGCAATTTCTTCCCTTGTACACTCAGCTATACAAAACACTTTCCAGCTAGCTGTAAGCTCAAACAAAGGGCAAAAAACTAAAAAATGCTCAGCAACTTGACCAACAAAAGCATTTGCCAATGGGACATGGGATTTCACCTTCCATCTCACCCTTGTCAACTGTGGTGGAAGAACACCCTCTAATCACATGCATGAATGCAATTGAAAAAAGAATGAGAGCTGCCAAAAATGATGTCAGCAATGCTATTGAGTACAAATGGGCTCATAATTGTCATAAGGATGCTTCTTCTAACACTTGAGAGTAACCAAACATCACCCCTTATTTCTCCTATGCTTGGTTGGAGCCTTTTTGCAAAAATAACCAAATTATGAGTCATCATACCTTGCCTTTGTTGTGTTGCTCTGATTTTCAAGTGGGTTGCCCTTTGAAACTCACCATTCACCAATCTCCAATGGTGTTCTACTCTCCAAGACGAACTATGAATCCATTGTGCAAGGTTGTCCCAATGTGTACCACACAAGAAAGTCACCTTGTTATAGAGAACTCTTTTGCTGTCCAAAAATGATGATTTGTGGCTGCCAATAAGGAATTTCGGGCTCGCATACTCATTGCTGCCCTTTGCCTCTTCAATGTCTCCAATATTTTGTTGCTTCAACCCAAATATGGAAGAGGCTTCATCTCCTTGCAAAGGGTGATCACAAGTGACCATAAATTTGACATTCTTCATGATGTCATCTTCTGTTATAGTTGCAATCTTATTTGCTTTTTCATTTGTATGGGGAAGAGAAAACTCAGCTGTTCTTCCTTCATCACACCTATACCTACACATTGAACAAACTTATTAGAGAAAACAAGAATTCTCATGAGACTTCTTCATTTCATGCCTTGTAGATATGATAGCCAGACTGATGACCTTTTTGCTAGGACGAGGGCAAACTTCCAACAAACTGGTGTCATACAAGTGAAGGTCCCTGTCCTAAAAACTCAATCATGCTGCCCTAAACACAGATTGAAATCATGCATTTTTCCCTAAAAAATCAGAAAGTAGATGGAAAACCTCTCTATAATGTTGTTGTAAGAATGAATATTACTTTTGGTTAGCAACCCTTCACCCAAATGGTTAAGAGAAAAAATTCTTCTTATTTCAGTTGTAAACATGGGACGGTTAAAGGGGGCTTGCAAATTTTCTTTGCATCTCAAGGATGGTAATTGAAAAACAAGTACAGTTGTCATACTAAATATCCCGCATGAAATCTTGCAAAAACAACATAGTGGAGGCTAGAAACACTTTGTTGATAGCTGAAAATACCTCAATAGTGTGGAAACTATCCCCTCTCATGGCTGTCCTCTTCTTCTATAATGAAGTAAATTGGAAAGGGAGCCTAGAAATGTTTATGACATGCAGTACAAAATGTAAAATTGTCAAACTGAATATGCTCTTGAATTTTTTCTAAAAACAATATAGCAGGGACTAGCAAACACTTTGTTTGACTAAAAATACCTCAAAACAAAACCCTCTCATGGTTGTCCCAACTGTATGACACTCAAATAATGCTTATAAACAAGGGAAAACAATGATAGCATACAAAATCTTGTGACAACTTCACTACAAAAATCAATTCAACATGTTTACAACTCACAACCATACCTTCCATGTCTATGGTGGAAGAACACCCTGAATCATATGCTGAATGGGCAGCAAGATAGCATCCATCTTGTTCATCTTCATACAGTGCAACAATTACTAATTCAAAGGATTTACGTGAGCATGTTTATCACTTGGGAACTCAAAACCCTTATGTCTAGATTGTTGTTTTGAAAATAAAATTGTAGAGTTTACCTCATCATGTGTTGCCCATATACCTTGCCTTCTTTCGTAAGTTCCCCCCTTCTTGGTTGTACCAACTCTGATTTTTCTTGATATCCTTGCATTGGAGTGTAGAACTTGGCTTCAAGGAACACTCTAGGAGTAAATCCTTCACAACTATAACAAGATTTTCAAAACAATCCTTCATAAAATTTCTTTCTAACCATATGCATGGAGTAGCAATATTGAATTCAACAAGTGACTTCCTCATTATTATAATTCAAAGGATCAACTGGAACCCAAACTTTTATGTTCACATAATCTTGAACTTGCAAGAAAAGATATATGTGCCCTATGTTACTCAATGAGTTCTTCACATTATTACCAATTATATTATGAGGCATCAAACATGACATATGATCATTCTTTTCAACAAGCTGCCCATAATGGCACAAGTATGGCAGCAACATAGGAGGAGATAAAATGTGATCATTTTTATCATACCTTGGGCTGCCAACAAGGAGCTCACCCTTATTTTGTTGGTACTTGTCTGGAATATCTTCAAAACTCTCTCCAAGGTTATAAACTCCCTCAATCTGCCCCTCATTGACTGTTGTTTGGGAAATTCCAGCGAATTGAAAGTAATTATGAAGAACCGGAAGTGCCCTTCCTTCATGGACATACCCTTCCATAATGTCATCCTCATATACTTCATGCAAATCTGATTTTTCTTCTCCATTTTTCTGCAACATGCCATCATTAAAAATCAATGAATCATCATTAAATATCAAAGGATTTTTACCTTCCAACTCGTGCTTCATAGCTTCCTTCTCTTCCCTAGGCTCGTGCTTCGAGATTTCATCAAACCCTTGGCCCTCCATATTGTTGTTCTGAAAATCAGTCAAGGGCTCATCCTTAAGGAAAATGTCAGGTACTTTTTCCTCTTTCTTTAGAGATATTGTTGCATCAAAAACCCTTTTTGGTTCTTCATTTAACAACACCTCTCTATGTCCTTCAACATGGTCTTCTTGGGACTCCACCTCAAAGCCCTCTTGCAAATCTAATTTTTCTTTTTCTTCTTGTGTAGCTCGTGACCTAGGCTTGGGCCTTGATCTTCCCTTGCTTACTCCCATGAGCTCAAAAAATGACATGGCATCACAAATATTTTCTGGAAGATCCCTATACTCCTCATACCATGTAGCAATGTTGTCCACTTTGGATGGCTGAGTATTATTGACTTCCTTTGAAGAGCTCCTTCCACCATTTGGATCTTGAAGGGTATGGATCAGCTGAGCCATTTTATTGGCCAATATTTCTTGCCCTAGGGCAAGCCTTTCAAATCTAACATCACTAAAAAATACAACCTCCATTTTATCTTCTTGCATGAAAACCCTCAGGCTGGGAAGACCGAAGCTCTGATACCACTGTAATGTCCCTTTCGGGCTCAAATTTGAGGAATTTGAATTTTCCCCAAAACCCTAATGGAACATTGCTGAAAATGATGACAACCACATGTAGAAAACCTGATTTTTATGACAGCAAACTGATTTTATGCAAAAATTAGGGCAGCAACTTGTTTAGGTCCACAAAACCCTAAGCGACTTAGGTAGAATTCAGATTTTTAGCCTTTCCCACACACAAATAAAAATACATCAACAACATGAAACACTTGATGAATTCATGCAAAATAAATGCTTCAAAAATAAATTACAGATTGTTGGAATTAATTATTGCTCAAAAACAACTCAAATTTTAAAATTTCATATCTTCATAAATACTTGGAGATAAAATGCAAATGATAACTCAAATTGACCACAAAAATATGTAGCCTATCCAATAAAATTAGAATCAGATTTTTCCAACCACGAAAACCCACTTAAAAGTGATCTTGAAATCTCCAAATGGGTAGATCAAGATGGAAATGAATGTGGCAGCCCCAAAAAAGCATGCCCTAGCTGGAATGTGTGCCCTAGCACTGATAGAAACCCTTTCCATTCTGAAATTCTGAATTTTGAAGCTCCAATGTGACTCCTAGATGAAGTCACCAATGCAACAAATGAGGGTTTCCATCCCCAAGTGTTGTGACTATTGAGGGTTTTCATCCCCAATAGGATCCAATGAGGGTTTTCGTCCTCAAAGGGTGAAAATGAGAGCTCAATGCTCCAATTTCCAAAAGAGAAGTATATAATTCACAAGATGATGATTACAATGAGCCCCAACATTTGTCTTTTATAGCCTTTTTCCATTTCTTTGTGGAGCACTCCATGTAGGCCTCTTTATTTCTTTTTTAACATTTACTTTTCCCTCTTAAAGAGGGACGACCTCTCCCTTTTAGCCGACTGAAAATAATGAAAATAGGCTAAGGGTTTTTTTTTCTACTTTAGTATTTAAAAATACCTTTTATTTTAATAATAATATTATTAAGTTGTCCCAAAATGAAGAATTGGTTGGGCCCAACTTAAAATATTATTAATTATTTTTAATTTAAAAAAGGGGACATTACAGAAACTAAATTAAAAAACGTTGAACATCTTTTGATTTGTTTTGCCATGTGATTACATGAGAACAGAAGATAGAATTCATGTGTGCAATATGGCTTCTAGAAGTTCTCTTGTTGGTATGATGATGTCACAAATCTAGACCATAGATTCAAACTAAAATAGGGAAGTGTTCTATGATATCACGATTAGAGTTCGGTTGATGTGATACTTGGTTCTATGGGTCACCTCTTTAACATGTATTACTCCCATAATAGGTTGATGAGTAAACTATTCATGGATGCTGCAGTTCCCACAGTCAAGGTGATCAATTGAGACCATGTGCAAGCTACGGAAGTGGCATGGCTGCTTAGTTGAAGGCGGTACATTCTACCCCGATTCCGGTTCATACTAGGAGGTAATGTTCATACAATATTCTTGACTATGCTCACATGAGAAGCGAGTTAGTATGTCATTCCATTATTGTTAGTGCCAATTGTTGATGTGATGTCTCATATTCATTCTGAATCATAACAATGGTGGATTAGTAGCACTATGCTATAGTGCTACAACTGACGATGGTCTTAACAGAAGGCAAGGTCAACATTGTAATCTGGACATACATCAACCGTTGTTCTGCTTGCATGAACAATGATGGTAGACAGGGATGGATTCATTATACTTTGTTTCTAATAAAACTCTATACCGGATTTTATGTTTATTGGCAAGTATTATTTGCAACTCTGACCAAACTTTTCAGTGCAATATAAGCAATCCAGGCTTCAGAATTTCAAGCTAATGTGGCTTAATTTGTGATCAATATATTGCTAAACAGACTCTAAGTCATGGTGACAGGAAGTCTATTGCCCAGGTTTGGCACTTCTGAATCATGTCTATGTTAAACAAGTGATCACAAGACCAGTAGTTGTAAAAATTCACATCTACTAATCCCAGAACAACGGAGGTGCCTATGGGGTGGGCAATAGTAACCTAGGAACAAAAGTACTCTCTGAATCCTGCTGGAGTTGGACAGCTATTAATACTCTTGAGTTATGTCAATTGGTTGAGCTCTCATTGAGATATTGTCAGAGCATGAAGCATACATGAAGACCCATACTGTACATGAAACATGGGACAACTAGGTGGAGCACATATGCATGTGAAATTTCCAAATTACACTTACATGTAATGGCATCTAAGCAACTTTGGTAATCTATGTCTGTATGCAATATTCGACGCCTCAAAAGAAAAATGTGTACAAGTTGTGACTTTAGTCACAATAAATTTATGTAAGTGCCTGGAAGAACCTGCTATGAAAAAGTGTTACTGGGAGGCTTCTTATCGACATTTTCGTTTATGTTTGTCTTGCTGCTATCAAATGCTTCTATGAAACAGATTGTGGCTCCTTCTCTAGGTCAGTGCATAGGGTCTAAAAATGTATCTATTGTATCCTCCCTAGGCAGGATTGGCGAATTAGGCATTTGAATAAATATATTGACTGCCTAGATAGAATTTAATGACCCAAAACAAATTGTGCTTTTATTTCCCTAGGCAAGCAGTTTTGACTTGGATAGATGTCTGAAATTCTCAGAAGCAGTTTTGTTTAGTATCTCTGATAATTCCAGTACATAATGATAGGTTATCACCTGGAAGGTATACTTGCGAGGAAGGTCTCCTATTTATACTGGCAGACTGTCGACTTAAACCCAGGGATGTCTCATCCATCATTTTATAGAGGAGAAGTATGGGACTTTTGTTTAACCTGGGATGCTTTGACCCTAAAAGTAGCTCTTGCAGAACGAAAATTCTCATAGAGAAGAAGAGAGATTTCCATACAGGTAATCTCATTGTGCTTCAAAGCTGAACTTAGCTGTTGAGAGTTGAATGTTGGGCAAGTATAGGATCTGGAGGATTTATGGCTGCAGTCTTATTGCATCTGCCTATTTATGTTTACGCAATTTTCACATTTTCAATGCGAGATACCATGGGATTTTGAGGACCATATGCTCAGGTCTTTTCTCTGTAAGTTGGCATTCAGTTTTGAATTCTGTATTCTTGTGTGCCTTTTAAACCCAGCATTTCGTCAGAACTTGGAAGTGAGAAGTCCACCTCCGAGGGCAAATGTACTTAAAAAACCGAAGCTAAGCATGAAAAAATCTCCAAAAAAATCTGGGCAAATATTCAAGGCTGGGATTAGTGGCTACAAATGTCTGCTATCATGCTCATCCATAACATCTTCCAAACATTTACGGCTACACGGTGTATCAGGGAATTAGTGTGCTTGGCAACTGATGCCTTTTGCAACGAGATTATAGCTTCGTACCCATGGACAGACATTTCAGTTAAATCCAGGAAATAAAAGCAGAATCAAAACTTACTGGAAATCTTGGAGATATATTGAAATAGTCAGCTCCATCACTTGTTATCAGAGATCATTGACAATACCTCCTGAAATATAAGTTAAGATTTGATATTGACATAATTGGTTTTCATGCGTAATTGTATGGGTATTCTATATTCACTAGTCGCTGGAATGCAAAACTCCCAAAGATTCAGATCCTTGCAGCCATTAACATTGGACTATTAACTTCTAGCAATAAGCTCAGCCTTGACTGTTCAAAGCTGATTGTGAGTCCAGATGGGAATGACTATAAGAGCCCCAACTTTATGTGGATGCATTGACAGTAATTGATGGAATTAAAAGACAATGCAATTGCTGCAATGAATAGAAAAATGGACAAAAAAACATTGAATATATTTCCATGTAGGAAATAAAAAGTTGTTCTTGCCAGACCAGAGCTTACAAGGTGGATATTTATAGATTGTTTGGGGTTTATGGATCGAAGGCTCAATCGATGCATGAGATACAGAGGGTTCAGATTCAAAAATACTTTGTTGCAATTTATTGTAAACTGCTTAATTTGTTTTTTTACTGGTTGTCAAATTCACAACAGCATTTCTGTGATCTTATCACCAAAGATCGAAAACTGTCAGACAAACTACAATGAGACGTTGATGTTGCCTACCGATAACCAAATTGTCAATAGCGTTTTCAAGAGAATATTTGTCTTTCAACACAGTTGTCTTTTCCATGGAGAAGGGTAAAACTCCAGGTCCAAATGGCTTTTCTATTGAGTTCTACCAAGTCTTCTGGGATATTGTCAAGCAGGATTTACTCAATGTAGTGGAAGAGGTTAGACAGGCCAAAACCCTGCTGAAGGAAAAACAAAACCTTTATCACTCTTATTCCGAAATCTAATGAACCGGAAGATATCTCTGGGTTCCGCCCTATAGCCTTATGCAATGTTTTGTACAAAATCATAACCAAAGTCGTAGCAGAGAGACTAAAACCCCTTCTCCATAAACTTATCTCCCCTGAGCAAGGTGGGTTTGTTCCGAGTCACCACATCTATGATGAGATTGTGTTAGCCCAAGAAATTTTGCATTCCATGGAAATTCAGAAAAAGCTGGCAATGTTTATTAGACTGGACCTTTCCAAAGCCTATAATAGAGTGGACTAGGGTTTTCTCGGTAAGGTTCTGGCTCAATTTGGTTTCTCTATGGGATGGATTAAATGGATTGAAGCATGTTTTACCTCGGTTTCCTTTGTTGTTCTTGTTAATGGTTTTCCTACACAATTTTTTGAGGCTTCCAGAGGTCTCAAGAAAGGAGATCCATTATCTCCTTTTTTATTCATTATCCTGGCAGAATGCATGGGGCGACTTGTCAAAAAAACTTGCCAAGAAACAAGAACTCATGGAATTCAGTTGGCTCACAATTGGCACCCGATTTCTCGTCTCTAATTTGTTGATGATTCCACGATGATTGAGAAACATACACTCCAGGAAGCGAGACAGATTTAGAAAATGCTAGATACTTTTTCAGACGCCATTGGTCAGTTGATTAATCTAGCATTTTCTTTTTTCATACTTTTGGCAGACAAGAGGAGCAAATTTTAAACCTCTTCCAGTTCAAGAAGAGCATGTTTCCTCTCCAATATCTAGGGTTTCCTCTTGCCTCAAAAAATTTGAAAGACTGGCACTGGTTAATCAATAAGGTTGACTCAAAAATACAGAAGAGGACGAACAAATGGCTTTCATTAGGGGGGAGGATGACATTAATTAAATTTGTTCTTCAAGTTATGCCTACATAGGTTGCCTCAGTTCTAAGTATTTTTGGCACTATTTTGAAACAGGTGGACTCTATATGCCAGAGGTTCTTATGGAGCGGAGTTCAAAACAAGAAGAAATGGTCCCTAGTTAAATGGGAAACATTATTGGCCAAAAATTGAAGGACTAGGATTCAGATCTTCTCCTAAACAGAATAAAGATTTAGCTGTGAAATTATATTAAGGACTTCTTGTTCATTTGAGTGATTTGTGGGCTGCTACTTTCAAAGCTAAGTATGCTAAAAATAATCCCCCGAAGGCTATCCTTCAATCTAATCTCCCTTCTAAAGGATCTCCCACATTGATGTTTATCAGAATGGGAGAAGGTATGATAAAAAAAGGAGCTTTTTTGGATTGTTAACAATGGTCAAATGACCAATTTTAGGATGGACTCTTGGGATGGTCAGCACCCTCTCATTCTCCAATTCCCTCAACTCACACCCATTATGAAACACATGCAAGGTATTGGTTGGATTAAAGTGGCCCATTATGGGAGAATTGTTACCCTTCCTTGGGAGAATGGAAAAGATTGGGTTCCTGTTTCAGAATGGCCCATTACAGTACGTCATGAGGACCTCACTTTGATTGAAAAAGCACTCCAGGCTAGGCCTTTGTCTTCTTCACCTTTTCTAGATAAACTGGGATGAGGGCGGGATGTATCTGGTACATATTCAGTATCTTCTGACTATTCTTCCCTGTTGATTAATAATCCTCATCCTCTTCGGTTTCTTTTAAAACATTTATGGCAGCCAACTATGTGGCCCAATGTCAGTTTCTTTGTTTGGCTGCTTATTCATAGAAGAGTCCTCACAGGAGATCGTCTTTTGAAGAGAGGTATGTATGGTCCTTTCAGATGCACTCTGTGTTTACAGGATGAAGAATCTTCTTCACATCTTTTCTTCCTTTGTCCTTGGGTTACTCCTATCTGGCATCAATTCTCTTCTTTGTTTCAATTACACTAGAATAATTTTGCATCCATAGGGGAGACTTTCAAAGCATGGCAAAGAAATCTTCCTAAAGGCCAAAATTTCCTTCTGATTTTTTGGAATGGTATCTCCCTCACTCAGGGAGATGTGGAAGGTTTCCAGACTGAGTTCTTCAAGCAGGGTTTTGAGGTCTTTGGTAGCTATTTGACGGATCTTTTCAATCAAGTGGTTAGCGTGGGCTTCCCTCCTACTTGGTCTCATCATATTATTCACCCGATTCACAAAGTTGGGTCCATTTTTGATCCGAACAACTACAGGACTATCATGGTGGGCAATTCTTCCTCCAAACTCTATGTTACAGTCCTCCACAGGCTGTCTGAGATTTTGGAGCGGAAGCAGCTTAGACCCAGAGGTCAGGCTGGTTTTCACCCTGGTTTCCACACCATCAACCACGTCTTCACACTTCGGTCTATTATTGAGGAGGCTCGCCACCGCTCTTCAAAAGTTTATTGTTGTTTTGTAGACTTTCGAAAAGCTTTTGACTCCGTACCTCAGATGGCCCTCTTCCAGCGACTCCGAGACATTGGTATTTCTGAGATTCTTATTATCGCCATCATGCGCCTCTATGAGTCCATCCTTGGTCGTCTTTGTACTACACACGGATTGTCGGACCTCATCAGGAGCACCATTGGGGTTAAGCAGGGGTGCCCCCTATCTCCTACCCTCTTTGGTATTTACATTGATGAGCTGGAATCTTTTCTTCGGGACCACATTCAAGAAGGGGATGGTTGCCTTTTTCACCACGTCTTGATTTCTATTCTCCTATTTGTCGATGATATTGTTTTACTCGCCTTTTTTCCTAAGGGGCTTCAAAGGCAACTTGATGCACTTGCTCTATTTTGTGATCTTCGGCATTTGACAGTTAATCTGGGTAAGACCAAGGTCATGGTCTTTAACGGGTTGAAGAAATCACACCTCCATTTCTTTTTCAAGGGGCGGGCAATTGAAATTACTAATACATACACCTACCTGGGAGTCCAATTCTCAGGGCCTAGATTTAGTATGAGGCATGCTCTTCAGCCGAGGGTGAATAAAGGGTATGGGTCTCTTGCCATTCTCGAGAGACAGTGCTTTCGGCACCACTTTCAGGACATCTCCTCCAAGATGTTTATTTTGAACTCCCTCATCTGCCCCACTGTTCTTTATGGGTCTATTGTTTGGGGGCCCTCCCTTTTAGACACTGATTGGGATTCTGCTGAGAGGATTCAGACTCTCCTCCTTCGTCGCTTCATCAGATGCAAGCAGACGGTCCCTGTACGTACCCAAAATTGTAGGGTACTGTACTGCCAGAACAGTGTAACAAGTGCCCCGATGATGATACAGGTCTCCTCGCAAGGTGTTCGGGATCCGGAAAAGCCCTCGGAGTATGCGTTAACATCCCGCATGCCCCGCTTAGCCCCCGCGCCCTTTGTTTTCTCCTTTTTCCCTCTTTCCTTGGCCTCTTGACCTTCAGTGACGAAACCGCCGCCCTGCAGGGCGGCAGTCCTGTAACCGCTGCCCTGCTCAGAGCGGCGGTCCTGTGTGCGTTTTCCAGAACACTCTTTTGACACGACCCACGTGAAATATCACGGTTTACCAGCTTTTCTTTGCCGACTTGGGCATGCATTTATGTTTTTGGTCCCCTGGAACAGTGTTTTTTCTTTGTTTATTGTTTAGGAGTTCAATTTGGTTTTGGGTTTTGAGTGTTGGAATTCCTATAAATGCATGGTTTGTGCACATGCAAAAAGAAAAGAATTTGGTCTGGAGTTTTTGGCCACCATTCTTCCTTGTTAGAGTCTTCTGATTTTCAGTGGTTTGGTCTGTTAGTTTTCTTAGGATTGATAGCATAGTTCATTTCATACTTGGTTAGTATTGCTCAGCTGTTAGTAAGCCATAGACCCATCTTGTGCAGGCAGTGTTGTTGTTCCATCCAATCCAGTTAGAAGCTTGCCTCTGATTCCTCTTTGCTGTAGATTTGTTTTCATCGTGACGTAGAGTTCTTAGTTCAATTCATTATATACCTGGTTAGCTTTATTCAGCTGTTGGTAAGCCACATATCCAACTTGTGCAAGCAGTGTCTTTATTTTGAAACAAAACAGCTTAGGAAGCCATTAAAGTTGCAGGTTTTTCTCTTCGTATAGGATAGTTACAAGTTCTGGTCGCTTCATGTTGCATGACTCGCAGTAAAATCCCGCTAGGAATCGCATAAGCCAAGCTCTGTACTCTTGCGCTATCCCTCTCCTACTCGCATTCTCGGTCTGCATTCTGAGCTGTCCTTGTCCCAAAATCTACTCCTATTGGTGCTAGCATTACACGCTTTTCTGGATCCAAGTGAACACGAAAGAACGAGAAGATCATACTGAGGGGACGAGATCATACATACACCATCGGATTCGCCACTGTTCTGCGGAATCCAGGTTTTAAATTTCAAAGTTCTAGTCAGAATCATATCAAATAGAGTAGTTAATCGCTTTATTTCAGTAAATTCTATTCTCGATATTGCCAGGGAAGCTGTGGGGATTGATAGTTTCTGAGAAACTATGATTCACTCCTCGCTTCTGAGGTAGGATCGAGAATCTTGCAGGTAGATTAGACAGGCTATTTTATTTATTTAGAATAATTCTACAAATCGCACAGGCAAATAACCACACTCGGTTATCTTGTCTGTTTTAAATTATTGTTTAGTTATTATTTCTAGATACGCTTAGAATAGTTTGTTTTCATTACCATTGTTAGAATACTTCTTAGAAAGATAAAAGTTATATGCAGTTAGATTTATTTCACGTAGTTAGAATTTATGTCATTACAGTTAGATTGTATTTTGTTTCGTATGACAATCACAGGACCTCAAGAGCCCAGGGAATATATATTTGAGCCAATCGTGCCTCAACCAAACCTCGTCGCAGCGATAGTTGACATAGACCAAAATCTCAGGATACAAGTATTCCGAACAACCACAGATTTACAACTGATCAGTTCACAGTTAAGAGGATTAAACATAGAAGACGACCAAGCACATGCGTTTTGGTCAAGCCAGCTAAACTACAGATTACCCTAGAAAACATCCATACGACTGTAGAAGGGCTCGAAAGAGAACAAACATTCAGGTGTGATCCTTTAGTTCCACAGCCAGACGCTGGAGACACCCTCGTAGATATAGATACCAGCTTAAGAATCCAAGTAGCGAGAACGCCCGTAAGATATTCTGAGAAAATCGCACAACTATTAATTCTAAATATAGAAGCTGAGAAAGGCGTACGATTACTGGATACTAGGAATTAGAACTTGATCTCGTGTATGACCATAATAGGACTGCAACAACCGAGAATCTATGGTTGTGATCCACAGATCCCACAGCCCAACGAGTCCACAGGTCAATCCGATATAGACACTGGCCTATGCACACTTGGTATTCGAGGTCTACCCCACTTCCACCTATCATCGTCCAACAACTATCCTTACTGGACATAACAGCTAACGAAGCTAGGGAATTCTGGACTAGGCTAGAAAATCGTCCGTAGAGTCAATTATATTCATCATCCACCATATGACCTTATCGGGAGAAATATACGAAACTATCCCGGGTCATTTTCCCCGTATTCCGCAACCCATAGATCGAATCACGCCAGAGCTCGATATTGATTAAAGCCTTCGAGTAGTCATCCTTGTTGATCGATCTATCACACCAGTCCAAGTTAGAAGGGCCTTCTTTGCCTTAGATTCGCAAATTCCACTAGTGCGTGTCGAAGACATTAGATTGCCTAACTAGTTTGTCTGCATATTCTACCCCCACAGGCTGTCTCGGCATGACCTCGGGAGGTCGGGTACGCGGAAGAGTCACTTGTAGATTCTCATGCTCGCTTGTCACTTTTCCGGCGTACAAAATTGGTGAACCTGACATGAAACAAACAACTGTTTCACCTTCTGTACCTCATTAGCATTCACATCAGTTTCACCAACAAAATTGGTGAACCTGACGTGAAACAAATGAAATTAGTGAAGCTGACATAAAACTTCCTACTTTCTCGTTTGGAGTCATAATATCACGCTTCCTTTCACAAATCACCTTCGCTCCTTCCCATTATTCTGTGGGTATTCATATACCCCCCGAATATGTCGAGATTCGATGCATATGGTAGACCCCTCTTGGGTCTCGAGGCATACTACGCCCAACAGAACAGGCAATCATCACCCTCGCTCTCAGTATGGGGCGACAACTATTCAACTAATCAGTTGTCAACACAAACCCCAAGAATCAGATATAGTTCGTCTCTTCAAACCTAAGGAGTTAGATCAACTCCCTCGAACCCAACAAGCAGAGCCTTCAGGTTTGAACAATATGACGTTTACCGGAGAATCCGGTTCTTTCCTCAAATACTACTCAGACCACAAATTAGTAGGCAATCGGATCCATACCTAGTCTTAGATGATGGACAATCAATACCTTATCCTAGGAGTGAACAACGCTCCCGGGGTATGTACCCACCTATAGGAGGTTTACAAGTACAACCCGAGATCCCTTTTCAAGAAAATACCTCTATAGGAAATACTCTCAAAGAAACTTGGCAAGATAGCAATCAGTTCATGACAGGATATCACATGCCTATACAACACCAGGGTATACAACAAACGCCGATCAGGTAAAGTACCAGTGACTTCACCGAATGAAGTCATTTCAACATTCGTAGAAAGAGTGAGAGGGTTAGAACTTGCTCAAGAAAATCAAAATTCTCCGTTCATGCAAACGAGAAGTTCCAATTCTCCATACCACTCTGGCCAAGTAGATCTCCTCACAGGAGTAGGCACGTTAGGCATGCCTCCTCAATTTCCTCAACAAATGCCAACAAGGCCCACCATCTCTAACACTATTCCTCCAGGTCTAGTGTCAAACAATCCATTCCTTGACAATAACCCATCCTATTTAAGCATGTACTCTAAGTCCCCACAAGGAGATATGTTCTCCTCTCCCGGCATGTTTGCTCAAACGCAGGGACCTCCCTATGCCCCTGCCAACGCATACGCTGCACCGTATCAACAACCTATCCCACCACCGCTCCCTCAACAACCACCATCAATGGTCGAAAGCTATGCGATAGGGGCGTATTCAGAATATCTAAAGGAACCCTTAGATTTCACCATACGAAGCATCATGCTTCCAAGACCTCTCCCTGATTTGCCCAAGTTCAAGGGTGAGGGAGATCCAAATGCACATATCAAAGCTTACGCTACTGCCATACGAGAATTACTTCCTTAGGATGGGGTTGTTGCTAAAATATTTCCCAAAACCTTGGAAGGCATCGCTCTTGATTGGTATTATAGAATACCTGAAGCTTCCATACATTCGTTTAAACAACTCGTGTCAGAGTTCATCAAAGCCTTTGACATGAACAAACTATTGAGAACAGGAATCAGGGAATTCTTGCATATCAAACAAGAACACAATGAATCTGTCGCCCATTTCATCCAGAGGTGGCGTACAGTTCTTTATTCGTCAGCAAGTGCTCCAAACATGGATCAGATGGAACTATGCGATTTATTCCTTCATTCTCTTAGCAGAGAAGTGAAGGAAGAAGTCCAGAAGTTCCCACTAAGGACTTATGATGAGGTACTTGAGAGCGCTCTGTGAATTGATCAAGCAGCGATAGATAGTGGTCGTAAGACATACGGAACAAACGGGAGGTTAATCACCTCCACTCAAAATACTACAACTACCACAAATGTCAATCAAGGACCCAAAATCCTTAACAAAAATCGTGGGGTAACAACGGATGGGGTAACCGACCAGCCCAAGAGGGTAAATGTCGTTAATACTCCGTCACAAACAAACAACCAGCGAAACAACAACTTTACCCCAACGGTCAATACAGTGGATTTTAACCATCCACAACAACAACAACAACAACAACGGTGAAATCCCATGCAAGGGCCAAGCCAAAACTCATTTGGTTATCAAAACCAAAGTCAAAACCAGAAACAACAATTCCAAAACTTTAGTCCTAATAGGCAACAGTTTGATCGGAATTTTAGGCCACAATACACACCAAACCAACAAAACGGGAATTACAACCCCAATTCTTATTGTGGTTTCCATAAAATTCGGGGTCACGACACTAGAACATGCCGCGACTATAATAAATTTATGCAACGCTTGCCAGAAGAACAAAGACAGTTCTTCACAGACTTGTTTTTGGCAGATCCCGTCTCATCATCACAACCAAATACGCTCGCAGGGGCAGTTTCCCCTCAGAATGCTCCCCTCAAGATCTTTAACGATCCGCTCCCAAATCATGATAGCAATAGGCTGAATCCAACTGGAACAAACAAAGGTGCAGTGATGGGAAACAATGATCATGAAGCTTCGACTTCATTAAATCTGTCAGTTGCGCCACAGTTGGGAGCTCAACCAAGACCTAAGATAGTTAGTTTGGTAGAATTAGATGCTGAACTACCTATCGAAGCTATAACAAGAACACGAGAGTATTTCTCTCAACCGAGCCCAAGTCATCTGCCAGAGACAGATAAGAGTCAGCAAATAGTTGAAAAACCCATCGGTGCCTATGATTTAATTAGTGACCTAACAAAGACCTTTTCACACATTTCATTTTTGGACTTACTAAAGAACTCTCCCCCTCACAGAGCTGCTCTTTTAGAAGCATTAGGTCTAGGCTATCTAATTAACATCACTCCACCTCCTGAAACACAAGTAAATCATGTAGATTTTGATATCCACCCTCCGGGGCAGCCGGACAAGGATGTCGAATTCATATTTGAAATAAGTAAAATGCCCACAGATGCTGAGATCGCACGCCAAGGTGACCCAGCCTTACACTTACAAGTGTGGGTTTATAATAACTATGTAAAACGGGCAATGGTTGACGATGGGGCCGCAGTTAACATAGTCCCTTTCTCTTTCCTCCAAAAACTTGGATATGGAGAAACGAACTGTTCCACTACAAGAAATACCTTGAGAGGCTATGATAGCCTTAAAGCCACTTCGATAGGAACTATAATACTGCCGGTCACCTTAGGGCCCAAAACCATCTTGACTGAATTTTATATTATAGATCGGGAAACTAACTATAATATGATCCTCGGCCGACCTTGGATACATCGAATGAAGGCAATCCCTTCCACGCTATTTCAAGAAGTAAGATTCTTGCATCTGGGAAAGGTATTTGTAGCCAAAGGCGATCCAAAACCTTTCGATTTGCACCTAGCTGATTTAAAGAAAAGACCAGGGGTGCACTCAGAATTTGAACTTCCAACAAACCAACTTAATAAACCCTCTGACCCAAAGCCAGAGGAAAAGTTGATACCTACGACGGATCTTGAAACTACCAGCATAGCCAAAACAATTCCAACCCCTAAAGGTAAAACTAAAGAAACAGTATCATTAGGGACTACTGCGAAAATCGTTGAGTTGATAGAACAAGATTCACCAATGTTCTTACCATTCGATTCAGTAGGCATGGGATTTTCCCTAGGTGTTGGTTCCTTGCCAGCAGAGGACCTCTGCATGGTAGAAGTAGAGTGCGTAAACGCAACAGATGCCCTAACATCTATACTCCTGACTAAGTACTGGACTCTCCATTTTAATGGAGCTAAATGCCGTTATGGAGCGGGGGCAGGTATAATTCTTACTTCGCCCGAGGAGAAAGTCCTCCCATTCGCTTTTAAGTTAAACTTTGAATGCACAAACAACGGCGCTGAGTACGAAGCCCTTCTTCTTGGCCTCACCTTAGCCAAAAGAATTGGTATTGATAACATCAGAGTCTTGGGAGACTCGCAATTAGTGACAAACCAAGTTTCTGAAGTATATGAAACTAAAGCCGAACATTTACAACTCTACAAAAATGCTGTATTAGATTTAAGCAAGGCGTTTAACTTCATATCCATTGAAGCGATCCCGCGAGAGAAAAATATTCTCGCCGATTCAATAGCAACCTCAGCATCACGTTTTACTCCAAGCAATGAGCTAGAAGATACTCACTTCACAGTATCCATTCGTGACGAACCATTAATAAAAACAATGACAAATCCTCTTTCAAACGGAAGTGAATCTACCATCCTAGACCATGTTGGAAATGATGCGGCTACTTTGGATTACTTAAATGCCTATGCAGCACTACATCTCTCCTATCACATGCTAGATTTATCCCTGATTCCACATTCATCTTCCTACTTCGGAAATCCTGTAACGGATCTTCCCTCACAAAGGGAACCTGGCATATACGCAATAGAAAATGGGGATGATTTAGATCTACCTCCAGCACCACCTGAGTTCGAAGAGGGTAACGCCTCTTTGATCGAAGAAACAATCCATGTCAACATTGGGACAGAAGATGAACCAAGAATATTGAAACTAGGTTCTTCGTTAACTCCAGAAGAAGTGGAAATACATACTCAGGTTCTCAAAGAACATCAAAAGGAATTTGCATTTAATTACAAAGAGATGACAGGAGTCGCACCCCACATTGCGGTGCACAACCTCGTCACTAGATCAGATGCAAAGCCAATTAAACAAAAATCAAGACCCATGAAGCCCAAAGTAGCTCTCATGGTAAAAGAGGAGGTAATAAAACTCCTTCAGGTAGGATTCATCAAGCCAGTTGACTACTCCCAATGGGTATCTAACATCGTTCCCGTTCTCAAGAAAAATGGAAAGATACGCATCTGCATAGATTTTCGAGATATCAACAAAGCTTGCCCTAAGGACGACTTCCCATTACCATCCATAGATGTTATTGTTGATGCAACAGCTGGTTTTGAACTCTTGTCTCTCATGGATGGATTCTCGGGATACAATCAAATCAAAATATCCGAGCAAGATCAAGCTAAAACCACGTTTATAACTCCTTGGGGAACCTATTGCTACGCTGTTATGCCATTCGGTCTCAAGAACGCCGGTGCTACGTACCAGCGGGCCATGACATACATATTTCACGATCTAATTCATAAAATCATGGAATCTTACGTAGATGACTTATTGGCTAAGGCCAAGAAGCGCTGTGACCATCCCGAAGTACTCCGCATCATTCTTTCACGCCTAATAGAATACGGAGTTACGCTAAATCCAGAGAAATGCGTCTTTGGTGTAACAGGAGGAAAGCTCCTAGGTTACATCATATCGTCACGAGGGATCGATGTTGATCCAACCAAAATTCGGGCTGTCCTCGAAATGGTCCCACCTTCGAGTGAATCTGGAATCAGATCATTTCTCGGAAAGCTGGGTGCAATCCGGAGATTTATCCCGGACCTAAGCTTCGCTGTTCATCCAATCAACAATTTACTCAAGAAGGACTATAGCATTGATTGGACTGAAGATTGCAATGAAGCTTTTGAAGCAGTTAAGCGTTTTCTGTTATCACCACCTACGCTAATGCCACCTAAGCTAGATCGCCCGTTAATCCTATATTCGCGAGCTACCAATGTCTCGCTGGCCTGTATGTTGGCCCAAGAAGACGATGACAAGAGAGAACGTGCGATTTATTTCATTAGCCGAACATTGCTCGACTATGAAACACGCTATACACAGGCAGAACGAGAATGCCTTGCCATAGTCTTTGCTACTAAACGCCTAAGACATTACATGTTGAATCAAGAAACGAAGGTCATGGTAAAGACGGACCATTTACGGACTTTTCTCACACAAGGGTCCTTGTCCAAAAAAGCTGGACGTTTTTATAACCTTAATGGGAGAGTTCGAATTAACATTTGTAAATCAGAAATCGGTTAAAGGACAAATCATCGCGGATTGGTTAGCTGACAACCCATTAGACGGAGGCGATTTAGTAGATTTAGACTTTCCAGATGAATGCGTATATTACATCGAAACTCGACCTGCTATCTCTGAGTGCCCTTGGTACACTGATATCATTAATTATATCATGGACCATACGTACCCGGAGGCAGTTACACCGCAACAAAGAAGGCGGTTACGCATAATCATAGCTAAATACGTCATTATAGAGCAGGTGCTCTATCGGAAAGCATTCGATGGAATGCTCCTAAGGTGTGTTGACACAGAAGAGTCCAAGAGGATTCTCCATGAATCCCACAGCGGTATATGTGGAGGCCACTTCGGTGGCCATGCCACCGCTCGGAAAATACATCGAATGGGCTATTTCTGGCCCACTCTATAACATGACGCGATAGAGTTCGCACGCAGGTGTCATAAGTGTCAAGAATTCTCTCATGAGATCCACATGCCAGCACAAGCTCTGCAACCAATCGCTACCCCATGGCCCTTTTCTACATGGGGCCTAGACTTAATAGGGAAATTCTCTCCCTCATCCACAGACGGCCACAATTTTATAATTACGGCCACTGAATATTTTACCAAATGGGTGGAGGCCATGCCTCTTACCACCGTACCCGGTTCGGTGATCGCTAAGTTCATTTTGAATCAAATCATTTGCAGGTACGGTATCCCGCAAATCATTATCTCCGATAATGGAACTTCTTTCAAAAATGAAGAAGTTCGCGAACTATGCGGTAAATTTAAAATAAGCCATCATACGGCTTCCTTGTATTATCCCCAAGCCAACGGACAGGCTGAAGCAACAAACAAAACACTGAAAGCCATTCTCCTTAAAACGGTGAAAGAAAACAAACGGGATTGGCATTTGAAGTTATATCCGGCCTTGTGGGCCCACCGAACCTCAATAAGAACACCAACGGGAGCAACTCCTTTCTCGCTAGTATTTGGGGCAGAAGCAGTTCTCCCGCTTGAGGTCGAAATACCCAGTCTCCGCATTTCACTACAAGGATTTCTGGATGAAGATGCTTACAGAGAAGCGCATCTTTCCCAACTAGAAAGCCTAGATGAAACTAGGTTAGATGCTGAACAACGGCATAGAGCTTATGCTGACCGAATGTGCCGGCAGTATAACAAGAAGGTTTATGAATGCGATATATACGAAGGTGATCTAGTTCTAAGACTAGACAGCCAGATCGACAAGAAGACCGGCGAAGGAAGGAAAGTTCCGGCCCAAATGGTTGGGCCCATACCGAGTCATGAAGGACTACGGAAATGGTGCTTATCTCTTATGTACGTTAGAAGGTGAGGAGTTTGGCGAAACAGTCAATTCCTTGCACCTCAAGCGATTCTACGCATAAGCAACTAGCGCTGCCTATATAGCTATCTACATTGCACTTTCATATAGATTAGGATCATTTTGTCCACTTGTTCTTACACAAATTGTGATCAAGGAATCTATTCTCAAAGCAATTTACTACAAACTCGTGATGTTTCTGGCATAAAGTTCTTTAATCATACCTCTCCATCTTCGTGTATCATCAAATCATCTTGGAATCTTTTATCAAACAAAATCAGACATGACGAAGTCTTAATGGTAACCATACCAAGATCTACAAGTTTGTTCTCGCTGTGATTTCTTCTTAGGATAGGTGTCTTGCCTATGGTCTGTTCTAGAAGCTTCATGGTGTCACATCTATCCCATATACACATCTCTTTGGAAATAAGCATATACTGACATTTTACTCAAAAAAGACAAGTCAAAAAGTGATTAAACAGAAAATTTTATTTTTACACATTTCCTTGCCCCACCAACCTTCGGTGATGAGCTTGCGTCTCTTACTAGTGACGTAGGGTTGGGAAAGGATGGAAATGCCCTTACTCGCCTATGCCTTTCCCACGGTGATAAACCCACGCTTTTTACTAGTAGCATGGGGCAAAGTGTAGGGGGTCCTCTTGACAAAGTAAACGTTAAAAGGTCATAAACAAACTATTCAAACTTTGAGTCAAAAACAAATGAATCAGATATTCAAAATTCCAAAAAGAGTTAAAAATCCTTAAAAAAACCAGATTTTGTCTACTATGTGGCCATCTACGGGTCTAAGTCTGGATAAACCGCAAAGCAAGTTGCATCCAAAACTATGAAGTCATTCAGGTAGAGTAAGCTTGTAGTTTTCAATTTGGTTCCACCAAAGCTTCGTCTGTTTTTCATCACTATCATTTCACCATATTTCATAACTTGCGCCCTTCTTGACTCTTGGTGATGAGCCCTCGCATCTTACTAGTTGCGTGGAGTTAGGAGTGGGGCAAGTTAATCTGTTCATCATACTGGTTATTTTCATCACTTTGCCAAAACAAACATGAGGTATCCAGATTGCTCATAGAAACTAAGATTTAAGATCACAGTATATCTACAATATCATGCATCAGCATCATGAAACACAAAAAGAAAGCAAACATTTGCATCATCTGTTTTCCATTGCATACATTCTAGAAAGCATATAAAACATACATCGTAGTATACACGAGGAAGCTGGAAACAGAAAGGGAAAACACGAGTGACAAGTTTTGATCCAAAAACGAATGCATATATATAAATAATCAATGTTTATATACAATGTCATCATGCTCTAGGCATGGTCAAAACGCTCAAAGAGCCCGTGATATACAAAAGAATCTATAATACAAAACATACAGGGCCAAGTCACCTCTCAACCCCTACGCGACCCCTCCGAGGGTGCGCGCCCTCGCCTAGGACTCCGGCTACGCCGGCGCTCTGAATGCACGGAGGGCTCAGGGTCTCGAGGAGCAGCCGCGGTCTCGCCACGAGAATGGCTCCTCATAAGACGCTCGGCTGTCCTATAGCCTGCCAACTCTGTACGGAGAGTCGACACCATCCTAGCCACGTGCCAAACGGGAGCGAAGACGTCAGTATGCCTACCGGCTGTTGAGGGCTCCCCGGCATCTACACATAGCTCCGCACGGGTCCTATCCATAGGGATCATCAGGGAATCAGTGCATACCCTGCGGATCAGATCCCGCCACTCGTCGACAGTCTCTGCAAACAAAGGAGAAAAACGAATTAGAAACTAGGCAAGAGGCTAAAAATATACAAGACACAAACACAAGGAGAGATAGCAATTAAAACAAATCCTAAATTAGACAAACATTGAAAGGAAGAGAGGATAACTTACTCGGATCACCGGGCCTCCAAGATGGATCGCTGGGGCCGGCACCCGCTGCGGATGCCGCTGCCGACTGTGGAGCTGCTCCTGTAGCAGGGGCAACATGTCGCCCCACAACCGACTCATCCTCTCCACCATGGCCCTGAGAAAGTGGCTCCTCTGAGACTAGAGTGTCTCTCTCTGCACTATGCTCGGCCCTCTCCACCTGCAAAATATCCTGAGTGTCATGCCACTCAGGATCGCTACCATCAGTCTGCTCCTCCGACCCTCCCTCTGTAAGCTCCTCAGAATCGGAGTCGATATCTATAGGGTCATCGCTGCTATGGGCAGGACCCGCGGCAATCTGAAGCAAAGGTGCCCGAGGCGCACCGGCTCTCTCTCTAGCCCGAACTACCCTCCTGGCTGCAATAGGAGTGCCAGGAGTGATCGCTGTCCAACCACGGCCTCTAGGCCCCCCTCTGGCCTCGCGGACTGATCTATAAACTGGTGCCGCTGGGGGAAGCATGCCCGCATATGGAAGGCCGAACTGCTGAGGAACTCTGCCAAAAGGGTGTACCTCCACCCGTCCCACGCGGTCGATAAGCTGCCCTGTGGTGGAGCAGGAGATCAATGTAAGGGTCTCCTCGCCCCATATGCCGGCCATAAGCCGGTACAGTGTCGCCTCCATATCTGTTGTGGTAAGGGAGGCAACTGGCTGGTGAGGTGCTCTAAGCACCGACATATCTGACCATCTAGCTGCCCTCACAGCCCCTGGATCTGCCACCTCCACGCCTCTGCCATAAGGAATAAAATGCTCGTACACCCAACTCATGACTAGAGTCGGGTGGCTCAATGACTGTCCCTGCAAACGGACCACCCTGTATAAGTCATGGTAGGTGGTCCCCAGAATGTCTGCGCCCCAGGCATATATCCGGCCATGCCCCTCTATCTGTGCAATGATGGGGGCCCAGCAGTATAGTAAAGTATCCCCTCCCTTGTCCCCGATCAGCCTCGAGGCAAGGATCCCCATGATAGCCTGTCGAAATACGGGGATGGGCAAAGAAGGAATGGATCGAACTCTCACTCCCTTCTTCGACCCCGTGGAGATGGCTGCATCCCCCATGTAGCCTGCCCACTGTGCAATCTGTGCTCGGGACCCTGCCGTCTCCAGTGTGAGTCTCCTCCCGATAATCGGGACCCTCGGGACCCCCAGGATACGGTAGACATCCTCCAAAGTAATGGTCCACTCACCACGGACCCCTGGCAATTGGAAAGTGTTCCGATCTCCATCCCAATATGAGAACAAGTCACAAACAATGTGACTAGACGGTGTGACATGGGGCACGCGCGATATACGCAATATGCCGACCCTCTGTAATGTATCCTCCTCATCCTGAGAAAGGGCATCCAATACCCCGGAAAGCCAGTCACACTCTCTCTCTCGGCTCCATCTGATATACTCTGCTCTCGCCTGCATACAACCAAAACACACAAAACAGAGCAAGTTAATATCTGAACAATACCAAGAAGGTCATAAAAACATATAGAAATGCAAGAAAATACAAGTGCAATCTCGAAAATTAAGTTCTTTTCCATTCTGTGCAAAACCGCCGCCCTGAGCAGGGGGCGGTTTTGTAACCGCCGCCTTAAGGGCGGCGGTCACGGTTCGAAAACCTGTGCGGGTTGTTAACCCCAAAAAGCCCAAAATGAGCAAAAATAGACCATTTAAACTAAAAATAGAGCCTACCCAGTAGGCGCCCCCCCTAGGTGGACCTTTTGAACCTAACATTTTCAAAAATAACCCCCCCATCATGACGAATCTAACATTTCAAATTTAAAGGAAAAAAAACACAAAAATGAAGAAAACCAACCTGTGATCGCTGAGGTCGGCGTTCCGCACGTGGAGGCATGATCACGATCTCGCTGCGGACATTTCGACTCTACTCGTGTAAGAAACCGTCACCATGGGTCCCAGAGCTCAAAACCAATCAAATCAACTCGCGCAAATGAATAGGAAAATGGGCCCACTTTCATACATATATCGTTCTGTTTCATTTTAAAATGACTTTTTCGTAGGTTCGGAGCGCTGATGGAGGTAAGTTTCTATCCCCGCACGAATGGTACGTTCTCCTTCCCTATTATTTTAGCGTTTATCTTCCAAGTTATTGCATCTATCTGCACTTGAGTTCTCTTTTCATTTTTGCAGGTAGCGAGAATTTCGATGGCGTCATTTCAACACACGGACGAGTAAGGTATAGCTCCTAACTCCCCATTTCGGGACTGCCATACTCGGACCCATTGTTTTATGCCTCTTCATGGCTAAAACGCTTCTCCGAGGGGGCAATATGTACGTACCCAAAATTGTAGGGTACTGTACTGCCAGAACAGTGTAACAAGTGCCCCGATGATGATACAGGTCTCCTCGCAAGGTGTTCGGGATCCGGAAAAGCCCTCGGAGTATGCGTTAACATACCGCATGCCCCGCTTAGCCCCCGTGCCCTTTGTTTTCTCCTTTTTCCCTCTTTCCTTGGCCTCTTGACCTTCAGTGACGAAACCGCCGCCCTGAACAAGGCGGCGGTCCTGTAACCGCCGCCCTGCTCAGAGCGGCGGTCCTGTGCGCGTTTTCCAGAACACTCTTTTGACGCGACCCGCGTGAAATATCACGATTTACCAGCTTTTCTTTGCCGACTTGGGCATGCATTTATGTTTTTGGTCCCCTGGAATAGTGTTTTTCCTTTGTTTATTGTTTAGGAGTTCAATTTGGTTTTGGTTTTTGAGTGTTGGAATTCCTATAAATGCATGGTTTGTGCACATGCAAATGGGGAAAGAATTTGGTCTGGAGTTTTTGGTGACCATTTTTCTGGTTAGAGTCTTCTGATTTTCAGTGTTTTGGTCTGTTAGCTTGCTTAGGATTGATAGCATAGTTTATTTCATACTTGGTTAGTATTGCTCAGCTGTTGGTAAGCCACAGACCCATCTTGTGCAGGCAGTGTTGTTGTTCCATCCAATCCAGTTAGAAGCTTGCCTATGATTCCTCTTTGCTGTAGATTTGTTTTCATCGTGACTTAGAATTCTTAGTTCAATTCATTATATACCTGGTTAGCTTTATTCAGCTGTTGGTAAGCCACATATCCAACTTGTGCAAGCAGTGTCTTTATTTTGAAACAGAATAGCTTAGGAAGCCATTAAAGTTGCAGGTTTTGCTCTTCGTATAGGATAGTTACAGGTTCTGGTCGCTTCATGTTGCATGACTCGCAGTAAAATCCCGCTAGGAATCGCATAAGCCAAGCTCTGTACTCTTGCGCTATCCCTCTCCTACTCGCATTCTCGGTCTGCATTCTGAGCTGTCCTTGTCCCAAAATCTACTCCTATCGGTGCTAGCATTACACGCTTTTCTGGATCCAAGTGAACACGAAAGAACGAGAAGATCATACTGAGGGGACGAGATCATACATACACCATCGGATTCGCCACTGTTCTGCGGAATCTAGGTTTTAAATTTCAAAGTTCTAGTCAGAATCATATCAAATAGAGTAGTTAATCGCTTTATTTCAGTAAATTTTATTCTCGATATTGCCAGGGAAGCTGTGGGGATTGATAGTTTCTGAGAAACTATGATTCACTCCTCGCTTCTGAGGTAGGATCGAGAATCTTGCAGGTAGATTAGACAGGCTATTTTATTTATTTAGAATAATTCTACAAATCGCACAGGCAAATAACCACACTCGGTTATCTTGTCTGTTTTAAATTATTGTTTAGTTATTATTTCTAGATACGCTTAGAATAGTTTGTTTTCATTAAAATTGTTAGAATACTTCTTAGAAAGATAAAAGTTATATGCAGTTAGATTTATTTCACATAGTTAGAATTTATTTCATTACAGTTAGATTGCATTTTGTTTCGTATGACAATCACAGGACCTCAAGAGCCCAGGGAATATATATTTGAGCCAATCGTGCCTCAACCAAACCTCGTCACAGCGATAGTTGACATAGACCAAAATCTCAGGATACAAGTATTCCGAACAACCACAGATTTACAACTGATCAGTTCACAGTTAAGAGGATTAAACATAGAAGACGAGCAAGCACATGCGTTTTGGTCAAGTCAGCCAAACTACAGATTACCCTAGAAAATATCCGCATGACTGTAAAAGGGCTCGAAAGAGAACAAACATTCGGGTGTGATCCTCTAGTTCCACAGCCACACGCTGGAGACACCCTCGTAGATATAGATACCAGCTTAAGAATCCAGGTCGCGAGAACGCCTGTAAGGTATTCTGAGAAGATCACACAACTGTTGGTTCTAAACATAGAAGCTGAAAAGGCGTACGATTATTGGATACTAGGGATTAGAACTTGATCTCGCGTATGACCATAACAGGAACGCAACAACCAAGAATCTATGGTTTTGATCCACAGATCCCACAGCCCAACGAGTCCACAGGTCAATCCGATATAGACGCTAGCCTACGCACCTTGGTATTCAGGTCCACTCCACTTCCACCTATCATCGTCGAACAACTGTCCTTACTAGATATAGCGGCTAACGAAGCTAGGGAATTCTGGACTAGGCCAGAAAATCGTCCGTAGAGTCAATTATATTCATCATCCACCATATGACCTTATCAGGAGATATACACGAAACAATCCCAGGTCATTTTCCCCGTATTCCGCAACCCATAGATCGAATCACGCCAGAGCTCAATATTGATTGGAGCCTTCGAGTAGTCATCCTTGCTGATCGATCTATCACACCAGTCCAAGTTAGAAGGGCCTTCTTTGCCTTAGATTCACAAATTCCACTAGTGCGTGTCGAAGACATTAGATTGCCTAACTAGTTTGTCTGCATATTCTACCCCCACCGGCTGTCTCGGCACGACCTCGAGAGGTCGGGTACGCGGAAGAGTCACTTGTAGATTCTCACACTCGCCTGTCGCTTTTCCGACATACAGTCCCCCAGCATATTATTTTGGCAAAGTTCAGAGCCCAACCTTTCCGTCTGGAGACTATATTTGACATATCAACCTTTCTTCACTGTATCAGGAGGTTTGGTGATCTCTCTCCTATGAGCAGGACAGGTATCTGTATCTCGCTTATTGTTCCTCAGTGAGTATTGCCCAGATTGTGGGTCGTTGTTGGTTTTACGAGACTTCTGCTTTGTTGGATTTAGTTGGTATCCTGATTGATCATCTCCCCCCTTTCCAATATTCCCTGAATGCTCCCAGTCATCTCTTGCCCACCAAGCAAGTGTTGAACAGGTCCATTCAGGAGGATATCAACAGGAGCTTCATTCAGACTACTTGGGTGAACCCTCCTGGGGGTTTGTGCCCTAAAATGTCCTTTTATGCAGAGCACTTTCTTGAGATCAAGGGTGGACTCATCATCCGCCCTTAATACACCTTTCGGCACTAGGCGCACGCCCTCCTTATACCTCTGGGTCAGTTTCGGGTCGGCTCCCACAGACTTCGGTATGAGACTGATCACCACATTGATCAGGATGACAGACTTTGTAGGCTCTGTAGCCTTCAGGAGGTGGAGACTGAGACCCATTTCATCTTCCGCTGCCCCATATACTATGAGATCAGAAGACGATTTCATTGCCTCTTCAGAGGGATTCAAACTCTCCTGGCTTTCTTCAAATATATTGACCAGTGGTGTCTTGCCCTCTACATTCGTGAGTCTCTTCTGCTCCGAGACCAGATTCTTCATCCCCCTCCGAGAGTCATCTCCACGAGACGAATCACAGCCTTCTTTCCAATCCTACCTACAGGTGGAGGAACTAAACGTCAGAACCTTTCTGACCCAGATACAGTGCATAGATCAGTTCGTCCCCGATTGGACCTTCATATTTCCCCTAATCACCACCAACAAAATCGTATGCACACTCGTACCAGAGGGCAGCCCAACTCCGTTGCTCCCCCTGATCATCGTTTTAGTCTCAGATCTCAGCAGGGGAGGAGGTTTCCGCCCCCCTCTTCAGGTTGCCAGTCCATCAGGAGCTTCTTTTCGTCGGCCTCAAATGTTAGGAGGGTGTGGCTACCATTCCTGAGTAGACCACTGGTCCTTATTGCCCCCCTCCATTCCCTTCTTTGCTTTCTCGTCTTTCTCCCCCGCTTGCTCCATTGCCCCCGCCTGTGGGGGTTTTGGCTTCGGGTTCCTTTCTTGCTTCTTCTCTTATTCTTTCTTCTGTTCTTGGGAACTCGTTTTGAGTTGCCCCTGCTCGCACTTTGTATATTGTTTGGGCTGCAATCCCATTGACCTACTTTTGTGGTCATTCGTTGGACATTAATATATTGATCTTATCTTATCTTATCTTATCTATGGAATATTTGGAAAGAAAGAAAAAGAAGAATTTTTTAGCAAGTCAGTAAAGAGAATTCTTTTATTTGGAAAAAGATTAAAATCAACATAGTTGAAAGTCTGAAACATAAGGTATCTTTAGCCCAAGTATTTCTTGAATCCAAAGAAGTGTTTGCATGATCCTCAAAACAAAGCTCCTAGGGACAATCTCCCCTGTCAAAGGCAACCAAAACAGAGGGCCATAAGCATAAGTCAATGGAGAAGACCTCCTTTGGTGTATGGAAAATTTAACACAGATGGTGCTTCTCAAGGGAATCACAGAAGATTTGTTATAAGGGGCATTGCCAGAGACTTTAGTAAAGGTGAAGCAGTTCTTCTTAAGAATTTGGACTAGGCACATCGCTAACACGATGGAGGTGCAAAGCAATCTTTCAAGGCATATAGAAGGCTTTAAGGCAAAGAAGCCTAGCAAGAGCTATCAAATTGAAGCCAAAGCTCCCAAATCATTCTAAAGTTCTACTTTAGAAGGACTAGATCTGCTTCTTATGCTTTGGCAAATAGCTAATCAGGTATTGAAGATAAAACAATTGAAGCAATGAAGGTATCAGAGTACTCAAATTGCCTTGCAAGAAATAAATGTTGATGGATTAGTGAACTGGAGCATGAGATAATAAAATATTCTATGCTTTAGAAATGCCCATGCATGGTGGTCCAACAAGCTCCAACAGGAATATCAGATTTTGCTTCTACGTTTTGGATTCTCAACGCAATATGTTCATAGCTTACCCTAATACTGTCAAGCTCAAGCCTCACACAACATAGAACCTGGTTCAAGGAGAGGCCTGGTTATATGTACCTAAGCTTTCTATTTAGATTTAATATGTTTTGGTTTATCAAAAAATCCATAGTTGATCTAGATTGAGGCAATGAGGGTTGTGTCATGCTCAATTTGGAAAATATATCTTTCCTTCAAGATGTCAATGTAATTTTCTTCAAAAAAAAAAGTTACTTGAAATTTGCAGCTTTGGTAGTTCCAATACATTATGAATGAAGAACTATGTCTTTCACTTGAATGCCTAGGATAAGTGAGTCATCAAAATATGAGCTATCCAACTACAGAATATGGGATAATACTCTATTTGGAATTAAGACGTCTGGATGGCCTTGACATGTGTTCAAAGGAACAATTCAAGTGGTTAATAGAAGCCTTTATCAACAATTCATACAAAAGAATCACTAGACGTATTTGTAAGATACCATGGGCCCAGTATTTCATTGGCCTGAAGGCTTTTTAAACATTCAAAGAGTGGGTATCCAAATGTGAAGCAACTGGCAACAATTTGTTCCCCATGAAGACAATAAGTTGGTTGCACTCACCTAACTTAACCTTGTTAATCATGATGCCTTTTTAGTAATGGGCAGTCAAGACCTGCCCATGGTTGAATACTTTGTCCACTCTCATGAATGGGACACATTCACATGTTGAAAACCAAATACTAGAAGCTAGGGCATGTAATACATAAAAGCTAACTATTAAGTCATAATTGGACAAATGGGCAGACAATCATAAATCTCTAAGCCAGACATTAAAGATCAGACTTAAATTGAGGTATGCAATACAAAAAAGCTAGCTCTTTAGTCATAATGGACAAATGAAAATCTATTAATCATCTATGTCACCAGGAAACAAAAACAGCATCGGTCCAAACTGCGGAAATGCTGATTTTCTAAGTCAATACCATTGTCATCATAAAACCGAACGGAAACGTACACAAGGTATATGGACAAGGTGATATTAGTATATATAGAACATTGATAACCATCTCCGAAAGCTCAGTTGATAATAATCAAAGGCACTAGCACAAGAAATTTTGATGCCATGAAAGTTCAAAACGGATTCAACATGCTGAGAAAGCTCACATGGTACATGCTCCATAATCTAGATTGTTCTCAATCAACTCAGCAATTCTTATTTCCTTGAACGCTTTTAACTCCAACTGGAAAAGGAAATTGAGGATGAAAATTTCACCCATTCTCTTGTGCCAAGACTCTCTTGACTGTCATCATTGAGTAAGTTGGTGAAAGTTTGAGTGAGATTAATAGACCAAAAAAGCATCAACAAAGGGTTAATAATTTCTTTGATAAGAAAGCCAAGCATATTTGTAGACCCTCTAAGTGGAGTCCTCAGTCTAGTGGGCAACAGGAGGCACAAATTGTAATGCCAACTTGTTCGATTCAGTTGAGTGGAGAAAGATCCTTTCAAGATACATCATTTATGTGGAAAAATACTAGCCACCCTTGCATAAAAGGTGGTTAACTCATTTTCAAATTGCCGTAGACAAATGTACTTGAAGATATGTACAAACTGGATGATTTTGGGTATTGATGAACTACAAATTTTCAATTTAATTATATACCTATGAGAGAATTTTGCAATTGGTCAAGGTCTTAGGTAAGTGGCATTTGTGCCATGACTACAGACACTTGATTAGAAACATAGATTGTACTTGTCACAAAGATCCAATTAGAGTCATCTGCCCATGTATGAGCCAGTTGTTGTGAGCTCAAAAACAATCAAGTCAAATATTCCTGGGTTGACTAACCACAATGCTATGTATGAATAGGAACAAAGCATTTTGTCTAATGCTTGAGCTAAAAACAAAATTTGCTAGCCTTAAAGGCATGATATGGTGGTTTTCTAATCTCAGAGGAAGTTCAAGTATTTAATTGTTAAAAGACCGCCTAGTGTGGATTGCTAATATGCATAGGTAAGAAGATGCAATGGGATGGATTAATAGGCAAAAGTCTTCAATGACCATTTTACCTTACTTCATTGTAACAATTTATTCAAGGCACCATTTCCACCTAGGTGCTTTTGTTTGTAGCATCTCTCTAAAGGGGCAAGTAAAGTAATCAACCATGATACATTTCTTTTATGAAGACATTATCTGGGATTTGAAGCATTGGTGATCAAGTGCGATAGAATTGGCTCTACCAAAACATCAAAAGTACTCAACCTTAGGCGTGTTTGGAATAACTCATCAAATGAGATCTAAATTTTTATCTTAGTCGGTGCTGATGTTTCCTTGCCAAACAATAAGGTCCAAATGAGTTACAACACCTTGGACTGTTTGGTCTTTTACCTTCACAAGTTGTCTCAAGACTGACATGTGCATTGATAAATGATCTCTACTCAACAACCTAATGGCAGATTTTTTAAACAATTCCAATAAAGCCTACAAATTTGAAGGGGCAATAAACGCAAAATATTAGAACAGTTAGGCAAACTAATAAATCTAGAATCTCCTGGTAACATCGGCCTGCTTCCATGTGACAATCACTTGTAACAAACATACCCAAATCGCATATTGCACTCTACCTAAATTATATAATCCTTGGACCCCTTCCAACATCTCATTGAGATATTATATCATACAAGGCATCCAACAATACGTGTTCTCTCTCCCTTTCCAATTTTTACCACTCGATGGATTTTCAATACCAATGTGAGTAATCTTTCATGCCGAGGCCTCTCATATCGTAATGTGGTTTTAAACTTTCCCCCACATGATTTGCTGCAAGAATTCTAAATGTTTACCTCAAGGGTCACATTAGTCATGTGCAATTTCCCCACCTTATTGTGTGTCATTTTCTCGCATTCGCTGCACTACTAGGTTTTGCTATTGCCCCCACCTTTTCTCCACCACCACTCCACCTGTGCCTTTTGGGCATGTGAAAACGTGTGCACTTGCACCAAATATGCCCCAGTGTCCCTGTACATTTACAATGCACACCCCTCAGGTGCACCTAGGATTTTGTGGAATACCATTTGCGACGCGTTAGTGTTTGCAAACCTCTCATAGGTATATGACCACCATGTTTTCATTTGGCATTAACGTCAATTTTTGTCGCTAGACTCATGTTTTGTATTGGTTGAATCCATATGTTTCTTGTCTAGTCCCTGCTAAAAGATGAAATTCATTGCCAATTCGAGCTGCTTAACTCTCTTGAGTCTTTGCGAAACTTTGTCTGTGGACACAAAAATAGGGCATTTGGATATTGCCAACTTTTGTACCCTACTAACAAGTCCACCTTCATGCAATGTTTGGCCAACAATGGAAATATGTGAGTGCGACATGATTTTCTTATTTGAGAAATGCACTTGTTCAATTGGTGTTAGCTTGCGCCCAACATATGATCCTGGAAGTACCTGCGAGGTACCAAGTCTATCAACATCATGTATGCTCATTGCCAGTCTAACATGAGTTTGTGTAATGTCGAACACTACTTTCAAGATGCATTCGAGGGGCCTATGGGAATCACCTTTCTTGTTTCTCCACGTCTACCAATGGTTGCCAAGCCTATTGAATTCAATGTATCATGCCAATTGTCTAGTAGAAGGCATAAATGAACAATTGATCATCATAGAAAGCTAGGGAAATCTAAGTTGCAAGCAAGAGGATGCACCTACTTTGTTGGAGATTTCAATGACAACATTCGCCACCACCTTGTGTTTCTCTATTATCTAAGAGGTCTAACAAAATTCAAGAGAATATGTTGCCGAAACACTCAACCATATCTACATGCACACCCTCAAACCAAGACCCTTCATCCATTGTCATAATTTGGATTGTTTTCATGAAGATGTGTCAACAGCATGCAAATAGGGACAAAAACAACCACAGGTAAACACTAGAGCTACGATATTTGATGCACATGTGTAGGGCTTGGACAATGGACAATCTGACCCTTAGATGGATTTGTATGGTCCTAACCATAATCGAAACCATTTTTATGGCCTTAATAATGGCCAGCATCGTCCATATGATTCCAACACTATTAATTTGTGAACTTAGACTCAACCACCACATATTCAAATATTTGCCTCTTAGCTAGAACATTTCCGGTTATGACAACATGCCTTGATGGACTCACAAGCCCTCGTCTTTATACATTATCTTTGATTGTGTATTTAATTAGGCATTTTTTATTATATTTTAAATGTTTTGTAATGCTTAATTTGAGGTAGGCATGTTTTTATGCATACAAATAGTTCATGATCATATATAATTTTATAAAATTAACATCTCATATGGGATGGATTCGAAATAACCCTACTAAAATTACTCCGAGACAACCACGTTCATAAATTACAAAACTACAATTATTTTCAGTCCTGGAATCGCTGAAATGATAACTATTAATATAAATTTCATCTCAACTAGAATTGACATATCACTAGAAATATCAATTCATCCAACATGGATTCTTGCATTTCTCAACTTATTAATGCAACATCTTAAAGTTCGCCTACCAGTTGTCAATTTGTGGCAACCAGCCTATTAGGAAAATATCGGAAGCATGAATCAAATACATTTGGCTAGTCACCTAACAAACTATGTTCATTTTGAAACTGAAATAATTCTCTCCCACTAGAATTCTCATATTTCAAAACCTTCATCCATGCAAAAGCGGACTGCATCTCAAATACTTGCAAATAGTTTCACTGACAAGCATTTATGTTTTGTAAATAACGGATACATATTCATTGGTTTAGGGAACTCTTGTTACCCAGAAGTTGCACCCTGATAGAGAATGGTGTGTACTCTCTCTTGTTGTCAATATGGAACACCTCAAGGTTGTAGGCACCCTGTGTCTGAGGCGAACCTCTAAAGAGGGTTGGTTCCCTTGTGAATCATCTAAAAACTAAAACTTTAACAAGGAAAGGGGAGAAAAAATGTGGGAAATGGAAAATAAAGGTGATACACCAATAATTTAACACATGTATGTAGCATTTGCACATAGAGAAATCAAAGATCCACACACCTACACAACTCTAAGCTATTTTGCAAAATTAAATTCAAAGGTTTAGGAAGATTGACAAGTTGTAGAGGGACTAAATTCCGCACTAAAGCAACACAATATCCTATCACACAATGAACAATCTAAAAACAGTGAATATGAGAGGGCAAAACGAAGCTTTATTTTATTCAGTGGTGCAAGTACAATGGCCAAAGATGTCATTCAATCAGCCCATTGTGTATATCCTTTCATAATACAAAAACTTGGCCTTATTAGATTGTTGCATTCCTCAAAATAACTTATATGCATATTACTTTTATTTTAATTATTTATTTATTTGACCTCCTTGGCACAAACCAGCAACACGTATACCTTAGATGTAATAAAAACTCTCCTTTTGGCGCCACATATATGAATTGACTATTGCATGTATTTAATTAATTTAATCTCTTTTTTCCCTGAAAAGGACTACGATTTTGTCCTATCTATTCAAGTCTAATGTCGTTTCCCTCATGCACTTTATGTCTTTTGTCATCTATGTGTTTTCTTTGGGTGCCATACATTGGACAAATGGGACTATTGTTCCCTTATTTATGTATTTAAAATTCTTCTCCTCTTTGCTAGTAAACACCAGACTATGTTATTGTTGCAACTTATTTAGATTAATATAATAAATGCACTCGGATCTTTGACACATGATGGCTACTAATATGACATACGATGTTTTGCATTTCAAAAACAATGAGCTACCCTTATCCAAGATAGGGCCTATTGCAGAATTCTGTAAAATTTATTCCACCTTGTACAGAAATATGTCGTAAGTCCAACACATAAATCTCTTTTGACGCATGGAGCTAAAATTAGGAACAGGACCACTGCCATTGTTATCCAAACTAATCTCGGATTCATCCCTGTCCTGCTTCTTGCACAAATTTTTGGGTCAACTGACAACCTCTCTATTTTTAGCATCTTTCATTTTTAGTCCAATGAACATCAATTTTAGCCATGTTGTTTTAGCTCAACACTTCGCACTTCCCACTTTAGCACAAGCTATTCTCTTGACAAATCGCTTAAAATTGCTCCATTTTCAGCATAGAAAATATATAGCGACATTTGTTGTGCTGACAATATGTGCTTTCCAATATAAAGTCAAGCCAATGGAGAATAATATCACTTGCGACATCGCACCTTTTCAGGTTTACGACATATTGTTGTCAAGACCCTACATTCTCTGAAACTAGGAAACTAAATATGCAATACCAGGCTCGCAACAGAAGGAAAACATGTGCATGATCAAACATCATTTCTTGAAAAGACACACTTTAAGAAAACTGGAAAAAACAATGTGCACTTTGGTCTCTACCAAGCAATATTTCAAAATCATCTCGTACACACGAAAGTACATGCTACTAATGGTCCGTCCTGAGTCACTTGTGCAGGAGAGCAAGAAGGCATTGGAAACGCACATATTGGTTGGGAGAAATAACTTCTTTTGCACCAGAAAGTGTGGTCATGAGATCAAGTTATTGATAGCAACTATATCACATGCCTAAAAGTTGTAATGTCCCCAATGGACATTATTTTATCCCCTAAACGGATTTTAGGCAATCCCAACTTTAAATGCAACTTGTAGACAAAGATACCAAACAAGTATCATTTTTACAGATCTGAATTTATAAAGTAAATACGATTTGGGTTAAGTGGAAAACCCACACCAATCAACCTCTAAATTTATATAATTCCACTCAAATGTAGTACCACTAATTTATAAAGCCCAAATATGTATAAAATTGCAGATTTCAGATGTAAACAAGGCTGCAATAAATTATTTAAAAACCTTGTCTGCAACATAACTTCAAAAATTCATATCTTTTGCTAGAGAAGTCCAAATGAGCTGAAACTTTGGATCTTTGGCCACAAAAATATGAAGAATAATATTCCAAAATTAGTTTTCGCACAACAAACACAAAACCCTAATTTTTCCCTAAAAAGTAGGTCCTCTAACACATTTAGGGCATCAAATCAACTCCAAAAATTAAGAAAACAAGCTACTTTGATTCCCAAACAAATCATCCCTGAATCAAATCCAATAATCAAACTAGGGTGGATCTTTCACCAATGAAGAGTGCCCTAATAGCCAACAAGTGGGTCGCACCACTAGAAATTAATCCCTGTGGGATCTTACTCCAAAGCTAAAGAAAATCCAAGCATGTATGCAAAAGCTACAAGATTAAGACACAAATCAGAAAATATCAAATGGTTATGCAATAGGGTGGATCTTCCCCTCAAGTCGATCTTCTCCTTATAAAGGAAGAAGAGTATGCAAAACCCTTAAACACAATTAAAAAATATCAAATAATTATGAAATCTATATCAATACTTCCATTATAAATGAAGAAAATACCCCAAAACAACCTCTACAATATCAATTAGTTCACAAGGATTTTTTCTATGCAAGCATTTAATATTTTCCCATATTAAATGTTTTTCCCAACAACTTTTTCCCTCCTAATGCAAGTCACATTTTTCTAGGGGAAATACATAGTAAAATGGGCATTTATCCTTTCTATGTTCTCATTCCCCTTTCTAAGGCAAGTCACCTTTTCACCTAGGATGGATAACAATTTATATTTGAGCCTTTTCCATCCTAGATTTAATAATTATTAAGTCATAAAATATTATAATTGCTCTATATATTTTTTTCTTTTATTAATGGCACTTTATAATAATTAAATATAACTTAAGTCACCCTTATATTTTTCCTTTGGCTATCGGGTTGACAAAATAGGCCAAAGGTCTTCGAATGGGAAGGGGATATTACAATCCTCCCTTCCCAAAATTGTTTGCCCTCAAGCAATTGCCTCTTTGTTTTGTCTAAGAGCCATGCACAAGAGACAAAACATGTTGAAGTGTTCTACCATCCGAGCCAATGTACCAATTAAGTGAGATAAAACTTGCCACCATATATCATCCACAAGATGCTCATATACACATAGTTGGAGAAATGGTTCAACAAACTCCATAATGAAGACTTCATCATCTACCATACCATGTATCTTATGATGGAAATAAATTGGAATAGGCAACAATAAATAAGACACATTATTATGATCTTTATATCTTTCAATGCCATCAATGTCCTCCATGTGTTCAAGATAGGCATATATTGAGTTTCCCCCAACATTACTTCATGAGTGCCCGTTGAAAGTATTTGAAAGCTAATCAAAAGTTGCTGGTTTAGAAATTACAACAGGCTGCAATTTCACACAAGTAACCATGTGAGGCTCCTCCTCATGTGCCAGCTGCTTCATAGAGTCTTCTTTCGTGGGTGTAGACTTCCTTGCATCAATTGCCCTCATCGTTTTCTTTAACTCTTGTAGGTGTTGTCTTGCTTGAGCAGCTATCAATCTAGCAACTTTACCTCTACTATTCCATTCCTCACACGTTTTAGAGTTTCTCTTACATCCTCCTTACTTGCATATACAAATTTCTTCTCTTGAGCTGGAATAGTTTCTCTAACAAGCAAATTTTCACTAATGCAATTATTTTTCTCAATGAAAATCATACCTTTTTCTCTAGAAGATTCTTCTTCAAATGAGTTCTTTTGTAATTCAGGTACCAGCATATGATGACCTCGTTTGGGCTTGCTACCAATCTTCATCATGCAATAATCTGGAAATGGAATATTCTCTCTGAAACCCTTACTCAAATATTGATATTTCCTCTAACAAGAATCATCGTCAACCACCTCTATTGGCCACCCTTTATCACTGTTCTCACAATTTTCCTTATTGTCCCCAGATCTGCTTTGATTCAAATTCTGAGTGAGATGGCTCAAATAAAGGTTAGTGGCTTTCTGGTGTTTCACCATGTTGGTGAACATTTCCTTCATAAAACCCACATTGAGATCTTTCCAAACTACCATATTTAACCCACACAGGCTGGAGGAACAACAACTCTGATACCATTTGTAATGTCCCCAATGGACATTATTTTAGCCCCTAGATGGATTTTAGGCAATACCAAATTTAAATGCAACTTGTAGACAAAATACCAAACAAATATCACACAGATCTGAGTTAAATAAGGAAATGCGACTTGGGTTAAGGGGAAAACCCACACCAATAAGCCTCTAAATTTATATCTTTCCACTCAAATCTAGTACCACTAATTTATAAAGCCCAAATATGTATAAAATTGTAGATTTCAGATGTAAACAAGGCTATAATAAATTATTTAAAAACCATGTCTGCAACATAACTTCAAAAATTTATATCTTTTGCTAGAGAAGTCCAAATGAGTTGAAACTTTGGATCTTGGGCCACAAAAATATGAAGAATAATATTCCAAAATTAGTTTTCACACAACAAACACAAAACCCTAATTTTCCCCTAAAAAGTAGGTCACCTAGCACATTTAGGGCATCAAATCAGCTCCAAAAATTAAGAAAACAAACTACTTTGATTCCCAAACAAATCATCCCTAAATCAACTGCAATAATGAAAAACTAGGGTGGATCTTTCACCACCGAAGAGTGCCCTACTAGCTAGGAATGGATATCTTACCACCAAAGCTAGGGTCCCTGTGGGATCTTACTCCACAAGCTAAAGAAAATCCAAGCGTGTATGCAAAAGCTACAAGCTTAAGACGCAAATTAGAAAATATCAAATGGTTATGCAATACCTTCCCCTCAAGTCGACTTCTCCTTATAAAGGAAGAAGAGACCCAAAACAACCTCTACAATATCCAATTAGTTCACAAGGATTTTCCCTATGCAAGCATTTAATATTTTCCCATATTAAATGCTTTTCCCAACAATTTTTTTCCCTCCTAATGCAAGTCGCATTTTTCTAGGGGAAATACATAGTAAAATGGGCATTTATCCTTTCTATGTTCTCATTCCCCTTTCTAAGGCAAGTCACCTTTTCACCTAGGATGGATAACAATTTATATTTGAGCCTTTTCCATCCTAAATTTAATAATTATTAAGTCATATAAATTATTATAAGTGCTCTATATATTTTTTTCTTTTATTAATGGCACTTTATAATAATTAAATATAACTTAAGTCACCCTTATATTTTTCCTTTGGCCGTCAGGTTGACAAAATAGGCCAAAGGTCTTCGAATGGGAAAGGGATATTACATTCACATAGTCGAAAGGCCTCCCAATGCACTGTGCAATAAAGCATCGCATTGATTTGTTTCCTGGATCCCCTCTTCCAAACAACCCTTTGTACCACAAATTAATTTGAGAGAATGGTGAAGTTCAACACCAAATATGAGAGCTCCATCAAGACAAGATCGGGCCTAGTATTTTCCATGCGAGAGTCCAATAGTCCTCGTTCTAAAGAAAGATGTGATTTGGCACCTTTGTATATTCTATCGTGCACTCAACAAAATGACAATAAAGAATTAATATCCACTGCTACACATTGACGAAATCATATTTGTTTGTGCATCACTGTGTGAATAAACATGCAATCCTTCCTTTGAACTTTGACACTTAGCACCATACAAATTTGACCTCTTTGTATTCAAATTTGACTTACTAGACTGCTCTAGGGCTACCCTTTAAATATGTCGGATGTGTACAGTGATTTGAGTAACAATCTCCAATGTATGTGTGAGCTCCAAGAGAGTGAGAGAGGTCAACGCTAATGAATTACCTATGGGGTCATTGCACAAGGGGTTCACTTGGTAACAAAATGTCCAAAACACATATGATCATGAGATTCTAAATACTAGCCCTTATTCTTTGAATTTAACACTACATACCTGCATTATTGAGGCCCTTTTTTAACACTACTCCTTTTTATACTGATATGCTAAAGTAAGAAATGTAAATAAAAATAACCCTCTTATATGATCACATGTGTTATATACCACCTTACCAACGTGACCCCCATGGGTCATTGTATATATTGGTGACCTTCATTAATTTTCCACCATGACCAACCCATAAAATGTGTCTAGGCTGACATAATGGCGATTTCACAATTTGAAAACTAGTTATTGAAGGCCCTTGAATGTTTCCGACAAGGTAGGACACGTGATAGCTAGCACTGTCCAAGTTTACCGATCTTGCCTTGGGTACAATTATGGATCTTGAGTAAGGAGAATGTCTATCTAGAATTCTGAAGGTGTTCCTATATAGAATGAGCTGATCTTGAATAATAAAACTAGAAGGTAAATGTCGCCAACATAATGGCAGGAGATTGCATTCAAGAGACAGATATATGTCAATTGTTCAAGTAAGCCAAAGAGTGTCAAAACTCAAATTTGCAAGTATAAAAAACCACATTTAGGTGTTCTATAGTTAACCATTTTTATTAAAAGGTACAAGAAATGTGTACCTGAAATAACCATTATGGATGTTAACATGTTACAATATGTGTAGATTAATGTCTCGTAACGATAAAAAAAAATGAAATATCTAAACCATCGAAAAAGATTGAAATTGAAATCAAAGAAAAAAATACACTTGATGGTATGTAAATGTAATGTCCCTCTTTCTCGAATAATTTTATTGAAGACCTTTGGCCCATTTTTGTCTACCCAACAGCCAAAGGGTGAGTCAAGGGTGACTTCAGTTTTATTAATTTTATTATATTGTGCAAAATTAAAATATAACATTATAAAATGCACATATAATAAATTAATAGAGCTTAACTTTAAAATAGAAATTAGAAAGTGCACAAGTGAAAAGCAATTATTTTAATTGTATTTATCTAGGGGAAAATGCAACTTGCCCAATGAGGTCAAAACAATAGAAAAGTGTCAAAGGCCTCATTAAAAATGTGACTTGGCCTAGGGAGGAGCAATGAAGCTTATTGGATGCTTTAGAGGTCATTTTGGGTCCCTTTTCCTATATAAGGAGAAGTCAACTTGCTAGTAGGACATTCCAAATTTTTATACGATATTTTCTCTTACATTTGAGCTCTGAGCTTTTGCAAATAATCCAACGACAAAAAACACTTAGGATTTTCTCTCTTGTGGACAAAAACCCCAAGAATGTTTTGAGGGATTTCCACTAGGGAATTTTCATTGGTTTAACCAGATTTTCAGTCATTTCCAGTAGTGTTATCGTAATTTCTTCTAGTGGAGCGACTCATTCCTTGGTTGGTTGGCATTGTATTTAAGGTATTTCTAATCTAAATATTATTACCATATCATTGCTGATTTTTGGGAATCAAAGCAAAACAATTTCTGAATTTTTTTTAGGGTTTTCAGTCAGTTTTATATGCAGATTTCAGATCTGATTTTCAGTCATTAGAAACCTCTAAAAATCTGATTTTTGATATATTTGGGCTTTTAAAAATACTACAATCAGTTTTTTATCAAAATATAATTTTATGGGTGCTAATTGTGTTGGGTTCCCACTCAAACCATAGTCACATTTACCAGTAATAAATCAGATTTGCAGCAGTTGTCTTTAGATTTTGTGTTATTGCATTTGGGGTTTCATTCTTGTCCATCAAGTTTTTGGATCAGATCTAGGTGGGGATCTTTCGGTGGTATCAGAGCAATGTTCCTCCTACCTGGAAGGTTTTTGATTTGATACAGCCATGGGAGGTTGGGCCACACAGGTATTACACAAGGAGACAAGCACGACTTGTGGTTGGTTTTGAAACAGGTGATAGAGCTGATATCATGGGAGATAGACAGGAACACCCTCCACAAGATGAGCCAGTGGATCCGGACAGAGAACTTCTTAGGGCAATGGTAGACACTCAACAGCGGTTGATTCAGTCCATGGAACGTATAGGCTCCACTTTTGATAGGTTGGCGTTGGATAGGCCAAGAGATAGGAGAGACAAATCTATATCAATTGTCAGTAGTCACAGGAGGGATAGTAGATCACCTTAAGAGATTAGTAGCGTGAGGGGTTCACCTCACCATGAAAGGAGGCACACTCATATAGAGGAGAGGCCTACCAGGACAGCAGATAGGCCTATCCAACCTAGTTTCTTGCCTAGAGATGACCCACCAGTAGTTGAGGACCCACATGAGAGAGTGGACTTCTAGGACAATGTTATGGCAGCTACTGATGAGTGGAGGAATTTACCAGAGCATGTGAGGGATGCCTTTCCCCTACCTCAGTATTGTGCACAGAGGAGAGATAGTTTGAGGACCAGACAGGATCAGAGGCCTGGAGCACATCAAAATAGGGAGCTAAAGTAGGCTACCAACAAGGTGACTCTTTCCACCTTTGATGGCAGTGGAAAGATTAGTGCCAGAGCTTGGATTCATAAGCTCGACACATATCTTACCCTCAAGCCTATGCAGGAGCAAGAGGCTATTCAGTTTGCCACTCTACACCTAGAGGGAGTAGCATATGATTGGTGGCATCATGGCTTGGTCACACAGAACCATGATCTTGTGCGGTCTTACAAGGAATTCAGCGAGAGATAGATTGTGTGGTTTGATTGCAAGGATGTGGAGCTATACTATAAATATTTGACACAGCTCCATCAAACTAGACATGTCGATGCATACATCAACGAATTTCAGCGTATAGCAGTGATGGTTCCAGAGATACGCGAGAAGAGAGTAGTGATGGTTCCGGATTGGTCGAGGCTCTTAAGCCTAGGACACTGCATGATGTCATTCAAACGGCATTAGATTTGGACATAGCCCCCGCTTCTTATCAGCCCAATAAGAAGCCTTCCATGAGCTCCAGACCTTTCCAGCGTTCCACTATTCAGCGGAAGAGTGCACCACCTCCTACGGCAGATCAAGAGTCTCATAATGAGTTGAGGAGGAAGAGGTTTTGCTTTCATTGCAACAATCATTGGGAGCCTAGACATTGCTGCCTTGGTAAAGGTAAGGTACACTACATTAAGGTGGTTTATGATGATGATGATACAGATTCAGGGAGCAGCAATAGCAGTCATGATGAGGAGCAGCCCCAGGTAGAGCTTGGAGAGGATGAGGCATTGGACTCATCCAATGTCACTATTGCCACACTTTTAGAAGTCCCTAGGTACCATCCTTTTCGGCTGAAAGGAGTACTTAAGGGGCAGCAAGTTGTTTGTTTGATTGACAGTGGAGCTATGTACAACTTCATAGATGAGGGGTTTGTGGCGAAGCATGGATTACAGGTTGAGGATTTCAAGGGTTTTAGTGTACGAGTTGCAGACGGCTTTACTATGAGTTACACAAGGAGGACTCCTCAGCTTAGCATCCAGTTGGGGGATTACACATTGACCGATGATTTCTTTGTAGTTGGTCTTGGTGAGATTGATACAATGTTGGGCATTCAGTGGCTACAGTCCCTTGGCAGGATTTCAAGCAGATGGAGTTGGAGTTTATGGCGGATGGGAAGAAGATTGTGTTTAGGGCTCTTTCAGATGGTGGGCCTAGAGTTGTTTCAGCACATAGGATGGAGTCCATTGTCAGACGCAGAGAGGTTGCATGGGTAGCCCAATGCTTCATTTCATCCAAATCTTCTTCAGATAGCGGCCAGCCTTTTCATGTAGATATCCAAGTAGTACTGAATAAGCACGGCACAGGTTTTGTGACATTCCTCCAGGTAGGCCACCAAACAAGGGATTTGAGCATGTCATAGAGCTAGAGGAAGGTTCCAAGTGCGTGATTACTATGCCTTATCACCATCCTAAGAAATTCAAGGATGAGATTGCGAAGGCCATTAGAGAGCTCTTGGATATGGGTCATATCCGCCCTAGTTCGAGTCCTTTTGCTTCTCCAATGGTGTTGGTGAAAAAGGCGGGACCATGAGGATGTGCATTGATTATCGTGCTCTCAACAAGAAGACCATCAAGAACAGGTATCCCATTCCTCGCATAGATGAGCTATTGGATGAGTTGCATGGAGCTATCTATTCTCGAAGATTGATCTTTGATCGGGATACCATCAGATTCGTGTCCGTGAGGAGGACATTCATAAGACAACATCCAGATGTCACTACGGGCACTATGAGTTTTTGGTGATGCCATTTGGTCTCACTAATGCACCTGCTACATTCCAGTCGCGCATGAACCATCTCTTCAACAGACAGTTGAGGAAGTTCGTGTTGGTGTTTTTCGATGACATTTTGATTTACAGCAAGACATGGGAACAGCATTTGAGGCATCTTGGTGAGGTACTTAGCATCATGGAGACACAGTCTCTATTTGCTAAGATGGCCAAATGTGAATTTAGACTCACAGAGATTTTGTATCTTGGGCATGTCATTGGGGCCAACGAGTCAAAGTTCATTAGGATAAGATACAGGCTATGCAAGATTGGCCGCCACCTAGGAACATCTCAGATTTACGTGGATTCCTAGGATTATGTGGTTACTACAAGATGTTTGTTCGAGGATGCTCTAATCTTGTAGCTCCATTGATAGATCTTACACGAAAGGGAGCATTTAGATGGACATATGAGGCACAGGTTGCATTTGACAGGCTGAAGTTATGAGCACTTGTCCAGAGTTGGCTCTTTTGGGTTTCTCTCAGCCCTTAATCTTGGAGTGTGACGCTTTTGGTTTGGGTATTGGTGCAGTTCTAATGCAAGACCGTCATCCTATTGCCTACGAGAGTAGGAAGTTGAGGGAGAATGAGAGGTTGTACTCCACCTATGATAAGGAGATGCTCGCCATTATGCATGCCTTGGCGAAGTTCAGACAGTATTTGGCAAGTGGGAAGTTTGCGGTGAGGACCGACCACAACAACCTGAAGTACTTCTTGGAACAAAAAGAGCTCAATGAGAGGCAGCAAAAGTGGGTCAGCAAGATCCAGGCATATGATTTTGACATTAAATATGTCAAAGGGAAGAAGAATGTAGTGGTTGATGCATTTTCCAGGAAGCCATGTCTTGTTGCCCTATGTTCCTTGAGCGAGATTTCAGCAGATTGGAAATCTCAACTATTAGTTGAATATTCCAAAAATTCATTGGCATGCGAGATTATGGATCGTAAGATTCAGGATGAGCAATACAAGGTAATAGCTGATTTGATTTATTATAAGGGCAGAATTTATCTAGTTCCTGACTCTAAACTTAAGGGGAAGATTCTACATGCCTTCCATGATGCACCAGTTGCAGGACATCCACGGTGTTTCAAGACATACAGGCAAGTTAGAGAGAGATTCTCTTGGAAGGGTCTCAAGGAGGATGTTCTACAACATGTTCGTGAGAGTGTGACTTATCAACAAAACAAGCCAAAGCATACTTTTCCAGCAGGTTTGTTGCAGTCCTTGCCTGTTCCAGAGCAGAAATGCGAGAGTATTTCGATGGATTTTATCACGGATCTTACCGTAGTGCAAGGGAAAGATCCCATTTATGCGGTGGTTGACAGATTAACAAAGTATGCACACTTCTTCGCTGTTCCTACCAACTTTAAGGCACAGTATGTGGCTGATTTGTTCTTCCGAAAAGTATTCAGATTGCATGGGCTTCCGAAGAAAATTGTTAGTGATCGTGCCACGTGTTGACTCCTCATTGGTCGTGGGACCACCTTTCATTTTTTACCTTGCAAACACAAAGGCAAATAATAGGTTTTTGAGCACCTTTTGACAATAGCTTTTCCGATTGGTTAGTACAGAGTTGACTCCAAGTACGAGTTATCACCCTCAAACAGATGGATGGACAAACATTGTGAACAAGTAGATAGAGAGCTATCTTCGCAACTATGTTTCAAGGCAACAGAAGGCATGGGTAAGGTGGTTGTACTTGTGTGAGTATTGCTACAATACGACTTACCACATGTCTATTGGTATGACTCCCTTCCGAGCGTTGTATGGGTATGATGCGACATCCTTTGTTGATTTGGCTTTTGGAGACAATAGAGTTCCTAAGGCTCGGGAGTGTTTACAGGATAGTCAGGATATCCTTAAGGTGCTTAAGGATAATATTGAACATGCCCAAAACCAGCAGAAGATGTATGCAGACCGGCACAGGACTAAGAGATCATTTGAGGTAGCAGACATGGTATTTTTACGTGTGCAGCCATATAGACAAAGTACTCTCAAGAAGAGTGGTGCAGAAAAGCTTAAGCCTCGGTTTTATGGTCCATACAGAGTGTTGAGGAGAGTTGGAGAGGTAGCTTATGAGATGGAGTTACCTTTTGGGAGTAAGCTACACAATGTTTTTCATGTGTCTTGCTTGAATAAGGCATTGGGGCAGCACGTGGAGTCTTTTGCAGAGTTGCCACCCTAGGATGAGGAGGGGAGATTGGATCTAGTTCCTGAGGAGATCCTGGATAGGAGAGAGAGGAGATTGAGGAGTAGAGTGATTCGGGAGTACCTGGTTAGGTGGAGGGACTTTCCATTGTAGGACGCAACATGGGAAGGAGATTCTATACTTCAGCATCCAACTTTGCAGTTGCTTGAGGACGAGCAATCTCAGTAAGGGAGGACTATAATGTCCCTCTTTCTCAAATAATTTTATTGAAGACCTTTGGCCCATATTTGTCTACCCAACGGCCAAAAGTTCAATTAAGGGTGATTGAAGTTTTATTAATTTTACTATATTGTGCAAAATTAAAATATATATAATAAATTAATAGAGCTTAACATTAAAATAGAAATTAGAAAGTGCAAAAGTGAAAAGCAATTATTTTAATTGTATTTATCCAGGGGAAAATGCAACTTGCCCCACGAGGTCAAAAAAATAGAAAAGTGTGTCAAAGGCGTCATTAAAAAATGCAACTTGGCCTAGGGAGAAGCAATGAAGCTTATTGGATTCTTTAGAGGTCATTTTGGGTCCCTTTTCCCATATAAGGAGAGGTCGATTTGCTGGGAGGACATTCCAAATTTTTATATGATATTTTCTCTTGCATTTGTGCTCTGAGCTTTTCCAAATAATCCAAGGACAAAAAACCCTTAGGATTTTCTCTCGTGGACGAAAACCCCAAGAGTGTTGTGAGGGATTTCCACTCAGGAATTCTCATTGGTTTAACCAGATTTTAGGTCATTTCCAGCTATGTTATCATAATTTTTTCTAGTGGAGCAACTCATTCCTTGGTTGGTTGGCATTGTATTTAACATATTTCTGATCTAAATATTATTGCCATATCATCTGCTAATATTTGGGAATCAAAGCAAAGCAATTTCTAAATTTTTTAGAGGGTTTTCGGTGGTATTTTCAGTCAGTTTTATATGCAGATTTCAGATCTGATTTTCAGTCATTAGTAACCTCTAAAAATCTAATTTCTGATATATTTGGGCTTTTAAAAATACTACAATCAGTTTGTGATCGAAATATAATTTTTTGGGTGCTAATTGTGTTGGGTTCCCACTCAAACCCTAGTCGCATTTACCAGTAATAAATCAGATTTGCAGCAGTTGTCTTTAGATTTTGTGTTAATGCATTTGGGGTTTCATTCTTGTCCATCAAGTTTTTGGATCAGATCTAGGTGGGGATCTTTCAACAAACACCTGATGGTATGCAAACCAAGCTTCCACTTGTTGAGTTTAACTAGAATGTCATGAGGCGAACATTCCTTAGAAGATGTATCTACAAAGCTGATGAGTTGAGGAGTGTGAATGCCCCAGCTACCACTGAAAAATGCAGTGCTAGAAGTCAAGAGAAGTAGTAATCTCAGCCACACTTCCCCATGTGTGCAAATAACTCTTCTTGAAATAGAGAAAAATGACCTGTCCTTATTCTCTTCTTCGCCAGAAAATCGAAGAAAGGTGTACCAATAACAACCTCTACTTATGGAATATTGAAACCAGAATTGTGCGTAAAAAGTGAATGTCAATGTAGATGAAATTTTGACCTAAATTACTTATGTAGTACCATCGTTCCCCAAAGAGTCATCTTAGAAATAGAAAAGTGTTTGCATAGATAACATCCATGCCCCATTTAATCAATTTGTCCATAAAAATGATATAGAATGTGTAAGTTTGTAATAACCCCTTCCCAATCAAAGACCTTTGGCCTATTTTGTCTACCCGACGGCCAAAGGAAACATATAAGGGTGACTTAAGTTATTCTTAATTATTATAAAGTGCTCGTAGCAAAGGGAAAAATACCCGTAGCAAAGGGGAAAGATGTAAGCACTTATAATAATTTAAATAACTTAATAAAACATAAAAAAAACAACTACATAACAAAGCACTTAGTATAAATTGTATTTATTTAGGAAAAGTGTGACTTGCCTTAGGGGCAATAAAAATGGTTAGAGAAGGTAAAGGCTCATATGTCAGTTTATCATCCCTAGAAAAATGCAATTTGGTCTAGAGAAGAGAGATGGAGGAAAAAAAATATTTAATGGAGAATAGTGATTGGTTGTGTAGAAGGTCACTATGGGTCACTTCTTCCTTTAGAAAGGACAAGTCGACTTGGATTTACACATTCTATTCTACGATCATTATCTATTTTTTGAATTGTCTTAAAGCTTGAAGTTTTTACCAGAGATATTCCAAGGATGAAAAACTCTTAGGAATTACTTCTAGAGGACGAAAACCCTCTTAGAGAATGTGAGGGATCTCTACTCCGGGGATTCTATTGTGCTTGCAAGGATTATTTCAGTTTATTTGCAGATGACGATAAATAAGTTTTACAGATTTCTACATGAATTTGGAGAAGGAAAATTGTTGTTGTATTCTTTCATTTCCAGCAGGAGCGACTTACCTAGAGATCTAATGGATGAAATTTTGGAATTGTAAAGAAGATGATTTTTATTACCGTTCACAGATCTGATTTGTAATGATAAAATCAACCACTTTTCAAAATTATTGGTATTAACAAAGGTACCATTTCCATCTATTTTTAAGAGCAGTTGATCTGCATATTTTATTAATTTATTTCAGCCTCTATTATGACTCAAATCTGGAATGTTCTTCATCTATTGGCTCCATAAATTCAAGGGATCAGATTGGTGTATAGAAACCATAGTTTACTTGCTGATTTTTCTGTATTTTCTCTCATACCCTAGTCACCATTTTCAGAATATAAATCAGAGCTGCAGCGGTTAGTTTGAATAAATATTTTATAAAATTGCATTTGGGTGTTGGGGTTTGTTTAGAATCCAACTTCGGTCAAGTATGTCCATTTGGGGACATTACAGTGGTATTAGAGTGAAGATTCTCCCAGCCTGTATATGAAAGAAGAAAAAATCAGATTTGAAGGTAAGCAAGAAAAATGAAGCGGAGCCAAGTCCCTCTCTTTGATGAAACCGAAGAAATCTCTACTAGATGTTGGGTGAACAAATTTAAGGCATTCGAGTATTGTAATTCAATGTGTCAAAATGATGCCCTCAATCTCATCTCCTTATACATGGATGGAACAACACATAAATGGTGGCATCACTTGTTGAAGACCCAAGGGGTTGACTCAATTTCTTCACTTGCTGATTTCTCACACAGATTCCTAGAGAGATTTGATGTGCAGGTTGAACAAGGAAGTGAAATCATGGAGTCTACACAAAAGGAAGAAGAAGAAGATTCTAAAGAGAACGGTATGGTTTCCATTAATTGCATTAGCAAGGAAGAAATGTTGCTCGTTGGATGCCAAGATAGGAAAATTATTTAAGCTCCAAAGGAGGAGAGGAAATTCATCTATGGAAGTAAGGAGGATGTAATGGAAACTCTTAGAAAGTGTGAGGAATGGAATAGCAAAGCTTGAGCTGCTAGGATGATAGCCGCTCAAGCAAGAGAACACTTACAAGAGTTCAAGGAAAAGATTTCTTTGCTTAGTGGGCAGCAAGGTAGGAGGAATGATATCCCTCAAGATATGATAGCCAAGAGCATGGAAATATCTTCCCAAGGAGGGCAGATTGCTCGGATTGAAGATTGTGTGGAAGAAGGAATGTCATCTCATTTATCGCAGTAGTTGATTCACAATAATATTCAATCCATGGTGGACAAAGATGTTCAAGATTTGGTGCAGCAAGGTCCCATTATTTTGCAGACCAAGATTGATGAAGATCTTGGGTGTACTCCAAGGTATGAACAGCTGTCATATTTATTGCTGCATAATGAACTATTTAAGTTTTGCTTTATTCATGAGGTATATGGTAATACAAGTGGTAGAAAAAAGCATGTGGATTCCTTGTTCCTATTTCATGATTGGGAGCATTATGAGAGCTACATATTTTTGCAAAAGCTCTCTCATTTGACAGGCACAGATGCAAGGATTTTGGATCACTTCAGCATGTTTTGTCTATTGTGCATGGCACGTGGACAAAACAAATTTGGAATTGCTTGAAGGCAAGCAATTTTGGGAAGCGAGGACTGTAATACCCCCTTCCCAATCAAATACATTTGGCTTATTTTGTCTACCCGACAGCCAAAGGAAACATATAAGGGTGACTTAAGTTATTCTTAATTATTATAAAGTGCTTGTAGCAAAGGGAAAAGTGTCCGTAGCAAAGGGGAAAGATGTAAGCACTTATAATAATTTAAATAACTTAATAAAACATAGAAAAAACAACTACATGATAAAGCACTTAGTATAAATTGTATTTATTTAGGAAAAGTGTGATTTGCCTTGGGGGCAATAAAAATGGTTAGAAAAGGTAAAAGCTCATATCTCAAAGTTTATCCTCCCTAGAAAAATGCGACTTGGTCTAGAGAAGAGAGATGAAGGAAAGAAAATATTTAATGAAGGAGAATAGTGATTGGTTGTGTAGAAAGTCATTATGGGTCACTTCTTCCTTTAAAAATGACAAGTCGACTTGGGTTTGGGCATTCTATTCTATGATCATTATCTATTTTTTGAATTGTGTTGAAGCTTGAAGCTTTTACCAAAAATATTTCGAGGACGAAAATCCTTAGGAATTACCTCTAGAGGACGAAAACCCTCTTAAAGAATGTGATAGATCTCTACTCAAGAGATTCTATTCTGCTTGCAAGGATTATTTCAGATTATTTGAAGATGAGAATAAAGAAGTTTTGCAGATTTCTACAAGAATTTGGAGAATGAAAATTGTTGTATTCCTCCTTCATTTCCAGTAGGAGCGACTTACCTAGGGATCTAATGCATGAGGTTTTGGAATTGTAAAGAAGTTGATTTTATTACTGTTCACAGATCTGACTTGTAATGATAAAATCAGCCACTTTTCAGAATTATTGGTGTTAAAAAAGGTACCATTTCCATCTATTTTTAAGAGCAACTGATCTGCATATTTTATTAATTTATTTCAGCCTCTATTATGACTAAAAGTTGGAATGATCTTCATGTATTGGCTCCATAAATTCAAGGGATCAGATTGGTGAATAGAAACCATAATTTACTTGCTGATTTTACTGTATTTTCAGAATATAAATCAAATCTACAGCGGTTAGTTTTGACAAATATTTAATAAAATTACATTTGGGTGTTGGGGTTTGCCTAGAATTCAACTTGTGTCAAATATGTCCATTTGGGGACATTACAGGCTCCTCAAAATGACATAGAATGTCCAAATTATTCCTTAAAGTGATAGAGAATGTCAGAATAGTTCCTCAAAGTGTCATAAAATGTCCAAATCTATGATGAAAATTCCTTCAAATCATGTGAAATGAATCAATATGCTTACTTAGACCCATTTGAATCATATAGTTTGTCTCAAAATGTGAAATGCTCTATCTGACATGGCATGAATCTCTTAAACAAACCCATTGTATGCCCCCTATTGAAATGAGGGATGAAACCTATGAATCGCTCATCTCAAAAGATAGAGTTATGCACATCATATGTTATATACAAATGTATAATCCTGGAAAACACATATATAAACATGATAAGACATGTCATCATACGAAGATTTGATCATTTCAAGATTGTATGAAACATGTAATCCAAGACATGGGCATTTGTTTGTTAGCATAATATAAGATATAACCATGAAAAATCAGCTAGAGATTGTTGTCATTGCTAGAAAGATATAGCAATGAGGCCCGCAATAATAAGTATCATAATAGATGCATGATATGAATCATGGCAACGTTAGTATAAATATGTAGAAAACATTAGAGTTATACGTGACAAACATAGCAACAGCAATCATGTAACGGCATAGAGTAACGGCATAGAGTAACGTCAAGTAGTTCTAAAGCACAAATACATAAATTTCCACAAGCATACATCATAGGAAAAACATACAAAAACATCATGATCAAGAAGCACACAATTGACATGATAACTGACACAATGTACTAATAAGCAAATATAACACCATCATTTTGAACAAGCAACATAACATGCACAAGTATAGAGCAAGCAATATAAGCCTACATCAGTGATCAAGAAATGTAAACATCATAGTAATAATGATTAAAAACAAGTATGCACGAAACAAGAAATGTCAATATGTATAAGCAATCAATGTCATTATCAAGTATAGAAAAGTACAATATTTGTGGAAAGTAACACTTTTAAGATATGAACAAGCACAACTGTATAAATAATCTAATTGGCTCAATATGATTGATGGACTCAGATATTAAGATAAAACCTGAAAACAGTGCCAAGACACCCCCAATATGGGCATGCACCCAATGTAGATAAGTTGCATATGGGTGTGATCAATGCCATGAAATTGTATGCCCATGTCTCATATATGACTTGTATATCTTGTATCTAGCTCATGTATACAGTGAAAATAATGTGTAAAAAATTAGATATGTAAATCACCATGTATACGACAAGTAACAAGTATCTATGTGTAAAATCAAAACAAATAGTACACATGGCTTGTTTTTGTTTATTTGAATATTTTAGTTATAGCAAAGAATAAGTCAAGCAAAAACAATTGACGCTAAGAAGCACCTAATGGAAACAAAGCGAAAAGGCAAGAAATTAACAAGCCAAAGCAAAAACATGTAAGCAAATCCAAGAAGCAAGAAATTATCAAATCTAAGAGAAGAAGAAAACTAACATGATTGTAACCAATAAATGCAAGAAACAAGGTGACCACTCAAATAAAGACTACGAGGTGCAAGCTGTGAAATATAAGAAAGGGAAAATGTTCTAAATAATCAATAACATTTGTGAAAGTGTAATGTGTACAAGGTGTAATAGCGAAGCAGCTTCATGAGAGCAAGATCAGCTAAGATTCTGCCAATGTGAATTCAAGTGCAAGTAGCAAAGCAATGTCTCAAATGAAGCCTTTGAGAGGGACTCATGGTAGGCACATACGCCCAGTGGATGAAATGTCCCACTTCCTAGGATAGTCATGACGAAGACCCTTAGCCTATTTTGTTTTCCCGACGGCTAAGGAGAATTTTTAAAAAAAAAAAAACAATAAAACCTTGTATTATGTAAAGCTCAAAATTACATATTCGGCTATGCCAACCCTAAAAGCTATTAGCCTAAGCTTGAGCATTATACAACAAAAAAGCAGAGAAAACAATCATGACAGAGAACCAAGATTAAGAATAAGCTTGATATCCTCCTGAATCTTATTGGACCACCATGGAGGGGGCAATCCATAACAAAACAAGTCCTTGTTGTCTAGAGCCCAGATAGCTAGTCCATCAACAATTTTGTTCCTTTCCCGAGGATAGTGACTGAATTGGACCTCAAGGAATGCACCTTTTAGTTGTTTTATCATCCACACCTCTTTGGCAATGCGCCAATTAGGAGGTGAATCCAATCTATTATCAGAAAGCAAGTGGATAGTAATTTGGTAGTCCGATTCAACCTGAATTTTATGCCAACTAATTTTCAAGGCCTCTTGCATGCCTTTGTAAATAGCTTTCACCTCGGAAAGATTATTGGTAGTAGAGTGTTGGCCAGAATTTTTGCATAACATAAAACCTAGGCAGTCATGAAATAAATCTCCCTCATTTACCGGTGAGGCTCCCATGTCAGATTTGTCAATTAAAATATGTTAGTATCTATATGGGATTTTACTTTAACTGTTCAGCTCATGAACCATAGCCGTATAGTTCTGCAGCAAGTAAGCAGTTGTTTAAGAAAGGAAATATTTATAAAAGAAGGGAATTATATAAACACAGAGAAGAAATGGGGAAGATGTGCATCCCAATCAATAGATAACAGAGTTGATTGCATGCACATAGAAGAAACCAATAGATATCAACACAGAATTATAAGCAAAGGCAGCTCTAGATCTAGATCTAAAATAACACAAAGTTTATTCAAAGATCTAAGATAGAAAACTAGAAACAAAATACACCGTGACACAAAGTTCTCTGGAAATCTGCTCCTTTATATTCCTTTGCTTCAAGTGGCTCTCAAGGGTTTCAGCACAAAGTCTGGAACACAAGAATGTTGCTTACAAATTTTGATCATTAACCCGAAGGTTCTTCCTCTACTTATAGAATGTAGAGGGGCAATTACAAGTCGGAAGCTTTTAGTTGAACTGGCACATGTGGAAGTCGGAAAGGAAACAACTGGCAATCTCCCTCCTGGAATTCCTCTTTGCATGACATGCATGATTTGCAACTGAAAATAGAACCTTCTATTTTGCACGTCTGCCACCTATCTCCAAGTAGTTGACTTCTTCAAGTAATGGCTTTTAAACCAATCACTTAAGTTGTATAATTTAATTGATTGCTCAATTACTTTGTCGGAGGAAATAAGAGAAAGAAGAAGAAAGAGGAAAGTTGCAGTCTTGTCCTTTTTCATATTCTGCATGCAGCTGATTCTTTTGCCTTTGATTCTCACCAAGCTGGATCTGGAAGCGTCTGGATCTGGGATTGGCAGCTAGACGAGTGTTGGATATTGCCTTCACCTTGTCTTCCTTTTTATCCTTGAAGCTTTTGCAGTTCTTCTCCAGTACATGCATCAGTGCAATGTTTGCCGTAAATAACTCTTTATTTTTAATTGCATATGAGCAATTAAAAATTCTGGAAAGCACTCCGGGTGAATGCAACTTCAATGAAGGCTTCAACTGGAAGATTGGAAGCACATGCACAAGATCCTGGAAGGAATTTTCCATGCACTGACTTCTTCACGGGCTGCATTCGAAACAAGAGGATGAAGCCTTTGTGCCGGAAGCTTTTGCAATTATGAGATCTGGATCTGGATTTGTGTCTCCGATGTCAGCAAATCTGGAAGTAATGCATGATGCTGTTGAGCTTTCTTTTTCATCCCGCTTTGCCATGGCTAGAGCAATCTTTGTCTGAACAATTCTTTTTCTCTTTATTCGGCCGGAATTCTTCAAAACTGGTGCAGATCTGGATAATTCTTCAGATTCGGAGGATATGTTCAATGTATTGGACATTGATTTAAGCTCCCTTTCTCTTATAAAGCACCTATAATGAATTCCTGCAATTAATTCAGACAAAGATGGCAACCAGAACACGAACAGTGGATTTTAATCATAAAAATCTGCATAATTCAAGCCTGCTACCCCAAATTTGATGTTTTATTTGCATGCAAAGCAAGCATGAATTTTACCAACTTCACCTGAGCACCTGTATCACTTATGCAAACAATTATCCAGACACAAATCAACCTCCTTCAACCTGTGCACCAATTCTGGAAGCTTTTAGCATTAATTTACACCTTCTTTCTGAGCAAAAATCCTCTCCAAATGGGGCGCACTTTTTCCTCTGGGCTGCACTTCTCTGCTTTTGAATTAATTAATTCATCCTTATGGCAGCCCCCTGCTTATATAATCCTCATAATTCTATAATTAATTAATGCATTTCCTATTCCTGGCAATTAATTAATTATTTAATAAGCTTTACTCTTCAAATGGGGCGCCTATTTTGTGCATGCTCATGGCTGCCATTAAATAAATTAAATTTATTTAATTTTAGACTTCTGCTTCCAGTTAACTCAAGCCTCACAGTATGCTTTGACCTTAGCCACTGAAAATAGGAATTAATTAAATCATTTAATACTTAAAAAGTATTATTTCTCTCCCAAATGGGGCGCACTTTTTGACATGAAGGGGCTGCATTAAATAAATAATATTTATTTAATTTTAGAACTGTCTATTTCCAACTTCCTTTTTGTCCACTTCCCTTTGTTGACTTTTCCACAAGCCTGGGTGCCAAAATTGGGTGAATAAATATTAACAAATATTTATTTAATGCATTATTATTCACCCAAGGTGGGTCGCACTTTTTGGAATAAGGAATTTCTATTTTTAAAAGTCAATTGGCAATGGGATTATTTACCCTGCAAGGCAGCCCTGAAAATCCCATGATTCACTTAAGTCTTTTGACTTTCACAATGAGATTATTTACCCTGCAAGGCAGGCAATAAAATCACATTATTCACTTAAGTGATTTTTCTTTTATTCCACAATGGGAATTTTTTACCCTGCAATGCAGGTAAGAAATTCCCGCCTGCCTGCTGCCTCTAATTTTCCCATTGTGACTTAAGTGGCGTTGCTTCCATGGGAAAAAGTACCCTGCTAGGCAGGTACAAAATTCCCACCTGCCTGCTGCTTCCAAAAATCCCATGATCCACTTCAAACCCTCTTTTTCCAAAAATGTGGTCAGCCCAGAAGAAGCTTTTTGGTGCACGACTTCGTCTTTTCCAAGAGAACCAGACCTCCGATGGCGAATTCCTTCTGGCACAACGTGCGTATGTGATCTCCAGATACTCCAGGCCAAGAATCAGGCCAAACCAGCAAAGGAATTGATCTAGAGAAATTTCACAGAAAACGAAACGGGAAAACACTAAAAACACAAAACGTTGCCAGAAGTCACAAATAAAGCCCAGGATTCATTCCTGGTTAAAACCCTACTGGTATATGGGAATAATGACATGTACGGTCACAACAGAGTTAAACCAGAGCACAAATTGCTTCAAATGGGGCTCAAAATAATTAAATACAAATTTCCCGCAAGCCAACCCCAGCAACAGAATAAAACAATTTTGGGCATCTGGGTATTTGTCAAAATTGGCTTATATGGCTCCTTGGGAATATCTTGACAAAATACAGAAACTTTCTGGCAAGAAAAACACAAAACGACCCATTATTTTAAAAGTAAGAAATTTTTTACATAGGGTAGTCTCAGATTTCAGGGAAAAATCTGGGGACACCAGTCGGCTCCGTTTGTGGACATCTTTTTCCTCTGTCAAAATGACAAGGAAAAAGATGAGATCCCAGCATCTCTGGTTTCGTGTCTTGTCCATTGGGCTCGGGGTCAGGCAAACAAAAACAACACACCACAAAAATAAAACAAGGAAAAAAAAACAAAGTCTTATTTATATACATACAGGTTTTACCCTGCTTTTCATGTCCGGAACAACTTCAAGTGTTTCCCATTGAAAGGCAATGGTAAATCAATTCCATCCTGGTAGTCAAGGAAGAAAGTATCCATTCCTGCAGCTCTTTTGATCACGAAAGGCCCTTTCCAGAGTGAATCAAATTTGTCGTGCATGCCCTTCGGTTCATGTCTCTTGTCCCACCAGAGTACCCAATCTCTGATCTCGAACTTCCTTTCTTTGGCCTTCTTGTCAAATATCTTGGGCAAGTCCTTATCAACTTCATCTGGTGGTGGCTCATCCTTTCTTCTCTCTGTGGTGGATAAGTCTGCATCAACTTGCTTCATTCCCAGATTTATTTGCTGCATTTCTGAGGAAGAACTTTCACCATCACCATGTTCTTTATTCTTATTCAGGTACCAATCATGCTTGTTGAAAGTCTCCACTAAGGAAACTAAACCCTTGGGGATTTTGTTACCTTTTGGTTGGATTGCTCCACTATTGTCATCATAACATGGATCAGCTTTTCCTGTGACTGTTTGTCGTGGTGGTGATTTACTCCCTTCAACATGCAAACATGCAGATGTTTGTTTGTTCTCATTGAAAGTCTGCCACTATTCAACATTATCAGGGACTTTGGGGCGATAGACCATCTCCACTTTATAGTTTCCTTGTCTTAATATGGATGTTGGTCTATCAAGATTCAATAGTGCAGTTGTGACTGCCAAAGAATCTGCCTTGGAATTCTGATTGATTGGAATGAAGTTGATAGAGAAGGCTGCAAAATCCAGTGTGGCAGAAAGCACTTTATCTCTATAATGCTTCAGCTCATCTCTTTTGACTTGACTTTTCCCTCGAACCTGCTTTACTAGAAGTTCAGCATCTCCTTGGGCTTTGAGGGATTTTACTCCTTTCTTTTTAGCTTGCTCCATTCCTAGCAGCAAGGCTTTATACTCCGCCGTATAATTGGAGTTCTCGAACATCAGCTTGTGGGAGTATGGGAATATCTCATGATCTGGAGATATTAGTAGAACGCCGGCTCCTGATCCAAAAGAACAACAGGTGCCTTTAAACTCCAGAGTCCAAACTTTTTCTTCTTCTTTTGCTGGCTCGGGCTCTGGTCGAAGTTCTAGCTTTGGAATGTCTTTATCCATTTCCAAGAAATAGACCCACGGTCAGATTCCTGAAAAAGAATCTGAGATCTAGGATCCTCAAATTTTGTAACCGTGTACCTGGACTTCTTTTCCGGCTCTAGCTTATGGTTAATCCCCTTGATAGGAATATGAGCACATGACCAATCCATCTTTACTTCTCCTCCCAGCTCTTTGCAGAAGTTTCTGCTCAGCAACATCCCGTAGGAGACAGGAATATCTGCAACTAAGATTGTCATCTTTAATCTTTTGTCAGGAAAAGCTGTCAGAACAGCTTGTGCATCTTTGATTTGTCCGATTAAAGGGACTTGTCTCTCCATGGAATAACACCTTTTTATGGTCTTTGTCAAGGTAAGCCCAAGAGCATCTGCAACTTTAGCTGGCATGACATTGTCAGAAGCACCTGAATCTAAAATGCAATTGCTTAACTTGAAACCATTAAGCAATAAGGAAACATAGAAGTTTCCACTCTTTCAAAAGATGGTGAGGATTTAACAACTGCAGTGTTGTTCTGGGGAGGAGTATCCTTGGGCTTAGGCAAAAGGCCTTTTGATGTATTGGATGGTCCTGGTGATTGCACATATTTGACTAGCCTATTTAACTGCTCAGGAAAGGCTCTCAAGTATTCAGCTTCTGACATTTGAACTCTAGTTTTCTTGGCATGATCAATAATGTCAAAAGAACAAATAGATTCAGATACCTGAGCCGCTTTTTGTGGTTGAAATGAAGAACTCGCATGCTTACTTCCGGGAGCTAAGGAAGAAGGCAAAGGGATGCCCCTTCTTTGCTCGTCTGCTAATGCTTCAGCTTGGCGAGTTTGTGATCTTGTAAGTACTGCATATGCATGACCATGATCATCTTCAAGAAGCTCCTCATACTCATGTTCAGATTTGTAGTTTAGGTAATTAATGTTGGAGTCGCTAGCAGGACCTACAAAATCATCATTCTCAAGCTGATCAGCGTCAGCTTCCTGGTCTTCTTCATTCATCTCCACGTTGTTTCTGGGAGCAGCTTCAATTGCTAATCTTTGGGAACCAGCAATGCGGTTCCGATTGTTGAAATTCCGAGCAGGGGCAGTGTTGTTACCCTGAGCCATTTGAGCCATTTGTTTCTTCATCTGCATCATCTCATTTGCTAACTTTTGCAGTAGTGAATCGGAAGTAGTAGCAGAGGATGAACTTTCAGCTCTAGAAGTGTTGCTCTTTATCTTTCCAGCCATGATGAGGTCATCTTCAATTTCAACCGCCATGTTTTGGGCTGCTAACAAATCAGCAGGACGTGCTCTTCGCAGTTGATAGCTTACTTCAGGAAGTAAAGCATTGATGAAGAATACCTTTTGATTCTTGTCATTCAGAGAAGCAGAAGCCGGAATTTTGTACAGTAATCTTTGGAATTTTGCAATAAAATCCCGCATGTGCTCATGTGGCTCCTTCTTCAACTGAGTGAGCTGGAGTTATCAATGTGCTGGAATCTTACTGGTTTGAATCTTTTCAGGAACGCATCCCGCATAGTAGCCCAGTTGGTTATGGTGCCAGGAGCTAGCCGGTAGAACCATTCTCCAGCCAAGTCATGTAGAGTCTCTATGAAGAGTCTGACAGATACATCTTCATGTTCGACTGCAAGCACTCCACAGGATAGGAAAAACGCAGCCAAGTGGTCATCTGGATTCTGCTTTCCATCTCCAAAGAATTTCGGAAAATTCTTTCTCGTCCCTTTAGGTAGATCATGCATAGGAGTCAGGTTCAAAGGTCCAAAGGCTACACCCCATGGAACAGGTGCTGTAGGGACAAGTGGCTGATTCTGCATAATGAAAGGAGCACATCTTCTACGAGAGTAGACTTGAATAATTCCAGCTGCCGGATTATGCTGAAAATGATCCGGATCTGGATGAGTTTGCACTCTTCTTCCTGGTGAGAGACTAGATCTGTGGCTTCTAACTCAAGGAGGATGATTGAAATTGAATTGCTCCTGCAGTCTAAAGAAATGATCAGTCCTTCCTTGCGCTTTAATAGATCGCATGAATGGACATTCAGTCAGGTTGAGATTTGTATGGAAAACACTCTGATCTTCAAGAGATAAGCTTTGATCTACAAAGATAGTTGTTCCCCAGCGGAGTCGCCAAAAACTGTTGGCTAGATTTTTCTGCATAGCATAAAACCTAGGCAGTCATGAGATAAATCTCCCTCATTTACCGGTGAGGCTCCCATGTCAGATTTGTCAATTAAAATATGTTAGTATCTATATGGGGTTTTACTTTAACTGTTCAGCTCATGAACCATAGCCGTATAGTTCTGCAACAAGTAAGTAGCTGTTCAAGAAAGGAAATATTTATAAAAGAAGGGAATTATATAAACACTGAGAAGAAATGGGAAGATGTGCATCCCAATCAATAGATAACAGAGTTGATTGCATGCACATAGAAGAAACCAATAGATATCAACACAAAATTATAAGCAAAGGCAGCTCTAGATCTAAATCTAAAATAACACAGAATTTATTCAAAGATCTAAGATAGAAAACTAGAAACAAAATACACCGTGACACAAAGTTCTCTGGAAATCTGCTCCTTTATATTCCTTTGCTTCAGGTGGCTCTCAAGGGTTTCAGCACAAAGTCTAGAACACAAGAATGCTGCTTACAAATTTTGATCTTTTAACCCGAAGGTTCTTCCTCTACTTATAGAATGTAGAGGGGCAATTACAAGTCGGAAGCTTTTAGTTGAACTGGCACATGTGGAAGTGGGAAAGGAAACAACTGGCAATCTCCCTCCTGGAATTCCTCTTTGCATGACATGCATGATTTGCAACTGAAAATAGAACCTTCTATTTTGCACGTCTGCCACCTATCTCCAAGTAGTTGACTTCTTCAAGTAATGGCTTTTAAACCAATCACTTAAGTTATATAATTTAATTGATCGCTCAATTATTTTGTCGAAGGAAATAAGAGAAAGAAGAAGAAAGAGGAAAGTTGCAGTCTTGTCCTTTTTCATATTCTGCATGCAGCTGATTCTTTTGCCTTTGATTCTCACCAAGCTGGATCTGGAAGCGTCTGGATCTGGGATTTTGCTTACGAGTGTTGTCTTCGCCTTGTCTTCCTTTTTATCCTTGAAGCTTTTACAGTTCTTCTCCTGTACATGCATCAGTGCAATGTTTGCCGTAAATAACTCTTTATTTTTAATTGCATATGAGCAATTAAAAATTCTGGAAAGCACTCCGGGTGAATGCAACTTCAATGAAGGCTTCAACTGGAAGATTAGAAGCACATGCACAAGATCCTGGAAGAAATTTTCCACGCACTGACTTCTTCATGGGCTGCATTCGAAACAAGAGGATGAAGCCTTTGTGCCAGAAGCTTTTGCAATTATGAGATCGAGATCTGGATCTGGATCTGGATCTGTGCCTCCGATGTCAGCAAATCCGAAAGTAATGCATGATGCTGCTGAGCTTTCTTTTTCATCCCTCTTTGCCATGGCTGGAGCAATCTTTGTCTGAACAATTCTTTTTCTCCTTATCTTGCCGGAATTCTTCAAAATTGGTGCAGATCTGAATAATTCTTCAGATTCGGAGGATATATTCAATGTATTGGACATTGATTTAAGCTCCCTTTCTTTTGTAAAGCACCTGTAATGAATTCCTGCAATTAATTCAGACAAAGATGGCAACCGGAACATGAACAGTGGATTTTAATCATAAAAATCTACATAATTCAAGCCTGCTGCCCCAAAATTTGATGTTTTATTTGCATGCAAAGCAAGCATGAATTTTACCAACTTCACCTGAGCACCTGTATCACTTATGCAAACAATTATCTAGACACAAATCAACTTCCTTCAACCTGTGCACCAATTCTGGAAGCTTTTAGCATTAATTTCACCTTCTTTTGAGCAAAAATTCTCTTCAAATGGGGCGCACTTTTCCTCTGGGCTGCACTTCTCTGCTTTGAAATTAATTAATTCATCATTATGGCAGCCCCTGCTTATACAATCCTCATAATTCTATAATTAATTAATGTCTTTCCTATTCCTGGCAATTAATTAATTAATTAATAAGCTTTACTCTTCAAATGGGGCGCCTATTTTGTGCATGCTCATGGCTGCCATTAAATAAATTAAATTTATTTAATTTTAGACTTCTGCTTCCAGTTAACTCAAGCCTCACAGTATGCTTTGACCTTAGCCACTGAAAATAGAAATTAATTTAATCATTTAATACTTACAAAAATATTTTTTCTCTCCCAAATGCGGCGCACTTTTTGACATGAAGGGGCTGCATTAAATAAATAATATTTATTTAATTTTAGAACTGTCTATTTCCAACTTCCTTTTGTCCACTTCCCTTTGTTGACTTTTCCACAAGCCTGAGCGCCAAAATTGGGTGAATAAATATTAACAAATATTTATTTAATGCATTATTATTCACCCAAGGTGGGTCGCACTTTTTGGAATAAGGAATTTCTATTTTTAAAAGTCAATTGGCAATGGGATTATTTACCCTGCAAGGCAGCCTGAAAATCCCATGATTCACTTAAGTCTGTTTGACTTTCATAATGGGATTATTTACCCTGCAAGGCAGGTAATAAAATCCCATTAATTCACTTAAGTGATTTTTCATTTATTTCACAATGGGAATTTTTATCCTACAAAGTAGGTAAGAAATTCCCGCCTGCCTGTTGCCTCTAATTTTCCCATTGTGACTTAAGTGGCGTTGCTTCCATGGGAAAAAGTACCCTGCTAAGCAGGTACAAAATTCTCACCTGCTTGCTACTTCCAAAAATCCCATGATCCACCTCAAACCCCCTTTTTCCAAAAATGCGACCAACCCAGAAGAAGCTTTTTGGTGTACGACTTCATCTTTTCCAAGAGAACCAAACCTCCGATGGCGAATTCCTTCTGGCACAACGTGCATATGTGATCTCCAGATACTCCAGGCCAAGAATCAGGCCAAACCGGCAAAGGAATTGATCCAGAGAAATTTCACAGAAAACGAAACGGGAAAACACTAAAAACACAAAACGTTGCCAGAAGTCACAAATAAAGCCCAGGATCCATTCCTGGTTAAAACCCTACTAGTATATGGGAATATTGACATGTACGATCACAACAGAGTTAAACCGGAGCACAAATTGCCTCAAACGGGGCTCAAAATAATTAAATACAAATTTCCCGCAGGCAAACACCAGCGACAGAATAAAACAATTTTGGGCATCTAGGTATTTGTCGAAAATGGATTATATGGCTCCTTGGGAATATCTTGACATAATACAGAAAATTTCTGGCAATAAAAACACAAAATGGCCCATTATTTTAAAAGAACAAAATTTTTTAATAGGGTAGTCTCAGATTTCAGGGTAAAATCTGGGGACACCATAGAGCCAAGGTTCTCAGCAAAAAAGAACTGCACCCCCCCTTCAACATCCCTACCAATGCCTCCCATAGCAACTTTCCCAGGATTACCTCTGGAGGCCCCATCTGTGTTTAACTTACCATATCCTGGAGAAGGATTCTTCCATTGGCCGTCCTTTAGGACTTTGTTCTTGTTGTGCATCCTCGGGCAAGAAACATCCTTAGGATCAATATTTAGCTGTTTACAAATGTTATCCCATTCAGGGGAGAGATCTTGAGGCAAAGATATCTTATGTTTCAGGCTTTATGATATGTTGATTGTAATGTCCCCTATTGGGGGTCTTTGAATTCTGAGTGGATTAGAATCAATTCCAACACTAAATGCAAGTCAGTAGAGAAATAGTTCAATGTTAATGTCTGCAGATTTGAATTTTAATCAGGCCCAACGATTACTTTATAGACAGACCCATACAATTATGCATGACAACAAGATAAGTCATAACTCTAACAGATTTCAGGAGGTTTGTAAATGACTCTAACAAGTGATGGAGAGATAGTATAACTCAGTTTAAAACTGCTGCATTTATTTCCAGAAATGGCGACTAGGGGTACGAAGCAAAACCCTTGCAAAACATCAGTCAATAAACATTTTTCCCTTATAAATATGTAGCATAAATTATAGCAATCTCAGGATGGGGAAAACAGAAATTGTAACCACTAATACACCTGAATATTTGCCCAGAATGCTGCAGATATTTAGGGTCTAAACAGCCCTGTATTTCCTTCAATAAAATTCTGAAAATAATACATTTGAAGCCCAAAATACAGAATGAGTGAAGACAATTAAAGTCAGACCTGGAAATGGTCCTCAAATCCCATGGTCTCACCAAAAATTGGGTCACTCCACATAAATAAAATGCAATAAGACTATTGCCATAAATCCTCCAGTCCTTTATTGCCAAAATTCAACATCAACAGCTGAAGTTCCTTTGAAGCACAATAAGATTCCCTGTATGGAAATCTCTCTTCTTCTCTATGAAGGTTTTTGTCCTCTAGTTCAAAGGTTAGACAAAAGTCAGATTTTTATAAAATGAGAATGAGATATCCCTCTTCAAGTCGACCTCTCCCTTAAATAGGAGAAATGGCTCAAAAGGAACCTCCAAAATCACCAATCACAATTGGCGATTATCTCTAAACTAAAGTCCCACAACACACATCTATCCAAGTCATACTTTTGCCCAGGGGAATACAAAAATAGTTTTGGGTCTATTTCCCTCTAGGCAGTCCATATATTTATTCCAAGACAAGTTACCAATCCTCCTAGGGAAGATACAAATATAATATTAGACCCTATGCACTCACCTAGAGATTACAACAATTGTTTATAGGTGTATTTCTTTATTAAGCCAAATAAATAATTATAAGTGCTTTAATATTTATTTATTTTCTTTTAGGCACTTATAAAAATTAATTGCGACTTAAGTCACCCTTGCACAGTCCCTTTGGCCATCAGGTAGACAGAATGGGCCAAAGGTCTTCGATGCCATTATTCGAGAAAGAGAGACATTTCATTGATTTTGGTCTTCTCCCACACAAAAGAGCTATCTCTACTAGTTTGCATGAAGATTCTACTGTTTCTTTCTTTCCAAATATTCCAAAGGAGAAGAGAAATACCAGTCCATAGAACAGGGAGAAGATTTTGGCCACTAGGGAGGGATTCCTGCCAAGCTCTAAATATCTACTCAAGAGAATCAAAAATTATCCAATGCATCTTAAATAAAGAAGCAAGAAGATGCCACAGCGGAATAACCCAAGGACATGAGCAAAAAAGATGAGTAGAGGACTCTTCAACATGAAGGCATAAAACACATCTAAACAAGCCATACAAACCCCTCTTTAGAGGACAGACTCCTATTAAAACTCTTCTGTGTATGAAAAGCCACAGAAAATAAACTGACCTTTGGCCACATACCTGGATGCCAAATGTGTTTGAAAAGATACTGAAGAGGATGAGGATTTTAAAAGGGAGACTTAAGTTCTAATATTTGATTATAAAGTGCAAAATAAAAATAAAATAAAATAAAAACATTAGATGCACTTATAATAATAATTCATTACTGACTTAAAAAAATAAAAAAAGGCAACACATTGAAATGCACTTGAGCCAAATTGTTTATTTCTAAGAAAGTGCGACTTGCACTAGGAAGAAAAAATAAATATGAAAAAAGGAAAAAGCAATTGGGCCAAAGTTATCCACTCTAGGAAAATGCAACTTGCACGAGGAAGGAAAATGGAGGGAAAAGAGACATTTAATGTAAAGAAAAGTGATTGGTTTCATGAGTGGCTATTTTGGGTCACAAACTCTATTTAGGCAAGTTGACTTGCCTTTGTAGAGACACACTTTGATCACTTTCTAATTTCTGATTTTTATCTGAAGCTTTGAGCTTTGCCAGAATTATTTGTAAGGACGAAAACCCTTAGAAGTACCCTCTTGAGGACAAAAACCCCCAAAAGTATGTGAGGAATCTCTACACAAGGGCTTCCATTGTGCTTACAAAGATATTTCAGTTTATTTCAGCTGTGAATAAAGAAGATTTGCAGGCGGGTTTGTGGAACAAGTTTGCAGCACTTAAGTTTATTATTCATCCAAGGTGGAACGACCCACTTCTTAGTCATTTTGAGTTGTTTTGAAGGTATCTCAGATCTGATTTGTATTGTTATATCTTAATCTGATTTTTGTGAATCAAAGTAGCCAATTTTCAGAATTTTTGAAGGGTTGAAAGTGCCATTTTCAGTCATCATTAACTGCAGATTTCTGAGAAGTATTTCAGTTTATTGTCTCTAAAAATCAGAATTTTATCACATGCATGGGCTGTTAAAAATCAGAAATTAATTTAGATTAAAAAATATAAATTTTGTTGCTGATTTGTTTAGGTTTTTCTAATAACCCTGGTCACATTTTCTAAGTAATATTTCAGATCTGCATAACAGAGGTTGAATATATATTTTTATAAGTTGCTTCGGTGTTGGATTTGCCTAAAATCCAAGTGGGGGTTAAAGTGTCCCATTTGGGGACATTACAATGGACAAGATTCGATGTATAAGAAAATGTCATAATATGTGTGGACAAAGAAAATATGTGATCATATAAGCTCAATGTGTTTCATGAAAAAAGAAAGAATAGGTAGTCAATATAGAGAGGTGGGAAAATGATATGCCACAACGAAGTGTTACATGTCTCATAGTATATGAAATAAGATCTGTGTGTTGTAAAATGCGTGAATGCATGTGTCATCGTTGGATAGCTAGTGTGAATAGCCATAATGGGATAAGAAATCTAAAAGGAAAGGGCCATTATAACCTAACAATATAAAGTGAAGCCAAGCGCTAGAAGAATGAGCAACATGAAAGAAATCAATGTCAACGTCAAAATAGAATAATGTCAAATGAAATCAATCAATTCAAGAGAAGGTGATCAAGAAAAAGCAAGCAAATCAGCACAAGCAATAAAAAACTAGGTGCCAAAATGATGTAGAAGTAAATATGACACCATCATTAATGATTATATTATAATATGTATCATTACTAAGGTTGGATTTGCATGGTGCCAAAATGATGCACAAGCAAAGATGACACCATCATATTGAACAAGCCTTCAAGAGTAAATATGACATATGTACTCTTCTCTTGTTGATTAATGATTACATTATAAATTGTAGCATTATCATGTACTCTTGAGTCTTTTGTTTTTCATTGTCATGACTCTCATCTTTGAGGCTGCATGTTTATTGTTTATGTATGATTGTATAAATGAATCTCGATTCTTTGTCAATGACTTAATAATAAGTATCGGATTTTGACTTATGTGATAGATTGTTGAATTAATAGTTTCAGCCTTTCAAATTATTTTAGTTTGTTTAAGATGGTTTTTTTAATTTATTTCTAATATATATACAAATTTAATATATTATTTTAATAACTGGACCCCGGCTTTCCAAATCAAAAAAAAATTGCCATTCCAGAAACGCCTTCCCTATTATAACAATATAAGTCTTATAATTTATTATTAAGTCACTATTAGTTATGTATTGACTAATGAATGGTTGTAACCACTTCAACCATCTTGTAACTATCTCTTGCATGATAAAATGCCAGACACAGTTTACAATGTGTGCATTCCGATCCTCCTTTATTATTTTTGTCCACGTCTTCTAACATTGTTATCAAAGTCAGACAACTAAGGAGGAAGATTGTAAATCGTGAATTTATTTAAACCACCTGTTTAGGACAAGCAAACTTTAAATTCACATGAGGGCTTCTTCGAAAACAGAAACGTCAAGGGTATATTATGAATCACGAATAGATGAGAATACTGTGAATCAAAAACAGAAGAAACCACTATGGATCACGAACAGAAGGATATATTGTGAATCACAAACAATCGAGGCCTATAAAAAGACGTTTCGAGGGCATGAGAAAGAAAAAAAAATACAAACACCATTGTTGAACTTGAAAACAAAACACAGCCGTAAGGCACAAGAATATAGTCACAAAATCTATGAATCGCGAGTCAATATAGTCGCAAGGCACCAGTCATGAATTTCAGAGGACACTTTTTCGCAAAGGGTACGTTTTCATCAACATTAGTTTAGATGGCACGTTTTCACAAAGGACACATTTTCAATTGCATTATTTTAGAGGGCATTAACATGTTTTCAATATCACAAGTTAAATATCCAGTCACAGCCAACAAGTAAGATTATCTGAAGGAGAAATATAGTGGCAGTAAAAAAAACACAGTCCAAGTATTTATCTACATTCACAACTTTTTAGGATGCAAATTTTACAAGAGTACTTGTTAAATTAAACTTTTTGTAGAATGGAAATTCCAATGGACAAATATTTTGGCCTCAACTTTTACACCTGGAAAGTTACAATATAAATGCAATTGATGAATATAAATTTGTGGGGAATAGTAAATGTGTAATATCCCCTTCCTAGTCGAAGACCCTTAGCCTATTTTGTCTACCTGATGGCTAAGGAATAAAAATAAGGGTGACTTAAGTTAAAATAGTTTATTATAAAGTGCAAAATAAAAATAAAATAAAAGTAAACAGTGTATGCACGTATAATAAATTATTAGTGACTTAAAAATAGAAAAAGGCAACATTAAGTGAAAAGCTTTTGGGCCAAATTGATTTATTATAGGAAAGTGCGACTTGCAAGAAGCAAAAGTAAATGGAAAAAAAGGCAAAAGGCATTTAGAAAGAATAAAATACCCAAGGAAAAATGTGACTTGCCTAAAGAGGAAAAGTAGGTGGTGAAAAGCATTTAATATGAGAAAAATTTGATTCGTCATAGAAGGTGGCTATTTGGGTCACAAGGCTATATAGGCAAGTGGACTTGCCTTAGTCTCAGACCACTTGATCATTTCTTATTTCTGATTTTTGTCTGAAACTTTGAGCTTTGTCAAAATTATTTCTAAGGACGAAATCCTCCAGAAATACCCTCTTGAGGATGAAAACCCTTCAAAAGTTCAAGGGGATTCTCCACCATTGGGGTTTCCATTGTGCTCCATCGAGTTTGCAATAATTTTCAGAGTATTTCCAGCAGTTTAATAAAGGAGATTTGCAAATTTTTGTACAAGGGTTTGTGGGAAAGATTGTAGTTCTTATTTATCCTATGTGGAGCGACCCACTTCTTAGCGAATCTGGTATGTTTTAAGGTTGTTTCAAAGAGCTATCATCAAAGCTCATTTTTAGAGATTGAATCAATCTATTTTCTAAAATTTTGGTGTGTAAAAAGTGTCATTTTCAGGGGATCTTTTCTGCAGATTTTTATAATTTATTTCCAGCCCATTGTGCCTCTGAAATCTGGGTTTTAATACATATTTTGGCTTTATAAATATATGGGATCAGATTTGAGTGGAAAGATATAAATTTAAAGGTTGATTTAATTGGGTTGTCCACCTAACCCTAGTCGCATTTTCCAAATAAAATTCAGATCTGCATAACAAAAATCTGATATAAATTTATAAGTTTGCATTTGGTGTTTGGATTTGCTAAAAATCCAAGTGGGGGCAAATATGTCCATTTGGGGACATTACAGTGGTATCAAAGCGATGAATCCTCTCAGCTTGTGATGGAATTTTCAAGCCATAGTATCGATGGGCTTGAAATTGTGAAAGGTGTTGACTCTTGTTTTATGTATGAAATCATGAGTGGTAGTGTTGTTTTGAAGGCTTCCAAATCAGCAGCTAAAGGTAAACATTTTGATGATCTTCCCTACAAGGAGGTTAGTAATAGCAAGGATTCATCGCATCATTTTCATACTATGTTATTATAGTAGCTCTATCATGATGGTATTCAGCCTATTATGGACAAGAATACTAAGGATTTGGTGCAGTGAAGTTAATTTATTTTGGAGACAAAGAATGATGAAGATCTTGATTGTACTCCAAGGTATCAAAAGAATGCTAATGTGTCTTATTTATTGTTGCTTATTCAAATTTATTTTCATCATGAGAAGTATGATAAGATAGAGGATGAAGTCTACAATATGGAGTATGTTGAACCATTGTTCCAAGTTTATGTCTATGAGCATCAGGAGAGCTATGTATTGTGGCAAGAGCTCTCTCATTTAACAGGTACAAGATCAAGACTTTTGGAGCACTATAGTATGTTTTGTCTCTTATGTATGGCACTTAAACAAAACAAGTTTGGAACTGCTTGAGAGGGAAAGCAATTTTGGGAAGGGAGGATTGTAATATCACCTTCCCAATCAAAGACCCTTAGCCTATTTTGTCTACCCGACAGCTAAGGAATAAAAATAAGGGTGACTTAAGTTATAATAGTTTGTTATAAAGTGCAAAATAAAAATAAACAGTGTGTGCACTTATAATAAATTATTAGTAATTTAAAAAAAGAAAAAGGCAACATTAAGTGAAAAGCATTTGGGCCAAATTTATTTATTTTAGTAAAGTGCAACTTGCACTAGGAAGCAAAAGTAAATGGAAAATAAGGAAATAAGCATTTAGAAAGAATAAAATACCCAAGGAAAAATGCGACTTGCCTAGAGAGGAAAAGTACGCGGTGAAAAGCATTTAATATGAGAAAAATCCAATTCGTCATTGAAGGTGGCTATTTGGGTCACAAGGCTATGTAGGCAAGTGGACTTGCCTTAGTCTCAGACCACTTGATCATTTCTTATTTCTGATTTTTGTCTAAAGCTTTGAGCTTTGTCAAAATTATTTCTAAGGACGAAACCATCTAGAAATACCCTCTTGAGGATGAAAACCCTCCAAGAGTTCAAGGGGATTCTCCGCCATTGGGATTTCCATTGTGCTTCATCGAGTTTGTAGTAATTTTTAGAGTATTTCCAGCAGTTGAATAAAGAAGATTTGCAGATTTTTGTACAAGGGTTTGTGGGAAAGATTGCAGCTGTGATTTTCTTATTTATCCTATGTGGAGTAACCCACTTCTTAACAAATCTGGTATGTTTTAAGGTTGTTTCAAATCTGAATTGGAGAGCTATCATCAAAGCTCATTTTTAGAGATTGAATCAATCTATTTTCAAAAAATTTGGTGTGTAAATAGTGTCATTTTCAGGGCAGCTTTTCTGCAAATTTTTATAATTTATTTCCAGCCCATTGTGCCTCTAAAATATGAGTTTTAATGCATATTTTGGCTTTTTAAATATATGGGATTAGATTTGAGTGGAAAGATATAAATTTAAAGGCTGATTTAATTGGGTTTTCCACCTAACCCTAGTCGCATTTTCCAAATAAAATTCAGATCTGCACAGCAAAAATATGATATATATTTTATAAGTTTGCATTTGGTATTTGGATTTGCTAAAAATCCAAGTGGGGGTCAAATATGTCCATTTGGGGACATTACAAAATGGGAAAGGGAAATCCCCTACAAATGCAACCAAATTACTGAATTGGCAACGCAAAGATGAGAAGGATGTCAAAGCCATTTTATTAAACAGTCTGCCTTCTAAATTTAGCACTGTCATTTTTACTCTGACCCAGTTGCCTTCTCAAACTCAAAAAGATATGATATCAACTCTCTTAGTTGAAGGAAAGAGAACAATTTCAGGAGATACAAAAGATGATCCTCAACCTGAAATGGCATTATACTCGAGAAATAATTGTAAAAGATCATACAAAGAAAAAGGAGAATGAATGTTATAACTGTAAAAAATGAGGTCACACATCATGAAACTATAGTATTCGAGCCAATGATGTTCTCAATGGAAGTTTCAAAAGCATACCAAATGAAGCTAATGTCGCCATTGATGAAAGATCCACTAGATGTTGAAAGCGGTGAAGAATTCACTGATGGAGATTACATATTTTTAAGTAAGCCCCACAGTTTGAAGATAGTAGAGGATTGAGTGCAGATGAAGCTCAGCATGGATGGTTGTCCCGTCAGTTCAATTACAAGGGTCATGAGACAACTTGATGGAGCATCGTGGATGTCGCAAAATATGGATGGTTGTCCAACAATTAGGGAGATTCAAAATTCAGGAGTTTGGGGAGGTGGAATCCAAGAACTCGGGCTTCAACTTGGGAACTACACTTTTACAAGGGTTACAAGGCAGCTTGATAGAGTTCTACCTGGTCAAAGACATATTTTCAAAGAGAAAGCTTCCGAAAAATGCATGACTCTATTTAGTTATATTATTTTAATCTTTTGTTAATATGTTTGTTTTTTCTTTCTGTAGTGTATGCCTTAGGGGGGTATAAGAATATAAGGCTTACAGTTTATTATTAAGTCACTATTACTTATTATTAACTAATGAACGATTGTAACCACTTCAACCATTTTGTAACTATGCCTTGCAGAATAAAATGACGGAGACACTTTACAATGTGTGCATTCTAATCATTATTTCTCTATCCACATCTTCCAACACGTATGTCCTGCTGTCCCGGATTCCTAGCTAAATATGCATGGTGCAAGGTTGAGAGGAAGGTGAATCACCATGGCTGGACAAGGTAAGCTAACGGTTGCAGAACCACATAATGAGAAAGAACTCTGTGCCATGTAGAAAAGGCTGCAAAAGACCAGAAGAGAGAAGCAGTACATCAGCTGAAGAGGATATGAGAAACTCTGAAGCAAGCAGTGTTCTAGATTGATACCACTAGACGATAGAGAGACCCCATGGGTAGGGTAATAAGAGTTTGCAGACTGCAAAAACAACCGAGTGAGCAGAGAAGAAAAAATATGTAAGTACAGATAGTTTGAGGAGGAAGCTGACCTTTCAAGACACCAATGGGGAGATAATATCATATGAAGCATAAGAATGGAATTACAACTCTAGTAATGAATTTAGGAAGGAAGCAGATAATCCAGAGATCCACCACGGAAGACGCATTCCCAATGACTTCTGAAATCAATACAAGATCACAGTAGCCTAATTAGGAATTGTATGAAGAAAATTTTGATTTGGTACCATGAAGATCGGAGTGGGTTGATATATTAGATAGGGGCAGATAAAGTATAAACAGGGAAAAAGGTACTTTAGTTATAGTAATGAATCAGGCTCTTATAGAGGAAGATTATTGGCACAATTCGAGTGCAAAAACAATGTCTCTACCAACAAGTTCATTCATCACTCTACAACAATACAACAGGTCCACATATCCAAAGAAGTATCTTTTAAATTGTGTTATGAAGTGGCAGTTGAAGGGTCTTCATGGTGAAGACAAGAAACTCTACCAACTCGTAAGAGTTTTGTTAGCATATGCCCTCGAGTAAATATATGTAAATTTAAGGATGGGACACTCACATTAGAAGTGGTCTAAGAAAAGCTAATACGAGAATTTAAGAAAGGCTAGGCTATACAGGATTTCGAAGAGAGAGCCCAGAAGCCAGGAGAATCCGTGTTGGATTATGACAAACACTTCTTCGATGTGTTGAATTGGATGACTTTGACATTTGGTGAAAAGATAAAGCTGCATGGTTTGTGTAAGGATTGCACACATGAATTCAGTTTGCCATTGCCCAAATAAAGTTTTCTTACAGCACAAAAGTTGTAACCATTGGATTAGGGCAGAAAAGACTGAAGATGAAAATGAAAGAAGATTTTGAAAAACACCAACTGTTAGGGGCAACCATATGCCCTTTCATCTATAGTTGTGATCTGTTAAGAAACATGTATGAGAATCAGAACATTGTTTCTGTCATTTTGCTGAAAACATTCCAATACCCTTAACATGTGATGGAAAGAAACATGGTTAAAGATCTAAACTCAAATTGAATCCACCCTGATCTCAAAGGACTAAAAATATGCCAAATAACAAATAAAAGGTTTAGGTCTATAATTTAGGAGAAGTATGAGATCAGGTGAGAAATATGCTAACAAGTAGGCATTACAGTGTGTATGTTTACCAGGAGTTGTATAATTGCTTTCTTTATAAACTGGACCACCAGGAACATCAACATCAAACCTGTGCATCAAAGGAGAAGAAATTGCATGTTACACCTTACCAAGCAAAAAGAACCTTCATATCTACATAGGAAAATCACATTTCAAAACAAGTTTACTACCACTAATTAGTTGTATCAATTCAATATTCTGTACTGTTGAAATGAGGAATGAAATTTTAAACGTGTCTGTAAAAAAGATTATGGGATTAAATTTAAGACGTTCTCTCACCATATAAAAATGTGTTTCCACCCTATTTTGTCTTTCAAGCAATGAAGTAAGAATCAATAGTAAAGAAGCCTTTCGAAACTCCTAGAGATGAATTAAGAATGCAAACATAAGCGCTTTTGGCGTTTCTCTTATTCTATGACGATACTAAATAACATTACAAGATATGTTTATCAAGTGAAGTGTGCCAAGTTGTAATAAATATTCTGGATTGAAATTCAACTCGCAATTAATTCATCCACAACTTTTACTGGATATTTATTTTCATTTTCAAGTCTTGTGCTCCTACTAGGGACAACTCCATTCCAAGCAAGATATCCTCACTTTGAGCAAGCTGTCTTTACTTGTAATAGTACTGTATCCAATTTATGCAATTTGATTGACTCGGCAAATCACTCCTTTACATGAAAGAGGTGACCAAGATTCAAAGACCTTAGATGCACTAATCTCTTCGTCCACACCAAACTCAACTCATTCAAACTGTGTCAATTCCCATCCATCCTCATACATGAACAATTCAGTTATATTCCAGCTACACCAACCTTGGTGCTACACATGTGCCAACACTGACCGCAGAAAAAGCTCCATCTCCACACAAATGCTAGCGGCAGCAAAAGTTAAGTAGGCTTCAACTCGATTCGGCCCCCAGCATACTGGACCAAACAACAACATCATAATTTGACCTTTCTTTTAATATTCAATACACTATATTAATATGATAAGAGAGGTTCCTAAATCAGAGGCATAAAAGCAGCTGTAATATTATGACCGAATTTCATTGTTAGACAAAACACAAAACCATAAAATTCCTGGACACTATCGATGCACAAAATGCATAGCAATAAAACTTAATTCAAACTCAATTTAATTGAAGATCTTATTGCAATTACATTACAAAATATAAAAGCTACTAATAACATTAAGAGCCCCAAGACTAGTTACAGACCTGACTTAAGGAGACCCTAGAACAATCCAAAGAAAATATCAGAATGTATCTGGAGGGGGAGCCACAATTTCCTGCATCTACGGGGGATTTGGCTCTCGTATGGTTTTCCTTTTCAATTGTTGTTGACAGGGGTTCTGGGCAAGCCTCATCAAATGCATACATGTTGATCTCAACAATGTTATCAGAGGCTCCTGAAATGCTGACAAGAATTCGGGTTTGTCAAAGGCCCACAAGATTTCGTTGGGTCCATTTCCAAGAGAGCTGGAGGTTCTTTTACCAGAGAAGTCATAATCTTTGTCCTTGAAATGAAAAGCTTCAATGCAGTCGATGTTCCTATTGACAAAGCGGAATCTGGTCTAGCTGAATAACTACTTTTCGAGAAATGTTTGGTGAAAAGAGTGGTTGTTGAGTTTTACAAACAACTATTTTGAGGCACCCATTTATTGTCAAAAGCATAAAAGGGGTCGATCAAAAAGCTTTGATGAGGCATAGCCTCATGATGACTAAGCCTTTAATTTCATTTTTTACCTTCAGTTTCCATGGCAATCTTAGATTCACATTGTTGTGTCACCATGTCTACAAAATATTTCCCATTAGACACAGACCATTCTTTGCTACGAAAAAACAGGTATTTATAGTAATAAGGACTAAAATCCCAAAATCAAGATAAAAATGTAAACCTGTGCTATAAATATGTTCCAGAGGTCATATAAAGATTCAAAAGTGGCCTTCACTTGATATTATATCTCAAAAAGGCATAATAGATTCATACTTTTCAAGTTCTTACAGACATAACAGAAAAGAATATCGTCCTGGTAACATATTAGTATTTAACTTTGTAGATGTCGCCAACCTGGTATTTTAACTGGGACTGAGACATACTGACGGGACTAAACAAAGTCATCATAGCAAACTAATATGAGATTGAATAACCTTAACCCATAAGATCAGAGGCTGCTTAAATTAAGTTTAACAGGCCACACGTCAACTGATAAAGATAACTGAAATTTAGTAACATGATGGATGACAGCAGAAGAAACTATTATATGGCATTGAATGTTGGTCATTTGATATTCCAAACATTCCATCCAATTGTGGGTCTGAATCTCTACAATCGGTGATGCAAAATGCTTGCCCATGATAGAAGCAGCTTAAGAATCTGCATTCTCTATGACAGTAGAATGGATTCAGTAAGGATTCCCCAGCAGCAAGATTGTCAAGCACAAGGAGATAGCCTTGCAGTCTCTGAGTCTATTAAAAAGTTCATCAATCAGCATTCTTGTTTAATTTGGTATAGGGATGTCTATTATGCCCAGCAATTGCAGAATATTTTTTAGGCGAATATCAAGTGAATTAAGATGTATGTCAAATATTTCCAGTTTCAAAGTAAGAATATTCCCTCAATGCAAGTTGAAGCACACATCGGTTGCAATATACATGTTGAATGTCAATCCATGCGTCGAGTTCAGTCACAATAAAAGTTTTCAATGGTGATCAATAATACAGGGGATGAAGACCCTGGAAATTTTTAGATTCCATTCTCGCCAAACCCTTTGATAAAAAATGGGAATCATCATTTAACTACTTAATGGTGGTTTCACTTAATTCTGGTGTGGCAGAGCTATGGTTTCTACCCCTAAATCTGTCTACCATATCTACGATCATCATGTGTCCGACTGTCAAGCTCCAAATATCTAGATAAACCCAAAAAGGCAGAATATTAAAGGATCCTCTCTGCTAGGGTGATAAAACATGTTAACTATCATCAGCAAATTACCTGCATACCAGATGATGACTGGGGAATGAACTAATGGCATCAATATATTTTCTTGATTTAAGTGAATCATTGTTGATCTGATTGTCATATAATGCTCTAGATGTCATATCTGAACTCTGCCTATAATTCTTCATACTCTTTGGATTAGGCTATTAGCTAATGCTATTGAGGGAGTTTGATGGATTATGCTAGATGTAGGATCTACTAGTATAGACATCTTAAATTCCAACTATTTGAAAAATGTCATATCAATCTCAAGGCACTTATCTTGGATTTTTCACATGCCACATTGATTAATAACCCCATTGCTTTCCCTATGAATTTCTTGTTGGACCTCAAAATTGCACCCGTCCCAAATCAGGTTGATCCAGGGCTTTGAGGCAACATGGCACTGTCTCCGAGTTGTGGGACCTTGCACTTGAGACAGACCTATGGAGAAGGCCGACTTCCTCTGCTTATTTCTACTGCAAAAACTAATCCTAGGAATGGAAATGCACCTTGGAATCCCATATCTCTATAGAGCTAGATTCTACGACCCCATATGGATTTCTAGGGGCTAGATTCCCCATATGTAGATAGGCTAGATATTGGCGACTAGATACTAGTGACCATACCTCAGCCATATATATAGATAGGGCGACAAGTAAGGAATATACTAGTGACCATACCTCATGCACCCTTTATATCTATATATGGCGATGGATCGTGGGAGACTCAACCCTCGACACTCGGCCTCCTCCCAGAAATATAGGCTTGACCAGGGGCGACCCTATCTATCTCTATCTATCTATGGGGTCGACAATATCGAGATAGACACCAGTTCGGACTATAAAGATTTTATGCATGCTCGATCTGCCAAGAACGATGAGTTGAGATATAGGGCGTCGTCATCCCCACTATATGATTCTAAGGGACTAGGGTGAGAAGGAGATGCATGAAATGAAATCCTATACTAAGGGGAGGTGATAGCACCAGAAAGAAGGGGCAGAACACTCTCAGATGAGTGAAAATGAAAGAAAATGTGCAAAGGAAGGGCAGACATGCGTGCTACAGTCCAGAACAGCATTCAAGCTCTCATTTTCATGGAGCGCAATAGCAAAGAAACCCTGCAAGAGATGTCAAACATGCACAAAATACCAATATTGCAAAAGAAAGGCAAGAAGATGCAAAAAAACATGAGCTTGGGCAGAAAATAGCCACAAAACTACAATCTTATTGCTCAAATGAATGAACAGTTCATTACAATGGAGGTAGAAGGCAAGAATCCACACACAGTGAGCCAGATTTGAGGCCTGCAACTCAAAATGCAAGAATGCAATACTCTAAATAATGCTCTTGCAATCCAAGAGGGTCCTACCTTTACAAATGAGCATTATTCAACAATATACAAAAGAAAGGGAGAGAAGAAGAGGGAAAAGAGAGGGAAAAGTCAGATTTCCAATCACAACCACCAATAAGATGCAATAAATGCTTGCAAATCCATATGGAGCTTTGTCAAATCCACCTCACGTCAGTTTGCTTGTGGAAGAAGGAAAGAGGCCAAATCCCATGAAATCCGAGTGGTTGAGTCAACTAGAAGTGTGCATTAATGACCTGAGTCGTGTTTTCCCATTTTCACCAACCAAATCCCGCCAAAATCTGATTTTGAAAGCCTAGAGTGTAGCCCACGTCAGCAGCTTTCCAACAAGACTAGGCGTGCATGATTTTGAGCTATGTGGAAGAAGTTATGGCAATTTAAAGTTTTGCAATGCCAAAAATGTAGCACGATTTGATTGGTTGCAAGAATATGCAAACTGACTGTAAGTTATCTTCGCCACGTGTTGCAACCTTATTCGCTACCAGGATCTGCACACAGCTGGCACTTTTCTATTGGTTCATGTGAGGTGCACTTTATCTGACAAGTCCCCATAGTAGGACACATGGCGCGCAAGAATTGACGTGCGAGGGTTACAGCCTTAGGTGCATGTGCAAAAGCAAGGGGGGAAAACAAGTTTGCAGAAGAAGTCCACCGGGGCGCACAAGAGGGTGCGCGGGGATAAGGAAGGGGAATTGCATATTTGCTAAAGCAAGCAAGTATGCAAGGAGGCACAAGGTTCGGAAGAAGGTGGCGCATGAAGCATGCCAAGAGGAAACAGCAGGTGCACAGCATAAGGGTGCACAGAGGGAAATGCGAGCGCGCAAGGAAGGGAGCGCTAGGGAAAAATGTGCGAGGGAAGAACGCAAAAGGCAATGAGTGTGTGCGCAGCGATGCGCCGGACTCGGGGAAGAAAGGCATGTACACGGGGCATACTGAAGACTTGCAAGGATGCAAAGGAAATCCACGGGTGCGTGCAAGACAATGCGCGACGACCGGGATAGAAGAACAAATGCGCAAAGGAATGTACGTAAAGGGAAAGGAGGAAGAATACTTGCCATTTATGTAAGTGATGAATGTTGGCGCGCAAGCATGCGTGAAGGAAAGTGAAGGGAAGGAAAGAAGCAAGGAGAGCGCGCGAGGGCGGGCGCGAAGAACTGCAACCAAGCAAATGCACCAAAGCGAGAAGACCAACGGCACGAGCAACTTAAGAAGATGATGCCAGAGCCAGGATGGAACTGCAAGTTGCTAAAATAACCAGGGGGTTATTTTAGGCAACATTTCCCACTAACTGGTGATGAATGGCCTCAATCTAGCCGCACCACTATGTTAAGCTTGAAAAAGTCTTTACAGGATTTTTAAAAACAAGCTCCAAATTTGACCACATAACCAAGATATTATGATGTTTCGATTGACTTTTCCAAGCATAAATAAAAACTATTAATTGACAGTCAAATGGACGTCAAATTTGAGGTTTAAATTGCTCATAATGGTCAAATGAATGTCAAATTTAATGTAGGCTATTATTTGTTAACAACTCATGGAGTTACATTGCACCACAAGCAATGCAACTCCCATTGTAGGATGCCTCTCCACATAATTAAAGCTAAATTCAAGCCATTTCTCCTACTAGAAGAGGTTTCGCCGTCGAGGAATCATTTGGAGGCATGCCTAACTAACCATCTCATCAAATGTTGTGATTTGGATATGTGAGCATTAAATGATGGCTTGCCCCATTTATTGGGTTTGCTTCCATACGGTGTGACTAGCAATGTTATCAATTTGTTTTGGGACATAAGAGAATTTGATGAAGGAAATGTGCATGATCGAAGGCTAATCGATGCAATAAGTTTTGTACGTTCTTTGATGCTCTTTTGGATTTTCTGTAGTTTGCTAACAGATGGATTGCCAACTTCAAGTCACTCTCAATCGGATCATGGGTGGCATGTTTCTCTACCAAGAACTTGTGACAGCAAATGACACTATAACTCCACTTCAATATTTCTTGACCTTTTTATATTGTTGTTTTTATGGCAATGGCTTCCCCTTTATGATATTAAATGATTCACAAGTCACATGATTTCCCTAGGTTTTGCTTTCTAGTGCCTTTAGAGCCATTTTAATAAACCCCTGCATGGGAGGTTGTCACTATACCCTCTAGTGGTGACCTGGAAAATTCACACTACTTAAAGTTGGCGATGATTTGATGAAGCTGAAGAGTAAGACCACAACCCTTAACAAGATAAAAAATGAAGAGAAACAAAAAGTCAAAAATACATAAATTTTCACAAGAGAATTAAAAAATAATATTGTCGTTCCACAACAAATTACTTGATCGGCATCAAGATGAACAAAAAAGAATGTATTAAATAGGCAAGCAGTAGTCTAGCAAAGTCACATTACACTTAGAAACGGTTTGATGAAGCTAAAGAGTAAAACTAGGAAAAAACCAAAGCAAAGCAAAAAATGAAAAATATGTAAACTTTCACAAGAACATTTGTCACGTCCCATTTTGCTCTACATAAAGATATTAAAATAGTGCACTATTGTCGGTTAAATTGTGTTGCAAAGAGTGAAATGATGTGGTGATAATTTGTGATGGCATTATCTTAGAGACCTTGATTAATTCTTAGGTTGTGTTTCAGCTAGTTATATTGTTGAGTTTAACAAATTAACTAGCCACTTGTGAAATGAGGTGAATGCAGAAATAGGTTTGTCAACCTTGTTGAAACAATGGAAACAAGAGAGAGGGCATCACAGGAGAGGAGGCAGTAGATAGAGTGCAAACAACAAAAAATAGATAAAGGTAAACAGAACCCACACACACACACATGGGTACAAGTAGTAGTAGCATCTAAGTTGTACTATTGCGGGACTTTGTTGATGTAGGTATCCCTAACACATTTCATGTATTATGTTCCATCTTATAATTATGATGTTACCGCATTCCGCCGAAGCACAAGCAATGACGCTCACTATCCACATCACATTGTATGGTGCAAGCCATCAGGATAGTCCTAATAGCGAACACAATCTCTTGTTGGGATGCATGATTTTGAAATGTCTTAACATCATGGTTTATAATTGATTTGAATATGGTGTCGAGATCTTATCTCGCGTCGATGCGACTTATGTATTATAAATTGTGCAAGCAATACACCAAGCACAATTCTCATTTTTGAAAAGGTAAACTTAATCCATAGAGGCTTTTACAATTAATATAAAAATTGTAATGTTAAAAATAATTGACATACAAAAGACCATAGGCCGTAATATTTGTCACATCTTAGCCTAGATTCTATATTTTAAAAGTGGCTTGTCTTGTTAAAAAGTCAAATAAAATAGTCAACTTGTGGTTGACAAAGAATAGCTTGGAGTGTTCGAAGAAACCTATGGGCAGCGTGCATAAGTGTCAAATATGTTTATGGGGCTCTTAAGAACCACCCAAAAAATGTCCATCAAAATCACCATGCAAGTTAACACTTTATGGCAATTATTATAAAGTATATTAATTGGTTCAAATCTCCATTTATTTCTAGTTATCACGAGTTAGATTCAAAAAAACTTTTGGTAAAGCCACACAAAAATAAACTCTCAAGTCTTTTTTATCATTCATTGACCGTGAAGGGGGCATTTACCTTAACACTTGGAAAACGCTAAAAAATTGGGGGCACATGTATTAAACTTCATTCTTTAACGTTGAATCAGGAAAAAAGGGCCATAGAGGAATTACTCTTCGGTTGGATGTCTTGCATATTGAAAGAGCTTGAAAAACTCAATTAATAAACTATAAGTGGGAGTTATTTGGGAAAATAATTATTAATATGGTGGTTTTTGGCAGGAGTATATAGCGGAACTAACTCCATCTCACTTGTCATGTACAACAGATCCCTTTGTTTTGGATTATTTTTTTCTTTTGGCTTGGAGGTTTGGAAGGACGCAAGGGAAACTTGGAGAAGAAGGAAAGAGCTGAAGGAAACAATTGAGGAACTAGTTATTTGTTGTTATTGGTTTACACACAGCTGCATTATTATTCAAACATGATCACACCTTTTCTTTTCTCATCATTGTTGTCATGTATTTATTATTGCCAACATCCTTGGCTGTTGAATGGACATTTTTATAGGTGTTTTGCTGAAGTGTAAAAATTTGAATTTTATTTTGCGTTGAAGGATATTCAAATAGAATAATAGCCATGTTAGGGGTGCTTGAATAAAGTTTAATTTTAGACTTTTGGGTGATTTTCCCCACCACTGTCATAACTCCATTCTAGCTATCTGTCAAGTCAACTCCTGTAGTTAATACCTTAGTGCTATTGTATCATGGAGAGAAATACATTTGTGTCCTCTAGATGCTCTATTGAGATTTTCTTTATGTGATATTTTGCACTTGCACGTTTGAGCCATTAAGGCTTTTATTGATGCAAAAACCTTGGTTTTAATTAGAACACCACTTAGGAGAGGCTGATAGTCATAATTTGATTGGTATTAAAAGTTGTATTTATATACGTTAGTACTGTGCATTAGCATCTAATGTGGGCCTATATCTATATGTACACGTTTGTCAGGTGCATACAGTTCTATGCACGTATAAATGTTGTTACCAACACTTAATGGAGATATTTAATTATTGCAAATATGGGAATCTATTAACTATAAGACAAGATTGTCTTTTGGAATTACCACTGTTTTGCATGGAGCTGAGTGACGTCCTAAATTCTTATGTAAAACAATTTTGTAAAGCTATAACAGCTTAACTAGGTAGAATCTCTTGTACTCTCCAATAAACTGTTGCAATAAATAACTTTATTGTTGGGAGTAGGTCGCAGGTTCAGCAACTGCGTGAATATAGAATTTCCTACGGTATGATAACATGAGCGTGTGATTGTTTTGGACTGGCATGTACCAATGAATTAGTACTTCAAGAAAACTACATTGTTGTAAGTTTAACTTTTCCCTTGCCAGATTTCAAATCCTTCATGAGAAGAAACTTTAAATGATTCATCAATGAGCTTATTCTGTCACATACAAATTGTCGGTTGTTGAGCAAACTTTCTAAAATACTGTATCACTCCAGCATGAGAAATAGGGTTGAGGTTTAACAAGAAGAAACATGAGAAGGCAGGCTTGGGAAGGCAAGGACCAGGGCATGTCTAATATAAAAAGGAATTTTAGACTGTAATTGTCATAGGGTTGAAATCTCCTAAATTATTTGTGTTATGGCTACTTGTAACTTCCATTGGAATAAATTGCTTTGTATCTTATGAACTAAATAACAAGCTGCCTAGATAGTTCTTGACTGTTTTTGTAAATGTACATAAAATGCAGACGCGTGGAAGGAATCATAAAGAGAGCTCTTCCCTTCATGAGGCCTTCTACATGTCCGGATTTACTTGGTGATTTCCTAGGTGTGAAGTCATGTTTGAGATAGTTATGTGTGATCTAAGGACCTAGCCTCCCATGTCAGTGCAAACCTGAGGCATTGCATTTTTGCAACTTAGAATGCTTTGGCCAAAGTAATATAGTGTTTTATTCATTGTTTGATCACATACTCCTTGATATATGTGTAGTCAGAAAAATCATTAGAAGGTGGGATACATTGGATTCTTGTGATTTGATTTACAAGAATTGGGGTAGCATATTTTACACATGGTTCTCTTTTTTTGTGTGTGAGGTTGAATGCCTCCATCTGCTTCCTTCGTTGAATGGTAGGGCTGCCACCCAGTTAGGGAGGTGAAAAGGGATCCTTTAAGGTCTATAGTTAGATGAAAAGCACTGCGATAATGCTCTCCCTTTTCTACAACTGCACTATATAGAAATGGATATACAGAGATTTCAGATTATATCGGGTATTATTATTATTATTGTTTTTGGACAGGCATGTTGCCCTCATTATGTATTTGGTTATAATTATGGCTATTTTATGTAATTCTACTTGGCTGTAATTCTACTGTAAATTTACCATTTATTGTTGTACTATAATTAGTGGTTGTTTGGTGCCATATGGAAACAAAAACTATGTGGCTATTGTCTCGTGTAAATAAATACATGTGAAATTTATTTTTGTATTGTTATCAAAACTTGCAAGACGCTTAATTTTCTAATCTCATTGTAATCAAAAGAATTTTAAAGTTGCAGAACAGCAAGTACAAACTTCTTACCACTATTCAGTATTTCTACTTCTGATGGTTATGAATGTTTACCGTCTAAACTTATTGAAGAAATTTAGGCTGCTAAGCAGTATGTACAAATTCATCTATTTTTGTTTTCTACTTTTCAAGAGAAGTGATTATTAAGCTAAACATTGTGACATGACATTCTGTTACTATCAAAATCACAAAAAAAAATGCATGTTTTTAACCTTAACTTTATATTAAGTAAAGAAGATTATTACAAAATTCAAAAACAATGTTGCCATTACATGATAAATTACATGGTAGGCATCAAAATAAACATTAAAATATGTATTAAATAGGCAAACATTGTACAACGTAACAGAATGATTATCTCTTAACTCAAGGATATTTTCCCATTAAATACGTGTTAGTATGATTATTTGATGTTTACAGGTATAGCCTTGGAATTGTCACCCAAGAAGAACTCTGCATGCTAAAGGGTAACAGTGCAAATACATTAGTTGTATAAAGACATAAAAAGTTGATAGATATTATCTCTACAAATGGCCTATCTATCTATATTGACAAGGGCTTATCTTATGGTAAAACCCCATATTATGAAACATTATTTATTATGCAAATATGGTTATTGCGACAATATTTATCAATCTCTATATTGACTAAGATTTATGTTGTTATCAAAACCATTTAGGAGTTCTGCAAATTACTTTTATTGGATCGTACTACAGACAAAGAAGAGAACTTCAGATTGCAAATGTGTGACAAGCCTTGATAAACTTTTGTGTGTGCAAAAGCTTAAAGTGCATGCTTTTGATAAAAACTCAAGAATCGAATTGAACCCACAATAAATATATTACAAATATCATCCTTTATGCATCTAACTAATTGTTCATATTATCCCCAATACAAAGGCAAAGCATCCAATTGCTCAAATAGTGTGCAAAAAATAATAGATTTGCAAGTGTACCAAAACAAAACTCTCTACTTTATATATGCACTTACAAGTGAATTTTGCGATAGAAACTTTGAATATGACCCAAGTCATCTACTAAGACATGAGTGTTAAATAGATGCTTATCATCTTGGCCTTTCTCCTGGAAACCTCCAAGTGATAGCCAAATCCCTGATTCTCTATCCAACCAAGACAAAGGCACTATGAGGTGAGCATTTAAAGAGGTAGAGCAAATATATAATAGCCACGAACCTCCAGACTATTAACAAACTACTCAAAATACTAATTTACATATAACGATACAATTTGAGTCACAAGCTAAGTCATTCAATTTCTTTATTCAGAAAATTACAAAGAAATTATCATAAGAATTAACAAGAAATTCACATATGTAACTCATGATAAAGCATTACTCCATTTCAAGTTAGCATGATAATATTGAAAAAGTTGAGTAATTGTCCTTAATAAAAGACACTTTTGTAGACCATCATATTAATATTGTCTTGGTTTTTAGTGTAATTACATATTTTAGCGGCCAACTTGTTATACGGTTAGTGATTGTATTGTGAGCATTAGGTAGATTTGTAATGACACTTGTATGTTCCATTGTTAACAGTTGTGATAACCGACAACGCATTGGATCTTCTTGCAATATAAATAGAATGTTGTACGTCGGAGAAACAGCACTAAGTACCAGGTCCTCCTGTACCAATAGCTTGTACTGAGCACTACCTATGCTAGAAGCATTGACTAATATCATATTCTTCTATGTTTTAGTGTGTGTGCATTTACTAGTCTGTGATTGATACTTTGTGGTAGTATAGTTTTACTAAAAACACCTCGAACTGTAATGTGCATGCATTTAATAGTCTGTCATTGATACTATGTGGTTGTGTAGTTTCACTATAAACAACCTCAAACCAAGTTTAGTACACCTTGATCCAAGTATGATATTACATCTCAATTAGGTTACGAGAATACTTCTCAATCTAGGATCAAACAAATTACAAATATGTTAAACAATATACTTCAATCCAATCAATTTTCATAATCACTTTTTATTGAGTAAACAATACATGTTGAAGTGAGTCAAATCCATCTTGAACAGGGTAATGGTTAAATAATACACCTTAACATAGGTGAAATACACATTTATAGGATAAAGAATAGACCCTGATCTTATTCAAACACACCTCAAACCGTGTAATGAATAAACCTCAAATCGGGTAAGATTTAGAAAGTATTGAGAAGGAAAATGGCATCCTTGATTTAGGAGTTGACTTGTTATGTGGTCAATGATTGTATTGTCAGCCTTCGGTAATTATGTAATGACTCTCATGACTATGTTCAGTTGTCAGTGGTTGCGTTAACCAACAACTCATTGTGTCTTCTTGTCATATAAATAGCATTGTACGTCGGAGAAAGGGCACCCAAACAGCTTGTATGGAGCAATACCTATGACTGAAGCATTGATTATTATCATAGTATTCTATTTTGTAATGTGTATGTATTGACTAGTAGGCGATTGATACTCTATGGCAGTGTAATTTCACTACACTACATTCTAGTGTCGTGCCTTTCGAGAACGTTGGGTCAAATTTAAAGTCAGTATGAAGTGAACATTGATCAAAAATGCTTGTTGTTAATGGACCACTACCTTATCTTTTTGGATTTTTGTGTCAACCGTAACAATGAAACCCGATAACAAAAGAAATTACAACGGTAACAAGAGTGACAAGAAGAAGAGATACGCCACATGAGAAATTATTGATCAACCCCGAACACAAGCAAGAGAAGAAGACAACACGGTCAAGGAGGGGACCAAGAAGTCATATGGTCTACTTGATTGGTATAGCAAATAGAAAGACAACAAAGGCTGCGAAAGGCAGCCAATTCTAAAAATCCATCAAGTATGGAGTACCCGCAAAATCCGGAGCAAAAGCCAAGTACGAAGCGTGTACTAAGTAAAAGTTTGAGGCCAAAATGGAGTTGAAACCAAGAAAGGGTTCAGTCGGATCTCATGGACCCTAACACAACTCACGAGTAAGGATTGGGTAGACTATTCAATAGTCGCTTCCAAAGAAGGAAGAAAAACCTTGTCGACCAAGTTGTGTTGCAAAAGTATCAAGTGACAAGTCCAAGGCAGCGCAAACAACAAGTTAGAGGGAGTCATGCAGAAAGGGAACCTAACGACATGCAAGATAAAGTATATGGCCCTGCTGAAGAAAGGGTCCTGCATAAGAACATGTCGGATAGTGCTAAGAGAGCAAAGAAATCTCCAACAAAGAACTTCTTGAACGGGCGACATGTATTCAAAAAACCATTCCAGAAGCAACCCATAGCCAAAACCATGGTTTCCCCATCACCTCCATCTCTACAAAAGTGGAAGCTACCAAAGTTCGCTGGTCATAGAAAATAGAATACCTTACAACATTGCAGGACGCATTACTATTTGGGCTGCCAATGAACACACAAATGAATGTCTTTGGTTGTGGTTCTTTCTGCCTACACTTCAAGGAGTGGCCATTGATTGGTAAACTAATGCACCAACACTGATAAAGTTACGTTGGATAAATTGAATAAAGCATTCAAGAATGAATTTAAGCTCCTTAGATACGACAGTGAGATTGTTGCTGAAATTTGTAATAAACACAAGAAGTTTCGTGTCTATGATACATGACCCAAAGAACTATTGGGCGAACTTAAAAAAGAACCTACCGACAACTTGAAGTGGCAATGATTCATTTAAGGGTTAGTACGTTCATTTTAGAGGACGATGCAAGAGGTCCCACCCTCATCTTACGAACTTGACAATTGATCCACGTACATGGAAAGTAAGAAAAAGGCGTCCCTGAGTTCAAAAGGATGCATAGTATCAAAGATATTAACTAATTATTAGTTACACATTAACTAATGGTTACTTATCAACTTCTTCACCTCAATATGTAACTACCTTTTGATTAATAGATGAAAAACACACATGACAGTGCATGCGAAAGTGATGGCAGAGGCAAAGCTCAATCCTAGGGCATTTGAGTTACTATTCAAAGGAAAAGTCGATGCTAGGGCGCAGAGAGTTGCCAGGAGAAGAGAACTTGATCTTCACTACAATGAGGTTGAATTATTGAAGAAATACATTTAGTTTTTTGTGATTTACAGTGCAGTGAAGATGTCACAATTTGAGGTTGTGAAGACCAGAAAAGAAGAATGAAGCAGATGGGTCATAATTCCCACGTGAATGGCAACGGGTTGTAATCACCACACGCTGATTTGCAGAGAAAGGGCACGTGCAAAAGGATAAAATGTGTAGACTAGGAGGTTAGCAATTTCATGCATACCAGGAGGTTCGCGATTGTTAAGAGTACGACTGTGAAGCGCAGACTACAGACAAATTCACGATTTTCGCAGGTGACTTTTCACAGATGCAAACAGTGGATCTGCAGTCCAATTTTGCCGTGACGTTTCATAGGTTTTCAAGGGATTATTTTTTGTGAACAGACCAAAAGGAGGATGTGAGAGAGTAAAGTGCAGCAAAGACAAATCATGATTTACATACTTGAACTCATGGCCAATATCCAGAATTTGGTTATGTTGTAAGCGTAGAAATTAATTTGTCAAATTACAACATTTAGAGTTATAAGATACAACAACAGAATATCATGATTGGGATAAAATTATTCTCAAAAAAGAATTGAGATGTGACACGGATCCTGCTAATTACGACAAACATCATAAGGAGACTCTTATGTTGTTAAAATTATCTATTTCAGATTGTTTAATTCCTGAGATTCGGAATTCCACTATGACAGAAGAACTGTGGACCAGTCTTAAAAATAAGTCTCAAACTTAAAAGAAAAGTTGAGTCTTGTACCTAAAAAATATGTTGTTTTTTGCAAAGATGAATGAAGGTGGTTCCTTGTCACAACACTTTCTTCGGATGAAAGATCTCCGAGAACAGCTCGCTGCCATAAACAAAAAGGTGGATTGTGACACCCTGGTTGCTCTTGTTTTGAATAGTTTACCACGCTCCTGTCAGTCATTTATGGAGGCTTTACACTTGATGGCAGAAAGCAAGACCCTAACATTTGATCAGGTCAGTTCCTATTTGTTGTAGAAGGAGCATAGGCAAACACAGACAAGTGACTGGTTCTGGACAAACAAAAAGTGCATTTGCTGCTTGGTCTAAGGGGAAGTGAAAATGTAACCCTGATGAATTCTCTTCCAAGTACTAGGTGATATGCTATTACTCTCTGTAGTGCCCACCGTAAAATAATGTTAAAATAAAATTTTAAAAAAAATATATAAATTGTGAAGTGACATGGAAGAAAAGTGAAGAAGGTTGGTGGGTTGTGATTGCAGGTGGTTGGAGAAAGTTAATGGGGATGCGTGGCAGGAGGTTGGTGTATGGAGGAGCCCTGACAAGGCACATGAGCATCTGAAAAAGGTCTGCAGACCTGTCATTTCCCTTGCATAATAATGCATTCACTTTAGTTGAGATACGGGAGGCTTTGACCACGCAGAAACCCAAAATTCACTTCGAAAATTTAGCAGTAATTGGATAGTTGCAGATGCGCTGGTAGACATTTATGCAAATGTGGGCGGGAAAGTGTAAGATGGTGATGGAAAAGCCTCTGCCAGAAGGGGTTCTTGATACGCCTCTGGCATAATCTTTGAATAAAATGCAAATTGATTTATCAGGATCAGTATCTGTGTCTGAAGAAGGTTTGTTTGTCTCTGAGAGGAAAAGGAAACTACTGCTGCCGCCGTTTTAATTGTTGTATGCAACAGCAGAAGACATGGGTTTCCCTCATGAGACTGTCACACGATTTCACGTATGCAACAAACAGGTCTCCAACGTGATCAGTTTACATTTGCCTATGCACTCCCATCCTGTGCCAAAATGCGAACTCTGGAGGAGGGTATGGACATCCATCAAAGCATAAAAGGCGGAGGAATTTTGTCAGATGTTGCAGTTGCAAATGCTCTGGTAGACAGGTATGCAAAATGTGGAAGCATAGACAGGCACAGGATCTGTTTGACAGAATGTCTTAAAGAAAAGAAAACGTGGTTTTGGGTGGACAGCATTGACTGCAGGATATGCACAAAATGGGTTTATTGAAAAGACTTAGAAACTTTAAGAAAATACAATGGACGGGTATGAAGCGGATCCCAAATCTGTTTCTAGCACTTTCCCTGCATGTGCTAAGCAAGGAAGCCATTGCCATGGAGCAGTAGGGGATAGTTTCAAGGTATGACATCCATCAGAAGCTTTTGAGAGGAGATTCATGTCAATGTTGCTTGGAAATGGAGGAAATATCAAAACGTCTCAAAGAAATGTGGCTTCAAGAAGCTCCTATGACCATTAAGCTTCTTGTTTTTATATTTATTATCTTGTTGTGCATAGTCTATGTGGGCGTGGGATGTGTGGGATGTATTGAATAGATTCTGGAAAATCTAATCTCTTTCATTAATAAGCCGATTAAACCTACAGCGACTATGTGGAGTGTTGGCTCGCTTTGGCTTCAGATCTTCAAGTGGTTTTGTTTGGCCAACACCCATCTGTATTGTCCTATGTCCAAACGTTTAATCATCCTCGTGTCACAGTGGACTCTACGATTGATTTCACAAAAGTATCATCATTCTAAACTGCCCTCTTATTGTATTCCATATGGGTTTGATCTGGGATCGTGACCTTCGGGCTTCATTTTGTAGTATCCTTCTTCACTATGCTGCAACTAATCACAAGTGGTTATAAGTATAAGAACAAATTCATGATATATTATTGGTCTCTGTTCTGGCCTCCCATATCAATGATGCACAAATTACTGGCATACAATAGAAATCACACAGATGATAGGATGCTCGTGATGAGTCCTTTGTCAGTGTTTATAACTAATTTTGTTGGGCGGGCAGACATGTAAATGTAGAATCTTGCTTTTGACACGTGAAGTGTTTGACGGAATGCCTGGAAAAGGGATGAAGCTTTGTGGAATGTGGGTGAACTTTGGAGAATCTCGTGCACTACAACGTTAATATTGTCAGGCATGGTCTCCTTACCTTTATCTTTTATAATTTACGTATGATTTGGTTCTTCATTTGCAATATAATAAAAATATTAAACCATTAGTTGTTCAAAAAATTGAATATTTTAACCAAATGGCTAGTGCAATCAATAAAGAACCACCTCATGATTTTACTACCGACTTATAATTTGACACTCAACTATGTAGCGACCACAACCTCATGCATTGCTAAACCCAGGGTGTCAAAACTTGGTACTTGTTTATATTGGTTTTGGCGAGAGCTAGATGAATTAACTAAAACAACCATTTTTTCTACCTTGCAAAGTTAGAAAAATGTAATTTCCAGAGACTTGCAAAACAACACTCTAAGCCCCATAAAAGAGATGTCAAACGTCGTATGTGTTCCTTGTTATGTAGAGAGTCGCATCAAGCATTATCTCGACCTCGTTTGACCGTTTGTGCTCTCTTCGCTTCTCCTCTAGGAGCCCTGTTACTCCGTTTTGCACTTTTAGGGAGCTGCTAAAACTAAAAAGTTGGGTTTCATTTTGGCTCGCCATTTGGACCCTGAGCAACGAAATGCTTATCCACCTTCGCAAACCTCTAGTATTTTTACTAGAAAATTTCCTTAAACCTTTGGTTTGGGCAAATCACATTCCTGGTTAGTTTGACAAAGGGGTTTCGTAGGCCTCCGTCGTTGTTTGACTAGTCAAACTTGGTCGATTACGACTAGTGGCTCCGAAAAAACCATTCGCCAATTGTACATATTCGCCAGTTTTGGATTCCGTCAGTCCCTATGAGATTCTTGGTATATAGGTGGACATGTAGGAATTACGTCTGTCGTGAATTTGCTTATTGGAAGACAGTTTTTGAACGCACTTTCTTAGCCTCCGAGCCAAAATTTGGCATTTTTGCAACTAGAAATAAAATGTAAAAGAAAGTTGTAGGACCCTAGTCAAGTTAGCAAACCATCGTGGAAACTTATTAACACTTGTAAATAACTGTTTGAAACTCTATCTTGTGACTTGTGTGAAATTTGACTTTTGGCAAAATAGTGTTTCTCTCTCTTCCCTATCTCTTTCTCTCTCCTCCCTTAAGGAATAAAATGAAATGAAATGAAATGAATATATGCCCCTAACCCTCTCTTGTTGCGTGTGTATTTTTTATCGTCATGTAAATGGAAAACCAATAATGTTAATTATGTTAGATTTAGGTGGATGTCATGCCAGCAATTTATCGTTGATTTCATGCTCACATGGTTTTGCAGGATGCAAGTAAGATGGCGAAACGGCGTGGTTGTAATTCATTGTGTATTATTGTAATTTATATTTGAAATAATGTAATTGTAGAGGTTGAATGTATGTAACTTTATGTATTGTTATGTTATTGTAAAGACTTATTATTGAAATTTGGTAAGTATGTATGAGATGCTAGTTGTAGGGGTCCTTTGGGAAATGTGCATTTAACTATAGGTGTTCTTTTGATTCAGATTTACATATGGTAAAAGGGGGGTTGGATATATATGTTAAATGAAATTGTAGAGGATAATTCAACATTTTGCGAAGTATTAAAAGAGTTTATTATTGAAGTTTTGTAATATTTTTAAGATGTTTAAGGGAAGTGTTCATCTAAACATGGGTGTTATTTTGATCTACAAATTTTGTATTGTAAAAGTTGGATAAATATGTTAAATGAAATTGAATTTGACATCTTATAGTGCATTCTCATTGTGAAATTTATGATGAAATCTCTAGAGTGTTGTGTTATTTAACTAGAAAATATAGAAAAGAAACCTAAATATAACAGTCAACCTTAGTTTAAAACTTGTGTGTATCTATCCTTTTTGCATGATCTTTCTTAGCATAAAAAACTAAAACCTTAGATGAACTTAAATATTTTCACTTGATAATACCTTCTAGCTTAGGTAAATAAGACTCCAAGTTTGAGCTTATCGTCATAGCCTATATGCTTAGCGACATTCGTCGTGAACCCGACAGTTAGGAACGACATGGTCAAACTTTATCTTGAGTATGTGGTCCCTCCTAGGATTTGGTAATTGTGTGTGTAGTAAGGAGAATGTGTTCTCATTAAGTAGTACTCCTTGGGAAACCAACATTAAACATATTATAAAATCCTCTTGGAATGACATACATGTTGAGTGGTGAAGATCGCCAACTAACCTTGGAAGTCAACCTTAAGAGTTGGGATCATAAATGAACTCGATACCCAATCTCGATTGTCGTTGGGTTTAATGGTGTAATACTAAGGGTTAATTGTGAAACTTAACAACATATTAAGTTATGATTAGTTGGTGAAAATGTAACGGAAAAATGTTGTGCTTGGAAAAAAGGTGAAATTTAGATCGCTCATATAAGGTGTTCAAACCATCTTGTGGTGAGAAAAGGGATCCACATTGTGTAAAATCTAATGTGAACCTTAACCTTTAAACGATGAACTACTCCATCTTGCTTCCCCACTAGTCCTATTAGGTAATGGATGTATGATGTGAAACTATGTGATCATGTTCTTAGAGATAAATCCCCTAAGACATGGACTAGTAGTCTCATAAGGATACAAATGCCCCATTAGAAAATAGGTTACACAATTCATTACAAAAAGGCATATGAACCTAATTAGGGAAAGGCCTCTTAAGTTAGATGTAAAATGATACTCAGGAAACCTAATCTAGAAAACAAAAATAAGGAAGTTTGTTGCCATGTTAAGTTCCTTTGAATCCTTAATTAATTGTTGGAGCATAACTATAGATAAAATTATAATTGGCACTTGACCTTGGGAAGTGTAATCATGGGATGTTATTCCACAGGAAAGTGAAACATGATCTTCCTTGTAATGTCATTAAACCCTCTCACTATGGATAAAGAACCTATCTCCTATAATACTTATTGTGTACTAACTCAATTATAAATTTATAAATGAATGAAAGAACTTGACCCTAAATCCTTGAGAAAAAGATGTGAATCTTTCCTCCTTTGGACTCACACTTGTTCCATTGCGTAATTGAGGTAAGATACAATATCAAGATACATTCCCTTAGGAGTGAATACTGAGGATAATACCTCTTATGTGTAGCCTAGTGTGTAAATAAATACCATAATAACAAACAAGCAAATTAAAAAATAATAATTGCAATAATGTAGATGATCCTTATTCAATGAGATACTCTGAAAGTTAAATGTTAAACAATATAGAGGAAATCTAGCAAAAAGGAAAAGGGAATGTATGATTCACATATTATGAACCTTTCTAGGACTTAAGTTAAAGATTGAAACATGATTGTAATAAATGTGTAATCCTAAACTATCGTGTCGTGGGAAGACCCTATCTATACGTGTGTCCTATAGTGGAATCGTTATGTTATGCCTTGTCATTAAAAAAAAGGTGACCTTGTTGTGCATCACATGGTTCATGTCACCTATGTGGGTTATTGTCTGTGCAAACATATCTTGTGTTGTGCATCGTCCTGAGTGATCTCCTGTAGTGTCGTGTATACTACGATGTAAGTCAAAAAAAATTATTCTGGTGTTTTTTTTCCTGTTGTATTTGTGTGTTATATGTGGGTGTTACGCTCTCATACAATCAGGGAAATTTAAAGAGATTGCTAGAAGCGACAATATGCTCTTTCCCAAAACAAAAAGGCGCAGGGTCAGGAAAATGTGGTAGTAGTTGAAGATGAATGGGATTTTAAGGAAGAGTATGTATTCATGGTACCATGCTTGAACAATGACGCTACTAGTTGTTGGTTCTTTGATTTTGGCACATCTAGACATTTCAAATGTCATAAGGATGGTATGTAAAATTTAGTTCAACCACAACTTCTTTTTATTTTGTTTCATTAGGTGATGGGAGATCACATCCTAAAGAAGGGATAGAAGATATCCACATAGTATAGAATAATGTTATAAAACTCATAGCAGAGAATGTAAGGTATGTTCCTAGAATGAATAAAATTCTCTTTATCTATTGGTCAGTTGACTGAAAAATCCCAACATTTCAGTGAATTTCTCTGGGAAGAAGTGTATTGTGTATTGTATCTTATGTAAAACAGGACAAGATAGTAGCCCTAGGTATCGGGCAAGACGATTTGTATAGACTTGTTGACCCTGCCACAATCAACTTATATGTATTAAATGTGGAGGGTAATAACAACATTTTGTGGCATGAGAGATCTGGACATCTCAACCTTCAGTACATAACTAAATGTGGTAGAGCAAACATGGTTCTTGGTTTGCCAACTATGTAAGAAAATAAGGATATGTGTGCAGGGTGTTTGGCTAGCAAGCTAAAGCAGAAGCCATTTTTGATTTAAGGTGTTTGGCATGCAAAGTGGCTCTTTGATCTTGTTTCATGCAAATCCTTGCGAGCCATCCTCGAAATCACCAACAATTCTCAGCGCGAGGTATTTTTAGTTGTTGGTGGATGACTTCTCCATGAGGATGTGGGTCTACTTGGAAAAATAATTTTGAATGCTTTGGATCATTTGAAAAATTCATTGTATTGGTGGAAAATCGTACAACCAGACAGATCAAAACAATAAAATCAGACAATGGGGGTGAATTTATTTCCGAGCAATTCAAGGACTACTACAGCAAGGCATTAAACAACAATTGACAGCCCTGTACAACTCTACAACAAAATGGGGTGTTTGAGAGGTGTGACAATACTATCATAGAGATGGCTTGGTGCATGATGCACAGTAGGGGTGTGTCGTACAAATATTAGGGAGAAGTAGTGAACACGGAATTTTATGTCCTAAATAAGCGTCCTTGCATAGCCTTGCAAGATGTAACCCCTGAGGAAGCTTGGTCTAGAATCAAACTTGAGTTAACATTTTTTTTTGTTTTTGATTTTCACTACATATACTTTGGTTCCTAGTAAACAAAGGAGTAAACTAGATCCCAAAACTACAAGATAATTTTTTGTTGGCTATAGTGACCAAATAACGTAAGGCCTATAGACTTATTGATATTTCCACTAACAAGATAATTGTTAGTTGAGATGTTGGTGTAAAGGAGACAAAATCCTTGTTTGTTTGTAGCTAGCAACCGATTACTAAAGTACCTGGCTCTATTGGTCTATCAACGATGCCAACCTACATTGGTCAACACTCCAGTTGAGATTCAACCATCACATGGTTCTCAAGTGTCATGGAGGCCTAAGTGGTTTTACTCCACTATATAGGTTGTGTAGGAGGATGAAATTTCTCAATTAGGTGCACAAGCATAGAGGATAGGATAAGGTTGTCAGTTCAACTAAGCATGTTCATTTTGCTCTCTTCTAATCTTTTTACAGTACCTGGACCACAATGATATTCGGAAGTAAAAGACAAACCTCAATGGAAAACTACCATGCAAGCGAAATATGACACCTTCATGAAGAATCATACTTGGGAGTTGGGGGAATTACCTCCAGGTAAACAACCCATTGGAAGCAAATGGGTGTACAAATTCAAATGCAAAGCCAATGGTAATTTGAACAAGTCCAAGGCTCATCTTGTTGAAAAACAAATTTCACAACATGAGGGAAGAGACTATGAGGAGACATTTGTTCCTTTAACCAAGATGGTCACATTTTGTTTGCTTCTCTCCATATCAGCTCATTATGGTTGAAAAGTGTTTTAGATGGATGGAAAGAGCGCCTTCCTAAATGGAGATTTGGACCAGGAAGTTTGCATGGTGCATTTTGAAGGTTATCAAGTACCTGGTCGTGATCATTTGGCATGCAGGATGCTTAAGTCTTTGTATGGGCTTAGCAGGCTCCAAGAGCATAGTTTATTAAGATTGATCAACATCTTCAAGATTATGGATTCATAAGGAGTCCTTTTGGTCCGAATCTTTATGTCAAAAGCAATGGTGATAATATTATGATTCTTATTATATATGTTGATGATCTTGCCATCATAGGTAGAGGGGCCACTGCAATTCAGCAAGTGAAATCACATTTATGTATTTCTTTTGACAATCCTACACTATTGCTTAAGCAACATGACCATCTCATTTTCAAAGCTCAAGTCAAATATGCCACTAGTCACTTGAATAAGTTTGGAATGGCGGATTGCAATCCCTCTTATACACCTATGGAGGTTAAGCTGAAGAATTCAACCAATGAATATCATCACCGGCTGATGAATCACTCTACATACAATTGTTGGGCAGCATGATATATCTTACATCCACATGACCAGATCTATGTTTTTTTCTTGGCTATCTTTCTCAGTTTTTATAACCGAAGCTCATAGATTGGACAGCAGCAAAACGCGTTTCGAATTATGTCAAAGAAACTCTTGAATTTGGCATCTTATAATAGAGGACAGCAGATTTCAGAATGACGGGATACATACTCTGATTGGGGAGGATCAGTAGATACTCGAAGCTCCACCACCAGGTATATTTTTTCTTTAGTTCACGAGTTGTTTCGTGCAAGATCAAGCTTCGGTGCATTGTGGCTATATACACTGAAGTGGAGTGGAAGGCAGAAGTTAGTGCCAGTTGTGAAGCAGTTTGGCTACATCATATTTTGATTGATCATCAACTTCCTCAATGTACACCTGCTACACTTTCCAATTTCTGTGACAATCAGGTTATATTAAAGTTAGTGAAGAATCTGTATATCATGCTCGCACCAAACACATTGAAATTCATTGTCACTTTATATGGCAGTTGGTTGATTTTGGTGCTAGTTATCTTCACTAGTGTGTCCCTAAGGAGTAGCCTGCAAATCTAATGACTAAACCTCTTGGTCACGTTTTATTTGTAGAACTTCGAGACAAAGTTGGAGTAGTCTCCAATTTAATCATTAAGGCGGGGTATTAAAGATATTAGTTAACTATTAGTTAGTTACAATCATAAACCTCCTCAACAGACAACGTAATTTCTTTTTGATTAATAAAAGATGGACACCCACGAGTATGTACATGTGCCTTCCATTGGTCTTCGTTCTCTCTCTCAGATTTAATAACACATAGAAGACGACCCTAAGTCCAGTGATGATAGTGAACTTCGATCAATGCAAGCCTTGAGAGATGACAAGTTCCCAATGATGAAGGAACTCAAGGGAGACGATAAGAATGAAGGAAAGGATCTTTTCTATAACATTGTCAAGTTACAGGGCCTTCAATCAAGGATTACCCATATCATTTGCAAAATACAAGCGGCCAAATATTGTTAACACAAGGAGAGCCTTCGACACCACCTGCCATGCTACCAAGGAACTCCCCGATGGCAAAATAATAAGGGTGCTGAGTTCAAATTAAGTACAAGTCCTACAGATGGCGAATTGTACAGTGTTGGGAGTGCAACGAATGAGGCCATTTCACAAGATATTACTCTCACCAAAATGACACTAGACTTCTCTATGGATGGTGTGGGCCCAAGGACTACAATGACGGTAATTGTCAATGGCAAGCCAACATCAATATGATTGATGTAGTTCAGTGCGAATTTATCACGATTACCAAAACACGAGTGAACAAGGCCAATTATAAAAACGCACATAAGGAAAAGGAAAGGTTGACCGAAGCTAGGGTGGAATTCGAGAGGGCCATGGTTGTAAAACCATGACGACGAGTAGACTAGAGTCTGACCAAACTATTACACAACATTACTTGGAGACCACTATACCAGTGAAGATAGTTGACTCATTGCAAAGCATCCCAAAACTCAAGAATGCTCTAACTGCTACCATACAAGACATTGGGCTGAACATGTAGCATACAATGGCGCACCTAACACTGGGAAGTGGGGAGAGCAAAGAGTAGAAGAATGAACTCATAGTCGATCCCCCATTGTTAGGTAACCATGTGATCAATCCTATGCTCCTGATGATAAACCTATCCCAACAACTGGCAATTGTGCATATGGAAATTCTAGGCAAGACTTTGATAAACACTATCATTGATGGTGGTTTTGGCATGCATGGTCTTCTAAGGGAGACTTGGAAGATTCTTGGAATGTCAACTATGTGACGTACAACATTCCAACTAGGAGGGGCATATCAACATGGAATTAAGGCATTGGGTATGTTAATGGGACAAAAGGTAATTATTGAAACCTGACCAGTTTTGTTGAATTTTGTGGTCATTGCATTTCAAAAGAAGACTCGTGATCCACTATAAGCCAAAGCCGATCATAACGAGAAAATGAATTTGATCTCCATCGAAAATAAAGGATGGAAGTCTGTCATAGATTTAAAAATCAGGGAATCAATGAGGAAGCGACCTCATCAAACTCAACTAAGTCGAACTCCAAAGAAGAATACTTAGTTGACGGGAACCCAAGTTCAATGTAGCCAAATGATGATGGGGTCTTGGAGTTACAGTCATGTTCCAAAGATGATGCAAACTCTCTCGACAATTTGTTCCATAAATAGATGGAAGACTACGAAGTGCTTCATTCTGATAGTAATAGTGTCACGATTATGGAGATTGAATAAGGCCAAGGCTTGCAGTGCAATTAACAAAATCAAATGTCAATGATGCCAAACCCTTCTAAACCGTCAACATCATAGTCGACTTACACACTAGAGTTCAAAGAATTCAACATCAGGAATGTGAAGTTTGATGTTATGTTGGCCCACCAATTTACATGGGTAGTGTTACCATATTTTAAGCCAAAGGAAGAGGTTGCATGCATGGAGCATAAGTCTAAGCCAAAGAAAGATGCTGAAGAGACAAAGAAATAAATAGAAAAAAAGGAGTTGTTCCAAGTCAAAGAAGTCTGCTCCAAAAGGAAGATGCATGGTAGAAGATAAGGAAAAAACGAATGAAATAATTGCAGGCTTGTCCCATGCACCAGAGAATAAAAGACAAATAAATTAATTAAAAAGCAATTGTTGTTCAAAGATAGAAGGTGGTGCCAAAGTGCATGAAGAATAAATAAAAACAGATCTGTTGTTACAAGGAGAATAGTCTATTATTATAAACCAACAGTCTATTATTAGAAAACAGCAGTCTATACTAAAGTTGGCGCCAAACATAGACAAGGTGAGAATGGTCGATGGAAATAAATAAAAATAGAACTGCTGTTCCAGTTAGAGGTTGGCGCCATGAGGACGTTAAAAAAAGAAAATAAATAAATATAATAAAGTAAATTGACCTCCCATGCGCCATGAAGGAGGAGAACAGAATTAAATAAAGAAAGACCTGCAGAACAGCAGTTTATTCTTAGCATGGAGCAGCCTATATGGGCTGATTTTGATTGTAAATCATATATACTTGAGCGCTGATTTGCTCTAGCATCTTTAGCCTTTGTAATTACCCCTCTGAATAAAATAAAGCTTCGTTTTTTGCCCTCTCATACTGTTGTTTTCAGATTATTCATTGTATTTGTTATAGGATATTGTGTTTGCTTTAGTGTGAAATTCATTCCCTCTACCGCTATCTTTTCCTAAACCCTTGAATTAATTTTGCAAAATAGTTTATAGATGTAATGTCCCCAAATGGAACACTTTGAACCCCAATTGGATTTTTGGTAAATCCAAACACCAAATGCAACTTCTAAAATAGATATCAAATTTTCTAAGATACCCTGTAATTTTCTAAGATAAATAATTTGAATACCTTGTAATGTCCCCAAATGGACATATTTGACCCCCAGTTAGATTTTTGGCAAACCCAAACCCAAAATGCACATTATAAAATATAGATCAAACCAAACTCTGCAGATCTGAATTTTAATCTGAAAAATGCAACTAGGTCATAGCATTAAACACACATAAATCTGCCCTTATAAAAAGAGATCTTCATTCCAATTTGTCCTATTGCATTTATTAGACCAATATATGAAGAAACATACAGATTTAGAGGTACCAAAAGGCTGATATAATTTTAATAAATCAGCAAAACAGGCCGCACTTATAAATTAATAAAGATGGTACCTTTGAACACCAAAAATATCGGAAAATGCCCAGATTCGATCTCTATAAATCAGTTTTATTGATGGTTGTCCAAAACAAATCAAAAACAACCTTCAAACATTCCATATTTTCTAAGAAGTAGGTCGCTCCACATAGGATAAATAAGAAACATACAGCTGCAATCTTTCCCACAAACCCTTGAACAAAAAACTGTAAATCTTCTACAATCCACTATTGGAAATACTCTGAAAATTACTATAAACTCGATGAAGCACAATGGAAACCCCAAGGTGGAGAATCCCCTTGAACCCTTGGAAGGTTTTCGTTCTCAAGAGAAGATTTCTAAAGGGTTTCGTCTTTAGAAATTTCTTTGATAAAGCATGAAAGTTTCATACAAATATCATAAATGAGAGAAATATTCAAGTGTCCTCTCCAAACAAATCTCATTGCTTAAATAGAAGAATCGGGCCTAATGACCACCTCCAACAACCAATCAAATGTTCTCACCCTCATTAAATGTTTTCACCCACTTTTTTTCCTCTCTAGGCAAGTCGCATGTTTCCTTTAGGTATTTTATTCTTTATAATGTTTTTTGCCTTTTTTTCCATTTACGTTTGCTTCCTAATGCAAGTTGCACTTTCCTAGACTAAATCACTTTGGCCCATATGTTTTTTACATTATTGTTGTCTTTTTCTATTTTTTAAGTTAATAATAATTTATTATAAGTGCATATAATGTTTTCTTTTCTTTTATTTTTATTTTGCACTTTATAATAAATATTATAACTTAAGTCACCCTTATTTGCATTCCCTTAGCCATCGGGTAGACAAAATAGGCTAAGGGTCTTCGACTGGGAAGGGGATATTACATTAGAGTTGTGCAGGTGTGTGGATCTTTAAGTTCTCTGTATGCAAAGTTACATCCAAGTATCAAGCTTTTAGTGTATCACCCCTATTTCCCATTTCTCGCATTCCTTTTCCCTTTTCCTTGTCAAAGTTTTCATTTTTTAGGTGATTCACAAGGGAACCAACCCTCTCTGGAGGTTCACCTTAGACATAGGTTACCCACAGCCTTGAGTTGTTCCAATTTTTTCCACAGGAGACAGAACACACATATCATTCTCTATCAGGGTACAACTTCTAGGTGACAACAGTTTCTGGCACGTTTGGTGGGACAGTACAAAAATTTTCTAAAGAAGTTGATGCTATTCTTAGCAAATATCAATGTTTCAGACACAAATATTCAGCATCTGGACACTCAATTGGCCCAAAGATCCCTTTTTCTCAATCAACAAACCATTTCCTCCATCTTTCCATCTTTTTATGAAGTTGTGCAATCATGACTTCGATTAATCATTGGAATTCCCAGTCCCAAGAGAATTATTATTCCCTTCCATTTCCTTTTCCCCAAAATCCTACTCCAGTTTTGTTGAATTTTGTGGTCATTGCATTTCAAAAGAAGGCTCGTGATCCACTATAGGGTCGGGGTGGTTGATAGCAACCAAAGCTGATCGTAACGAGAAAATGAATTTGGTCTCCATCGAAAATAAAGGATGGAAGTCTGTCATCGATTTAAAAATCAGGAAATCAATGAGGAAGCGACCTCATCAAACTCAACTAAGTCGAACTCCAAAGAAGAATACTTAGTTGACGGGAACCCAAGTTCAATGTAGCCAAATGATGATGGGGTCTTGGAGTTACAGTCATGTTCCAAAGACGATGCAAACTCTCTCGACAATTTGTTCCATAAATAGATGGAAGACTACGAAGTGCTTCATTTTGATAGTAATAGTGTCACGATTATGGAGATTGAATAAGGCCAAGGCTTGCAGCGCAATTAACAAAATCAAATGTCAATGATGCCAAACCCTTCTAAACCGTCAACATCATAGCCAACTTACACACTAGAGTTCAAAGAATTCAACATCAAGAATGTGAAGTTTGATGTTATGTTGACCCACCAATTTACATGGGTAGTGGTACCATATTTTAAGCCAAAGGAAGAGGTTGCATGCATGGAGCATAAGTCTAAGCCAAAGAAAGATGATGAAGAGACAAAGAAATAAATAGATAAAAAGGAGTTGTTCCAAGTCAAAGAAGTCTGCTCCAAAAGGAAGATGCATGGTAGAAGATAAGGAAAAAACGAATGAAATAATTGCAGGCTTGTCCCATGCGCCAGAGAATAAAAGACAAATTAATTAATTAAAAAGCAATTGTTGTTCAAAGATAGAAGGTGGCGCCAAAGTGCATGAAGAATAAATAAAAACAGATCTGTTGTTACAAGGAGAATAGTCTATTATTATAAAACAACAGTCTATTATTAGAAAACAGCAGTCTTTTCTAAAGTTGGCGCCAAACATAGACAAGGTGAGAATGGTCGATGGAAATAAATAAAAATAGAACTGCTGTTCCAGTTAGAGGTCGGCGCCATGAGGACAATAAAAATAGGAAATAAATAAATATAATAAAGTAAATTGACCTCCCATGCGCCATGAAGGAGGAGAACAGAATTAAATAAAGAAAGAACTGCAGAACAGCAGTTTATTCTTAGCATGGAGCAGCCTATATTGGCTGATTTTGATTGTAAATCATATATACTTGAGCACTGATTTGCTCTAGCATCTTTAGCCTTTGTAATTACCCCTCTGACTAAAATAAAGCTTCGTTTTTTTCCCTTTCATACTGTTGTTTTCAGATTATTCATTGTATTTGTTATAGGATATTGTGTTTGCTTTAGTGTGAAATTCATTCCCTCTACCGCTATCTTTTCCTAAACCCTTGAATTAATTTTGCAAAATAATTTATAGATGTAATGTCTCCAAATGGGACAATTTGAACCCCAGTTGGATTTTTGGTAAATCCAAACACCAAATGCAACTTCTAAAATAGATATCAAATTTTCTAAGATACCCTGTAATTTTCTAAGATAAATAATTTGAATACCCTGTAATGTCCCCAAATGGACATATTTGACCCCCAGTTAGATTTTTGGCAAACCCAAACCCAAAATGCACATTATAAAATATAGATCAAACCAAACTCTGCAGATCTGAATTTTAATCTGAAAAATGCAACTAGGTCATAGCATTAAACACACATAAATCTGCCCTTATAAAAAGAGATCTTCATTCCAATTTGTCCTATTGCATTTATTAGACCAATAGATGAAGAAACATACGGATTTAGAGGTACCAAAAGGCTGATATAATTTTAATAAATCAGCAAAACAGGCCGCACTTATAAATTAATAAAGATGGTACCTTTGAACACCAAAAATATCGGAAAATGCCCAGATTCGATCTCTATAAATCAGTTTTATTGATGGTTGTCCAAAACAAATCAAAAACAACCTTCAAACATTCCAGATTTTCTAAGAAGTAGGTCGCTCCACATAGGATAAATAAGAAACATACAGCTGCAATCTTTCCCACAAACCCTTGAATAGAAAATTGTAAATCTTCTACAATCCACTGTTGGAAATACTCTGAAAATTACTATAAACTCGATGAAGCACAATGGAAACCCCAAGGTGGAGAATCCCCTTGAACCCTTGGAAGGTTTTCGTTCTCAAGAGAAGATTTCTAAAGGGTTTCGTCTTTAGAAATTTCTTTGATAAAGCATGAAAGTTTCATACAAATATCATAAATGAGAGAAATATTCAAGTGTCTCTCCAAACAAATCTCATTGCTTAAATAGAAGAATCGGGCCTAATGACCACCTCCAACAACCAATCAAATGTTTTCACCCTCATTAAATGTTTTCACCCATTTTTTTTCCTCTCTAGGCAAGTCGCATGTTTCCTTTAGGTATTTTATTCTTTATAATGTTTTTTGCCTTTTTTCCATTTACGTTTGCTTCCTAATGCAAGTTGCACTTTCCTAGACTAAATCACTTTGGCCCATATGTTTTTTACATTATTGTTGTCTTTTTCTATTTTTTAAGTTAATAATAATTTATTATAAGTGCATATAATGTTTTCTTTTCTTTTATTTTTATTTTGCACTTTATAATAAATATTATAACTTACGTCACCCTTATTTGCATTCCCTTAGCCATCGGGTAGACAAAATAGGCTAAGGGTCTTCGACTGGGAAGGGGATATTACATTAGAGTTGTGCAGGTGTGTGGATCTTTAAGTTCTCTGTATGCAGAGTTACATCCAAGTATCAAGCTTTTAGTGTATCATCCCTATTTCCCATTTCTCGAATTCCTTTTCCCTTTTCCTTGTCAAAGTTTTCATTTTTTAGGTGATTCACAAGGGAACCAACCCTCTCTGGAGGTTCACCTCAGACATAGGTTACCCGCAGCCTTGAGTTGTTCCAATTTTTTCCACAAAAGACAAAGCACACACATCATTCTCTATCAGGGTACAACTTCTAAGTGACAACAGTTTTTGGCACGTCTGGTGGGACAATACAAAAATTTTCTAAAGAAGCTGATGCTATTCTTAGCAAATATCAATGTTTCAGACACAAATATTCAGCATCTGGAGACTCCATTGGTCCAAAGATCCCTTTTTCTCAATCAGCAAACCATTTCCTCCATCTTTCCATCTTTTTATGAAGTTGTGCAATCATGACTTCGATTCCTCATTGGAATTCCCAGTCCCAAGAGAATTATTATTCCCCTCCATTTCCTTTTCCCCAAAATCCTCCTCCAGATCGGTACTATAAGCCTTATCATAATGAAAATGCCCATGATCCAAACCTCAATAATCTATATGGTTATCCTAATAATCATGGTGTTTTTCAGGAGCAGGAATATACAGATTATAAAAACAATTTCATGCCTAATGATGATTTGCAGATGCAGGTACAACACTTGGAGATAAAAATGGTATAAATGAGGGCAACAAGTTCCATCAAGGCAGCCAAGCTTGGATTTAGGGTACCCTACCCATGGGCTAGTCCTATGCCAAATTGGTATAGCCCTTAAGATAAGTTAGACTTTGTGTTTGAATTGATACCACAAATATCAGAGGGGAATGAAGAGATGGAAGCTTACCAATATAGTGTTGAGAAACCCTATCAATGGGGTAATTCTTCACAATCATCATGCAGCCCTCCTACTTCTACTTTCTAGCCACTTCAATTGGAGCCCACGTCCCAAATTCCTAGCTTTCTTAAAGCTTCTCCTCCACAAGATCTTACACCTCTCCAATCATTTCAAACATTGAAAAAATCAATTGTCAACCCAACCCGGCCCTCCCCTCATATTCTCAAATCCCTTTTGGAATGAAACTAATCAGCAAATCAGTTTGGAAGAGTAGCCAAATGAAGAAGTTCTCAGGTAAAATCTAACAAAATGGAGCTTACAGTTTGAGGACAAAAAAATTCCATGGTTGGTTAAGCCTACATTAGAGGAGTGCAAGAAAGTAGTTGAAGTTACTGAGCAACAAGAGAAACATGACCAGCAAGCAAAGGTTAGACAAAGTTTTCTCAAATCTCTTGAGATATAACGTAAAGATGATGTTTTGAAGAAGCATATGAATGTTTCTAAAGATCATATCAGCAATCTTGAGCCTATATCATCTGCTAGTGAAGGAAATAATTCAATAAAAATTGAGGAAATCTGCAAAGAAATTTTGTAATGTCCTCGTTCCTTCACCGAAGGCCGAAGGGCCATTTTTCAGTCTTAGCCTTGGTCATACCCAAGGGGCTAACGACACTGGAGGCTATTGGGTATGGATGGTTGTTAACCACCTTGCTTATTTGTTATAGTTTTCCGTTGGCATTAGTATTAAGCAACTTGCTGGGAATAATTGTTATGTTTTATTGCTAAGGGGCGGCTCATGGTATTTTATTGTTATATTTCTTCGCTGGGATCACATAAGTGACTTTTAGTCCCACATGGAGCACCCAACTTGGAAAAAGGTGATGAAAACTTATAAAAGGAAGCGCTTGGGGAAGAAAATGATTCATTCTTACACGCACACATATTTTGGCATTGAGCAACTATTGTTTGCATTCTTATTGCTTGTGGAGTAAAATCCCACAAGAACCCTAGCTTCAGTGGTTAGAGATCCACTTTTAGCTAGTAGTGCGCTCTTCGGTGGTGAAAAATTCACCCTGGTTTGTTATTTTGGAGTTGATTCAGAGCAAATACTCAGACAAATTTTTCAAAGACTTCAGAAAGGGTTTGCAAAGGGTTTCAGAGGCTTTTCTTCAGTATCAGTGGAGGATATTTCAAGGGTTGCAAATCAGATTACCCTCAGCATTTACGGCAGAGTTTGGCGCAGCTATTAGGGGCATTTTGGTGAATTTTCAGCCACTTCTAGAGGGTGACGTCAGCCCTAGAGATCTGCAGTTGTTTTTTAGGGGATTTTTAGGGGGTTTTTAGGTGTTCGGTTTCAGATTTGGAGGTTGGGTTCTTTTCTATATCATATGTAGATGTTATTTCCAAAAAATTGGATTTTTATCATTTGTGTTTGCATAGATATGAATTTTTTAAGTTTCCAACAATTTAGGGCATTCTAAAAATTACTGGCTATCATACATTAATCAGAAAAATTCAAAACTATTTTTCTAGTCTTTGTTATCATTGCCACAAGCTCTCTAAAAAAATTCGTGGGTTTTGGATAAATAGTTTGCAAGTTATCATTAAATTTCATTTCTTTGTCCTAGCTGGTTTAATTCCAAAAAAATCAGAATTTTCATTTGCTGCAAATCTTCATATATTTTGGATTTTTAAGTGATATCCCACAAGGGTTATTTCAGTGGTATCAGAGCCGACTTTTCTCTAGCCTGTTGGGTGTGAATGAAACTTTATTCCAGGAGAAATACACCGCAAAAAGAAGGGCAGAAAATGAGTGACAATGATGAGCTAAACGAAGAAATGATGAAAAAAATATTTATCAATATGGTTAAACAATAGGAGATCACTAATCTTTATTTGAGCCAGCTCACCGAAAGATTAGCACAAGGCAGAGTTGAAAATCATGCGGAAAGAGGAGAAAATAGTAACATGGGGCAACAAGGTCGAAGAGGTGAAAATAGCAACTCTAGGTAGCACACTCCCTGTTCCCATAATACACATACAAGCATGCATGAGCCCACATTTTTGAAAGATCCGGAAAATAGACAAATGGGACAACAATCAGAGATTTTTGATGAGGAGACTTGTTGGCTAAAATATGAATCCTTGAGTGAAGGGTTTAAAGCTAACATGGCTTTTACCAAGTACTACAAGATGAAGATTGGTAGTAGGCCCGAGAGGGATCACACTACTCAGGTTCCAGAGTTACATAGGAGATTGGGACAGATTTTCATTCAACGCTTTGATGGGTCCAAGAAGTGTACAATGCAATCTTGGGTTCAAAAGTTGAAGACATACTTTGACTTGAATCCCATGCGCAAAGACGATGCAATTAAGTTTGCAATACTACACCTTGAGGGAGATGCACATGATTGGTGGCATCATGGTCTTGTTACACAGGGGCACATGCATATTGGTACCTATGCAAAGTTCACACAGAGGTTGATGAGCAAGTTTGACAGGAGGGATCCTAACAAGTATTTCAGAGAGTTGACTCATTTGAGACAGACAAGTTCTTTGGACATGTACATTGCAGACTTCCAGAGGTTGTAAGTCATGGTTCCTGATGTTTCAGAAATGAGATTGACTTCACTCTTCATAGCCGAGTTGACAAATGCATTAGCAGGACTTGTGAAGGCATTTGAGCCTTCTTCATTGCATGATGATATTAGGAGAGCATGAGATTTGGAGTTATCTACTCCAAAGTCGAGGTTTCCGCCTCAAGTTCAGCAGAGGGTACCTCCATCTAGACAGGATGGCTCTCAGCAGAAGGTGCCTCCAATCAAGCGGGATACGGCTAAGAAGCCATTCATATCCCGAGAGGATAGAGACAAGTTGAGGTGAAAGAAACTATGTTTCGATTGCCGACACCTTAGACTCCAGGACATGATTGTAGAGGTAGAGGAAAGGCCCCAATTCATTAAGGTAGATGACAATGATGGAGATGAGGAGCAGAAGACTTAGGGGTTGGATGATGGAGATGGGTAGGCTTTGAGCAGTGTTGGTATTGAGCAAGGGGACGAAACATTCCCTCAGGAGACTATTGCCAATTTGTCTTGTACCCCGAGGTACAAAGCATTCAGGGTCACAGGAATTCTACAAGGTCAGTGAGAAGTGGTGCTCATTGATAGTGGGGCCACCCACAACTTTATTGATGCATCATTGGTTGAGAGGCGAGGATTGCAGGCAAAGGATTTTGAGGGCTTCAACGTGGTTGTAGCCAATGGAGAGTCTATGAGATGCACACAGCGAGTCCCACAGTTGAGTATTACGATGGGTAACTATAGAGTTATCGATGACTTTTATATTGTTGGTATTGGAGAGACCAACTTTGTGCTTGGAGTACAGTGGCTCCATTCTCTTAGTGAGTTCCGGACTAACTTTCAGACAATGGAGTTGAAGTTCAAGTCTGAGGGGAGGAATGTGACCTTGAGGGGATTATCTATAGATGCACCCAGGGTTGTCATGGTAAAACGGATTGAGAGGATTTACAAGCACAACAGGGTGAATTGGGCAGTACAGTGTTTGATCACGACCAAGGGATCAGAGGATGTACAACCAAAGTATCACGTAGATGTCCAGGGCTTTCTGGACAAGCATAGTGCAGTTTTTGGTGATATACCTCCAGGTGTGACTCTAGGCAAGGGATTTGAGCATGTGATTGAGCTCGAGGACAGCAAACCTATAGTTACTACTCCTTATTGTCATCCCAAACGGTTTAAGGATGAGATCGAGAGGACTATACATGAGCTCATAGATATGGGGCATATTAAACCGAGTTTCAATCCCTTTGCTTCTTCAATAGTGTTGGTGAAGGACAGGACCATGCGGATGTGCATAGACTAACGTGCATTGAATAAGAAGACAATCAAGAATAAATATCCAGTGCCACGCGTTAATGAGCTATTAGATGAGCTACAAGGGCAATCTATTTTTCAATACCACGGATGAAAAGCCACTTGTGTGCAATACCAGGTGCCAACAGCAAAAGTTTTGGGATATATTAAAGAACAAGAACATGCAAGGGGAAAAATAATATAGGGGTGCCAACAGCAAAAGTTTTGGGATATATCAAAGAACAAGAAGATGCAGAGGCAGCTTTGGCTTTGAAAGCAGGTCATCCATTGTCCAAAAAAATAAGTTCCTCTCGATCAACGAACCCTCCTATTGCCCCATCTAGTACTGGATTCTCAATTATGACCATGCCACATCCATTTGTGACGCCTACCTCCATTCATGATGAGGATTCACTTCTTTCAAGAAAGAAAAGTGGGACAAAAGAACCATTGGAAAATGCATTTCAAAATGAGAGCAGGGATATTACAGATGAACACATTGCAAGATGTGTGTATGCGAATGGATTGTCATTCAATGCTGTGAGGTCACCATATTGGCAAGAGATGGTGAAAATAATCAATGAGGCCCCAAAAGGGTACAAATCGCTAGGCTACGAGAAGATCCACACCACACTATTGGAAAAGCAAATAAAATATGTGGAAACCTTCTTGCAATCAATTAGAGACTCATGGGCCAAAACAGGAGTGTCCATTGTTTCTGATGGATGGAAAGATGCCAGAAACCACCCTTTGATCAATGTGGTTGCAATATGCCCTAAAGGGACAATGTTTTTGAAAGCAGTTGATTGTGAGGGACGAGTGAAAGATGCCCAATTCATTGTCAACATCCTCTTCGAAGCCATTAAGGTGGTGGGACTTCAAAATGTTCAAGTCATAACGAACAACACAAAGAATTGCAAAGCCGCATGGATGTTAGTTGAGGCAAAGTATGGGCATATTTTTTGGACACCATTTGTTGTCCATTAACTCAATTTAATGCTAAAAAAGTTGGCCTGCAAAATAGAGTGGATTCAACAAGTGTATGCAAAAGGTGAAGAGATCCAAATGTTTGTGACCAACATCACCAGCCGCGAGGCATCTTTAGATTCTTCTCACATTTGGAACTGTTGAAGATAAGTGAAGCTACCTTTCTTTTTCTTTATAGATAATATAAGTTTTTTATTTTTAAAATATAGTATAATTAGTATTCAAAAGTTTTCAAAATTATTTTTAACTTTTGTTTCTCATTTCTTATTAGGTTGTTGAGACTCGGTTCGCATCACACACAATCGTCTTGAGACAACTTGTGAAGGTGCGAGAAGCACTCAGCAAGATGGTAACTTCCAACTTATGGGTTGTATGGAGGCCATCAAACACTATATGGGCTCAAAAAGAGAAGGTCATGATCTTAGATGACACTTGGTGGGATCTAGTTTGTTGAATTTTACTGAGCCCATCATGGGCATGATCCGCTTTACTGACATGGATCAGTCATGTCTAGGAGAGATATATGATGGTATCGACTCAATGATTGAGAAGATAAAAGCCATCATAAATGCAAAAGAACAAGATCCTGAGGAAACAAATTTAAATAAGTACAATCAATCCTCATTGAGGGTGGAACAAAATGACCACCCTGCTACATCTACTTGCATTTGCATTGACTCCTAGATTCTATAGCACAGAGATCCTTTCCTTTCCGGGGAGGATGGCACCGTACAGGGATGCGAAAGTCAGTGAGGGATATATGGTGGCATTGTCTAGGCTCTTCCCTGATTCTAAGGCCGAGGACATGGTTATGCTAGAGTTTGCTAATTTCATAGCAAAAACAGGTCATAGCCTTCTCGCTCTTCGGAGAAAATACAAGATGGATACTCATATGTCGTGGTACCTCCATGGTCATGCATCAGTTTACTTGTAGCCTCTTGCAATCAAGGTCTTGGCACAAATAAGTTTTTTTATTCTCTTTCCTTTTTTGTTGTAACTTTTAGTTTTTTTAAATTTAAGTTTGAGTGCTTAAGTTTGAACTTTACATTGACTTTGCCTCAATAGGTTGCAAGTTCATCTTCCTTTGAGTGCAACTAGAGTGAATATACCTTCATCCACTCACAGAAGTGCAACAAGTTGGGGGCTAAAAAGGCTGAAGATTTGGTATATATACATTCCAAATTGAGCCTTTTATCCCACAAGCAGCCGGACTATAAGGAAAGGACAACAAAACATTGGGATATTGATCCAGAGATAGTTGACTTAGATGCTTCTATTTCCCACCTGCCATTAGATGATGAGGGATTGGAGACTTCTTTGGCACTGTGAGACCTACATGCATAAGGGGGTGCAACTAGCAATGGCCCTAGAGGAAGTGGTTCGAGTGCATGTGGTTCTAATGAGCCACATGATGATGATGATGATGATGATGATGATGATGATGCTCTTGATGAAGAGGAATATGATGAATATTGAAAGATAGTTTGAACTTTGATCATTGGAATTTGGTGTAAAAAATTGAATTTAATATATCATGATATTCACATTGTGTTTAATTTAAGTATTTTAATTTAAATTTTAAGCTTTTAAGTTTCTAAGTTTTAACAAATTACGACTTGTCTTTTGTGGTTATTTGCTTATTTAGCTTATAAGTTATTTTGTCTTTCATATGCATAATATGTGGTTAATAACTTAATTCCTATTTAGCAGGCTGAAATTTATGTATTTTTTAATTTTTATATATTGTTTGTACTGTCATATCCAGGGCCAAAAAAAAATTTCCGTATCCGTGTATCGGATACTCCATACCCGTACCCGTATCCAAAACGTAACAGCTACTTAGCTTAAAATCAGTAGAATCATGATTGTTAGAAAAAATGGAAGTATGAAAGCAAATATTTCTTATCTACTCTCCAATCTGTGCATTGCTATATTTATGACCATGAACTGCTGGGCTATGAATATTTATAGGTTCAGATTTGAAATGTCTAATGTACATCTATAAAATGCCTAGTTGAATTGTCCTAGAGAGGTGTATGCAATGGATATCAGTTAATTCCTTGTATTTTTTATGTAAGTGATCAGTTGCCTCTGCCCTATAAGAGGGTTTGGTAGAGGCCTCATACACCTATTCCCCTTCTAGATCTGAGTCAGTTACATCATGCTGCTAACATGGTACTATGTGTATATGTCTACACACACATGAATGTTAGTGACACCATTTATTTACACAGATAAAGGTAAGGAAATTCATAACACATTTTTCTGCAGACCATGTGAGGGCCTTAACCAACAACTGAGCCCCCTCAAAGTAAATAGACCTTGCAACTAGTGCCATAAGGTCAGGAGTATAAAATTGTTTACAACACATCGTGATGGTAATATGATGATATGAGATCGATCACTGGCAAGATGAATTCATGGGAGGTTTGGCTCGCTATATAGCATGTCATTAAAGACATGGTCTCTACATGACAATGTCGATTGACTATTTGATATGCCCACATTCCCTAGTGCTCAGTAGCTATGCATTCATGTTACTATAGAAATTCTTATAATTAAGCTTTATATTCTAGTAATAGAGAACTGTTCCCAAACAATTAAATAATTGGATACTAAAGAAGACTTGGCTCTAGTGGCCAAATCAGATCCATAAAAATTAACTACAAATGATAATAAGTGCAAGAGCTAATTTTAAAACAATTTAAGTTAGCGTTCTCTATATTCAATGGTACATTTAGAATGAAGGTATTGAACAATATCCAAAGGAATTGAACAAGTACATGCTGCCCTATTACAAAAAGCTTTAGACCTTGACGGAAAAACATTCGAGAGAAGGGAAAATTTAAAGATGCACGGTGAAAGGATAGCAAGTCTTACAAAAACACACCTGCAGATTGGGGTAAATGAGATTGGCCTGGTTGCATTTATCAATACTCGGATATGTCTAATATTTTTTACCACACGATTCAGTGACTTTCATCAGATTAATTCCACTGGTGACATTAGATGCTTGACAAATATGAGGACCCAAAGACCTGTTGACAGGGTGTATGCATTGCTTTCAACCATAAGCCATTATTTAGTTCCATTAGTAATCCCATTGAAATGCCGACACTTCATAGATCACAATCTATAACTGCACCTTAATGTGTTTACCATCATGTCGGATAAAAATATTTAGCTCTTCCAGGGAAGTAAACAGTGAATAAAAGGAATTGTGGTTAGTACTTTGCATGTACCATTCTTTGACAAGTCAACCATCCATTTAGGTAAAAGACAAGTTAAACCCCTAGATCAAATGGCAGGACCATTCTCCATACATTTTTACAAAATCGCCATTCTAGAAGGTTCTTCAACACACACATAATATCTGAAATGTCAAAACAAGAGGAAGCCAAGCACTTTGGTCCAAACAATTACCTTGCAAGAGAACAGTAGCGTTGCATGATAGGCCCATCTAAGGTATCTGCTATGCTAAGACTTTCCTCACTTGAAGAACCCAAAAAAGAGAAGCTCTCGGGCAGGCTGAGCAACTTTACTCCTGCTGATGCTGCCTCCTAAAAGGACAGTTCGGTGCAAATTTGCATTTATTAACAGAAGTAAGAGTGGTAAGTGAATTCTCTACCTGATATTCTTGAAAACCCATGTGCATGTGTGTCACAAAATTACTTTTTTAACTAAAAACATACTTTATTAATAAAACACAAGTGCTTACAAAATGACTCCATTTTCTGGTCAGACATCAATATCCTTCAAAATTCAGTAAGCTTGGGCCTTACACATACTATGGCTGCTATGAGTTAAGAGCATACCCGAACTTATTACATCATAAAGGAATGTATCTACTTCAGGACTCCATTCTAAGCAAAAGAATTTTAGATGCCCAACACTTTGAGATCTAGAATGGGGGCCCATGATAAAGTATAACAGTTTTTTTCCTTGATATTAAGATATGTGAAGGTTTTCTGATAAATGATAACCCTCTCCTGCTAGACATTCACTGGGACAATGATAAGAGACTTCAACTTCTATAAATGTAATAAGTAGTAAGATTCTTGATCCAATGAGTAAGATCATTTCTGAAGGAAGAAAACAAACTTAACACATTTTGAAAAATTCATGTGGGCGTGTGTATCACAAAATTAGTATTTTTAATCGAAAATATAATTTATAGATAAAACACAAGTGATACCCACGTTTATCATAATAGTGAGACAAGGAATGCTTATAATGCAACCACTAACCAAAAGCTTTTGCCAATTGGGAAAGAAGCTAGAGGACAAAAAGCCAAAAGTAGTGGATTACAATCACCATTCCTCCCCCACACTAACAAATGCTTTGAGGTACTTGTGTGCTTTGTGGGTCCCCTTGTCTTGGGGTTATTCACAACATACATGCATGGTGTTGTTATTGTGTAGTTGTAAGTGAGACTGCATCGTTGGCAATCAATCTCTAATTGATGTAATTATGTTTCTAAATAAATACATCATTGTTGTTCTTGAAATGGATTGTAATGTCCCCAATGGAAGATTTTTTAACCCAGAGGGAACACCAAAGAATTCTGATTTATTGCAGCATGCTGGAAATAGAGATATTGGGACAGCAATGTATTTTTTTCACGAAAAATAGAAATATGAAACAAACCCTAGGAATGGCAAACTATTATGGAGAAAAAGAGCCACAAAATACCTTGAATTTGATCTCAAAATGTCCAAATCTTATGCCAAAATGTTTATGATAAATTATGAATGCAAAAACACCAAAATACTAAATTTTAGGGACCCAAAATAAGAGCTAGAAATTTATTTAAGATCTGCAGAAATACAACTTACAAAAATGGCCGGAAAGAAGTAATCCCAAGCCAAATTCTCCAAAACAAAGCTGAATATGGCCTCCAAAATTATAACAAAGCAAATGGTGATGAGATCCGGAACATCCGTGCCCTAGAATGCACCAAACTCCACCCACAAGGGTGTAGGTATCCCTAGATATGGCTGCAAATCGTGCCCTAGCTGTCCCTGCTTGGAGTCTTGGCAAATATCTCTCCACTAGTTTAATTTTTTCACTTGAAATGCAGATCTGAAGTAGAAAATGTAGAAAAGGTGCCCAAAATATGTACCTTAGCTCTGAAAATCTAATCTTTACGCCCAAATGTGACCTCTGAATGAAGTCACCTAATAGATGTTGAGGGTTTTCGTCCTCAAATCTGAATTTTTTTGAGGGATTTTGTCCCCAATAGGATACCAAGGAGGGTTTACGTCCTCTATGGCTGAAAGTGAAAGCAAATGCATTCAACTCTCCAAAGTGAAATTAGATACATGACCAAAGATGCCAAATGAACCCCTCTTCACCTCCTTTTATACTTTTCTATCTATATTTTTCAAGTGGGGCATTCCATGTGGGATTAATAAAGTAACTTTATTTTCTATTTTAATATTACTTTACTTTTTCCACCTACCTTCAATAATTACTTGAAGTACCAGTAATACGAATTACTTTAGTACTAAAATTAGATTATTAATTCCTCCTTTATTCTCCCTTTAGCCGACTAAATACAATGGAAAATAGGCTAAAAGGGGTCTTCTACCTACCAATATTTAAAAATACATTCTATTCTTATAATAAGATTAATAAATTTCCCCTAGATAATGAATTGACTAGGCCCAACTTAGAAATATTATTAATGTCCCTTAATTTGAAAAAGGGGACATTACAATCCTCACTTCCCAAATTTGTTTGCCCTCAAGCAATGCAATCTCAGATGCCCGAGTTCCATAGTTGGAATACTCGCATTTGGCAAATACTCGGCAGACCCCAAAAAAAAAACTCGACAAAAACTCGCCAATATTCAGCCAATACTCAGCAACTTAAAAAATACTCAAATTTCTTTAAAAAACATAAATTTGCTCGTACTCGGGAATACTCGCCAAAACTCGGTGAATACTCGAGAATACTTGCCAGTACTTGCCAAAACTCGGCGAGTTTTTTTTTTAACCTTTTTGGCAAGTTACTCATTTTGCATGGTTTTTGGCGAGTTTTTAATAGCTTGACGAGTTATAGGCAAGTATTCCAACTATGCCGAGTACCATGTCCAAGAGATAAAACACGTTGTAGTGCTCCAAAAGCCTAGATCCCATGCCTGTCAAATGAGAGAGCTCTTGCCAAAATCTGAGTTTTGAGTTTTGAGCCTTGGTTTGTATGTAGCCCTCATGATGCCCAACTTGGAAAGTCTTTGAATCTTCCACAATTTTCTGGTATGTGTTAGAAAAATCAAAGAATTCGTACCAACATGAATTCAGGTTTGACAATTGGATCTTTTCACCAATGTATGCAAAGTTGCAAGTAGCCTTCTTCTCTGTCATTCTTGGACCTGCACATGGAACAAACGTATCAAAGAAAACAAGAGTGTTTAACAACACTTTTACAATCTCTTCATCATGCCTTAGGGACATGATAGCTAGCTCCCTTCCTTTGCTTTCCATCATCTCATAATTTTCATTCAAATGATGGATTCCCAAAACTTCAGTAATGTTGTCCCAAACACAGCTGTAACCTTGCATTTTTCTCTCAAAAATCAGAATGTTAGTGGCTGAAAACCACCCTAAAACAGATACAAATATGCCAACGTTAGTAGTAGTTTGGAATTTCTTCAACCATATGACTGGAAGCTCTTTTTCAGGTGTCTTATAAGTAGAAAAGTAGCTGGAAAAGTTGTGAACAACAGATGAAAGGAAAGTACAACAGCTGTAAGCATGACATCTCTCCAAAAATTTCCACACTATCAATGACATGGGGGCTGGAAACAACCCAACATTGATGGAATATGCCCCAACAACGTCCAAGAACAGCCATTTACTAACTCCAATGATTGAAACTACTTGTATGACAACAAATATAAAAAGACCATATGGCTTACCCACTTTCCATATCAAACATCTCGCTGCCCTGGTAATGGTGACTATCCTTATAGCTTTGTTTTCAAGTGTGAAGCTTGGTTCCAAAAAGTGATCCGTCTTGCATCTCCAAAGACCATTCGGATTCCAAATCTTCATATACAAACAATTTGGACTTTGTATGAGAAGATCTATGTGCTCTTTGCCCTTCAACATGTTCTTCATTCTACCCTTATTTAAATTTTGGTGTTCATGTTGACCATACATTTGTTGTGATATGCTATGAAGCATTGAACTTGACATATGATCATTCTTTTCAACAAGTTGCCCCTAATAACACCTTTGAAATGACATGGTAAGATGAATCAATTCCACAATACTTTCATACCTTTGGTTGTCCTCAACTTGTTCACCTTTCTTTAGATTATTGACATCATGATTACCTTGGTCTCCAAGTGATCTCTCCATTCTGGCCCGAGCTTTCCTCTTCAACATTTGATTTGAAACAAGCCCTAAAAATGTTGATAGGTGAGTGCAACAGCTGTATGCAGCCCCAGAATGTTCCAAATCTGTCAATGTGAGGTTGTAAGTGGCTGTTTGCAGCAGTCCCAACTCAATTCCCTTGAGCATTAAAAAGATATAACAGCTGTAATACTGAAGTTTCTCTTTGAAAACTATCCCTATCAACAATTTGGAGGTTGGAAATGATCCAAGAATGACTGAAACTTCTTCAACAATCAAAAGCTTACTCAAAAAATTTCTTACTAATCAGCAACTCTATGACTGAAGTCACTTGTACATCTACAATTTGGGAATTGTAATGGCTGGACATGGTCTTGTATACACTAGATGAAGTCCCTTTTTCTGTGACTACACCCATAAATTCTTGATACATGCATGGGACACCTTCATGGGCCTTAACGAGGTTGTAAAAACCATCAACTTGCCTTTTATTGCTTGTTGTTATGAAAAGTACAGCAGACTGAACATTAGCATTGTTACCCGGTAAGGTGCTTTTCTCATGTGCAAACTCTCCAATAAGGTTGTCCTGAAACTTAGTCTCATATGCTCCTTGTTTGACACTCTTTTGTGTGCCTTGAATACTAGCAATTTGGCCCAAATGCTTGGCACCAAACTCCTTGTTAGAAATCTTGTCTTGTCTATCTATTATGGGTTGAATACCCACATTACTTGACTGCTGTTGTAAAACTTCAGACCTGCAACTCAACAGACAAAGGGCTGCCCATTGGCTATCATCAAATCGGTCCACCTGAATGCCTTTTGTATTCAAACCAAAATTTCTTTGAGTACTACTTTCTAAAACTTGTACCAAGCTTTTCTTACATTTATCCAAAATCAATTCTGATTTTTTCCTTTTCCCAATGACATTAACAACATCAAAGATATTGAAATCAGAATTGTTACCCTTTGTAGAACTCAAAATATTACCGGGATCCCATACCCTTTGGTGCCCATAATTATGAACTTGGATCAAGGAGTCCACATGCCCCATATTGCAAACTATATCCCTTATTTTATCACTCCTTTTAGCATGCTTCTCATGAGAACAAGAATTTTGTAGTGATATAGGATGAAGCAACAAATCTGAATTATGATCATCATTTCCATACCTTAGACTGCCAACAAGGAGCTCACCTTTTGGAAATTTGAAGGATGGTGCATGTTCCTCCATGATTTGCTTCCTTTCGGTTTCTTGCAACTCTGATTTCTCTTCTTTCTCATGCTGCATTAACACAATTTCTTACTTGACCTTTGGAGGCTCTATTGTATCTAACTCATTTTTTGGTTCTTCATCTGACAACACTTCCCCATGTCCTTTGCCTAGACAATTGTGGTTTGGCTCCCAAGGTTCTTTGTTGTCCTCTTTCTGGAAGTTTTTGTACAATTCAGCTATCATTTCTATGGTTAAGTACGGTTTCAACTTTTCTTCACATTGATCAACCACACTTGTCGCCAGTGCAATCACAACTGGTGATACTTTCTGCTCAAAACCAGCCATTAGTATGGATAACAATTGTTGTGAAGTATCATCACTCTCATTCAATACCAAATTCATAATGGTCTGCATTGAGGCTACTACATTTTCCATATGATTTTTATGGACAGCAGCAAAGAAATATTCAAACATTTGGAGAATAAGATCATCACATTCTAGATCTAACATTAGAACACAAGATCTGATTTTTGCCATAGTTTCTAGGATAGTGACCCTCCTAGCAAAAGGACTTTTGATGTCATCCAAACCCTCAAAACTTTCCACAAATAACTGAAATACCTCTCTCATGGTGTTGTTGTATGGCTGTTTAGGAGTTGTTATTCTTGTAATTTCACTAATACAAGTGATAACTACAAGTATCACATCTGGATCTGAGTGTCTCAGAAGCTTGGGCCTAGCCAAATGAATCACCAATGGATTCATTGCCCACAACATAGACTTAGAATCTAATTGTCTTAACATGGACAAGCAGTTTGCCACTTCCTCCAAAATATTGAGAACATTTTTTGAATAAGGTGGATACTCAAGTTCCTTCCCTGACCTACAAAGTTTTGTTCACAATTCATCTTTACTAATTAACTCCGTGATTCACAAACTATGCATCTGATAGTATCTACAAAAAAGTTATTTCTTCCCACAACTCGCAAGATCATCAACTCTGATACCACTGTAATGTCCCCAATGGAAGATCTTTTAACCCAAAGGGAACACTTGAGAATTTTGATTTATTGCAGCACACTGGAAATAGAGATATTAGGACAGCAACGTATTTTTTTCACAAAAAATAGAAATCTGAAACAAACCCTAGGTATGGCCAAGCTATTATGGAGACAAAAGAGCCACGTACCTTGAATCTGATCTCAAAATGTTCAAATCTTATGCCAAAATATTTATAATAAATTATGAATGCAAGAACACCAAAATACTGAATTTTCGGGACCCAAAACGAAGAGTTGGAAATTTATTTAAGATCTGCATAAATACAACTTACAAAAATGGTCGGAAAGAAGTGATCCCAAGCCCAAATCTCCAAAACAAAGTTGAATATGGCCTCCAAAATTATGACAAAGCAAATGGTGATGAGATCTGAACAACCGTGCCCTAGAATGCACCAAACTCCACCCACAAAGGTGTAGATAGCCCTAGATATGGCTGTAAATCGTGCCCTAGTTATCCTTGCTTGAAATCTTGGCAGAAGTCTCTCCCCTAGTTGAATTTCTTCACTTGAAATACAGATCTAAAGCAGAAAATGCCGAAAGCGTGCCCAGAAAATGTGCCCTAGCTCTGAAAATCTGATCTTTGCGCCCAAATGTGACCTCTGAATGAAGTCACCCAATAGATGTTGAGGGTTTTCATCCTCAAATCTGAATTCTATTGAGGGCTTTCGTCCCCAATAGGATACCAAGGAGGGTTTCTGTCCTCTATGGCTAAAAGTGAAAGCAAATGCATTCAACTCTCCAAAGTGAAATTAGATAAATGACCAAAAAGATCCAAACGAACCCCTCTTCACCTCCTTTTATACTTTTATGTCTCTTATTTTTCAAGTGGGGCATTCCATGTGGGATTAATAAAGTAACTTTATTTTCTATTTTAATATTGCTTTACTTTTTCCACCCACCTTTAATAATTAATTAAAGTACCAATAATACAAATTACTTTAGTACTAAAATTAGATTATTAATTCCTCCTTTATTCTCCCTTTAGCCGAGCTGAATAATTAATTAAAGTACCAATAATACAAATTACTTTAGTACTAAAATTAGATTATTAATTCCTCCTTTATTCTCCCTTTAGCCGACTGAATACAATGGAAAATAGGCCAAAAAAGGGCCTTCTGTGTGTCAGTATTTAAAAATACATTTTATTCTTATAATAATATTAATAAGTTGCCCCTAGATGATGAATTGACCAAGCCCAATATTAATTTGAGAAAGGGGACATTACATGGATTGTTATTAAGGTTCCTCTATGTTAATTTGTAAGTGGCTTGGCTAAAGGCATCATTTCATTAGGACCCATATCTGCAACTGCATCATTTGGTAACAAAGCAAGGCACAACTCTAGGAAGTGAAGATTTGAAGGTTCTCTATCATTGTGAAGTGGGTAGAGAACAAGGAAAGGAAGTGTGAGATCCGCACAGGTTTGCGTGCAATTGCAACAGTAAATCTAGTTCTGCAAAGACAAGATGTTGCCCAGAAGAGTAAGGCGAGGAGGTGTGTTGGCAAATAATATAGCAGAAAGGCTTGATGATATTGCAAGGATGTTGAGGACCATTCAGATCAGATTGACTACGGTAAAAAAGACTACAAAAAAGTATTTTCCATAATACGAGTCATGAGGAAAAGGAAAATCAAGAAGCAAATGTGGTTGGCAAAAAAGAAACATTTCTATCCATAATCGCTTAGATGATGGTGAAGAGGTTATTAAAAGCCATGTTGAAAATCGGCAGAGGAGTGTGGATGGAAATTTTGTACTTTTCAGGGACATTGAAAGCCAAAAGACCTTATCGACTGGCTAACAAAGATGGAAGAGTACTTCAAATTTGATGAAGTTGCAGAAAAATGCAAGGTGAAGATCACGCAAACCAAACTGAGAGATCATGGTGCATTATGGTGGAAAGAAGTTCATTTGAAGTACAACAGAAAGGATAAAGATAAGATTATTCACTTGGAACATATGGTTGCAAAACTGAAAGGGAAGTTTTTTCTTGGTGATTACCAATTAAATTTGTTGAAGAGGTTGCAAATTTGCGACAAGGTGATTTGAGTGTAGAGGATTACACAATGGAGTTCTATAAGATCACAATTCAAGATGGTCATAGTAAGAAGGATCAAGAGAAAGTAGCACAATACATCAATGGACTACGATGGGTGATTTAGGATGAGATCAACATGTGAAGATGTAAATAGCAATGTACCCCCCAAATGTGTCTCCTGCATTTTTGGGGCTATCCCCAATAGAATTCATTTTTGGAACGCAAGAACGGGTAGGTAATGTTGCCTAGATGTCTCCAAATCTTTGTTTTTGCGGGAAACGTCCCTGGGACGTTGAAACAATTGCAACGGCCGGCAAGTCGTCCCAACATCTTTAAAACACTATATTTTTTAAAAACTAAAAAATGAATGTCTGTAATGTCCCCTTTCCAAGCACGAAGAAAGTCGAAGACGTTCAACCCATTCCATTCCCTGTGGGTTCAAGGATAAAGCTAAGGGACCTTTTGGAGATGTTCGTTGCACACTTTGCTTACTTTGCAACCCCTTGGCATGCCTAGCACTACAAGTGGGAGTCATTATTAAATTAAATAGTCATAAAGTATACATAGGATTAGTGTTTTTATCTTTTTATTATGTTTTCTTATGTTTCCCTCCACAATGGGTTTAGGTCAGCCATTGCTTATATTGCACCCCTTAGCTTATAAAAGGAGGATGCATGGCCTTAGAATGATATGTTGAATATTTTGATAAATTGAGTTCTTCATGCTTGAAGAAAAGGGATGTACGTCCAAGGGATGTATGCCCTAGATTGTTATTGTTGTTCCTTCATTGTATATTGATTTGGAGCTGGATTAAAGATCTAATTTGAGGTTCATTTTTGCAAATTAATTTTGTGTTCTCACTGTGGGTGTATGCCCTAGCTGAAGTGAATTTCCTTGGTGAAGTTTTTTATGCTTGTTCAGCCCTTTTCTAACCCTAGCAAATTCCTTGAGAGGGTCTTTACTGTAATACCAGCCATCTCTTAGGGCAGCGTTTTGCATGTGGGGATTGTGCAATTAATTGGTATTAATCTCCCAAGCCAAGCGACTGGACTTGGAGGAGATTTGGGAAGGGTTTGATGGTCAGTACTACCCTAGTTTTGCATTCAATGATTGTTGTTATTTCTATTGCTATTTACATGATGTTGGAAGATGATTTGAGGTATTTTATATTGACATATCAGATCTGAATATATCTATATGTTTCTGCTGTATTTTCCATCCCAAAACCCTAAGGGCGGATTGGTGTTTTGGTTGTTTAGGGCACTTGTGATGGTCATTTGTATGAGCGGGTAACATCATTGCATTCTCCCTATTTTTGTGAGTCCGTGCATAGTTTATTTGTGTGGATCAAAGCATTTTTGAGTGAGTTATTAATTTTTGAAGTTGCCATAATTTTCCACAGACTGGGGTTTCAAAATAAATTCATTTCAGCTGTATATGGGCTCTAAATATTCAGATCTTTGCACAAATATATTGAGGGTGAAATATTATAATTTTTGGGTCACTAACATATCAATTCGGAGTTGTTTTGCATGGTGAAAAGGAGGGCTAAAACCCTAGATCCAATCGCTACCCTTTGAAGGAAAGATGTTGTTGTCGTTTGTATTTTGTGGTGTCTTTCCGATTTGTTCCCTTTACCTCGGCTAGTTCTAACCCCACTCCAGGTTGCAAATAGTAGATCTTGGAACACTTCAGGATATTTGTCAAAATCTTCAAGTATAATTACAAGTTCAAGAGTACTTTCAGCTGAGATTGCATAAGAGTTTGATTAATACTTGTTGAATATTGGGTCGCCCAAGTTGGAGACATTACAATGTCCCCCTTGGCCTGTCTAATTCGAAGGTGAAAAACAACCATGAATTGTGGATCATTTCCACTAAAAAAAAAACCATAAAGGCATACTTCATCTTCTGAAGGCTCCATATACAAAGCATGGCACCATTAACAGTAATTTTTAGGAATGCATTCCTAATGCGCAAGCACAAGTTTGAAAATACTTATTGCTCGATCCAGAAAATATTCTTTCTGCAATGGGCTTCTTGAATTAGAAGTTGTTCCAAAAATTAATTTATAAAGTTAAAAACATATCTTGCACAACAATTATATGAATACTTGGAGAAGATGAGAGATTCATACTTGTCATTAGAGCTCATGAAGTTCCTTCATGATTGAATCCACTCACAACAACCTCTTCCTAATGATATCTATGATAATAATGTAGCACCAAAATTAGGGTTAATTTAATTAAGAATGTTAAAGAATTGTGTATTAACGAAATAAGATCATATTACAATTAACAACAATAAGCATACAAATCTTATATCATTATTCAGGTAAATATTGGTAAATTACACTAGCGTAGATAAGCTAAGGATGTAAACCTAGGGTTTAGAGAGTATTGCACCAATTTTGGATTGAGATGAGTTGATTGTGTTTTGAAACTATGCAGGAAGAATGTACAGACTATCGTCAAGGTGTCCTAAAAATATGTGTGCACTTTTGTAATTTGGACAAAGTCGCCTACCCTAGACAAAGTCTTCTGCCCTGGACAAAATTGCCTGAGCAACTTTGTCTGCTTTGGCCAGATTTTTCCTTTGTTAACTATGACTAATCTGAATTCTAGCAATGTCTTCCTGTGTTTGTAACTTTCTTTTTGTAGTTGAATTCCCACGATCACACTTGTGCAGTTGATTAGAGCTTCTTTTTTCTTCTCCTTTGCTTGGGACCCAAAAAGGGGTTAGTATGATTTGGGTTGTGTGGCCCCTGCCACGCCCACATAGCAATAATTTGAAGAGGCATCAAACCCTCATAGTTTCCCACCTAGTGAATGTGTGCAAGATGTATATTGCAATGTGTTTTGGCCATGAAGACCTTATCAGGACCTCCAACACTCAACAATGATTTTTGTCTTGTATTCTAACTTCACAAATGATCTAGTGCAGATTTTAATTATGTGTGCAGACTTAGAGCTGGCTGGATATGCTTGACAGACTAATTTTACATGATCTCCTTGGGAGCCCAAAGATGTGAGATGTGAGGCCCTTACAATGGGTCAAGTCATTGTGATTATATAGGTGACTTGAGACAAGATTTTCTACCTAAATGACAAATGACCAACTAGGGTAACTTGTGGATTATGAAATGTGACTATTAAGTGTAATTAGGACGAAGTCGGGCCAAGCAACTTTCTTCTACATGGCCGACTTCATCCAGGCACAATGCATAATGCAATTTGTTCGTTAGAAAAGGTGGCCAAATAGTATTCATTGCGTAAGGCCAACTGTTTGATTAAATAGGGAAGACAACACTGTCGATTCACATGGATGTCTCTTCCTTGACTGACACAACCAACAAAGTATTGTTGTGGGTGACGAGTTGTTACCCGATTTAGCCTTTTTATTGTTTATACACATATCAAATTCTTTTGACTACCACTATCTAGAATAAACTAGAGAGTTGTACCATTTACCCACATTTATGAGTGAAATGGACATTCTGCATCCTCTTTTGGCGGGATATTATTTGTGCAGTGGCAACAATGGTATACAGATCTGCATCCATAATCGGCTCCCCTTCTTCATGTGCACCTTGGTTCTCTGCGAAGGCTTCTCCTACATCTGGCTCCCACGACTCTGTTAACATAGTTTTGTTGATAGCTCAGCAGTCCTTTGTGTCATTGTATCTACTCTTGTGCTTTTCACACCACATCCTTGTGTCTTTTTGTGGCGTTTCTTTCCATGTCTACTTCTTATCCTATTTTTGTGGTGGCGCATCCTTTCCTTGCTACTTGGTGTCAACTTTCCTTTTCTTCGAATATGAAGTATCTTTGTTTCCCCTACGTTTGGACCTTTCTTCAATCTTGACTGCATATTGGTAGGCTTCCTCGAGAGTATTGATGTCTACAAACTCCATCTCTTCTTGGATGAAATATCGCAACCCATTGCAATATTCGAGAATCCAATGCTTCTTAGTGTCCCGTGAGACCACTTTTACCAATAACATATAAAACTCATTGGTGTAGTTTTGCACTGTCTGATCACGACCTTGACGCAACTGGTGTAGTTTCTTGAACTAGTCCTCATAGTTGTGCACTGGATAATATTCCTCTTTAATGGCCTCTACGAAACCACCCCATGTTTGCAGGGGTTTCAGACTGACCGTTACATAATCATTATCATCCTCTTGCAGGGAGTATGATTCCCACCATTTTTTGACATGAAAAGATGCTTTTAAAAGTGCAAACGTTATCTTTTCATCATCAGATGAATCACTGACAAAGAAATATGATTCTAGTTGATCAAGCCATTTATCCAATTCATTAGCATCAATTTTACCCTCAAATTGCAAAACGTCAAAATTTACTTGTACCTTGAATGGTGTCGGGCCCCTAAATGGTCTACTTGATGTAAGTGTAGTTGCGGAGGTAGGGCCAATTGCAGGGGCAACCGAAGAGAGGACATCAAAAATTGTGCCATCATCTCCCTCCTCTGCCTCTCAAGGGCTTCATCAAGTAATTCTTTTAAAGGATCTCCCATTTCCTCTTGTGTTGCTTTAGGTTGTTTTAAGTGACAAGGAAAGTAATTCGAAGGATCATAAGTTTAGACATCGTGCTTCTAATATTCTAACCTTGTGCGTTTTGACATGCAAGAGTGGAACAAACTTTCTCTGACACCACTGATCCGGATTGATGTGCAACCCAGTGGACAACACACCAATGATGGTGCTTAATGAGTTATAACCTAAGTAGCCGATACATTTTGGATATGGGAGCGGGTACGGAGTATCCGATACGAGGATACGGCAAAAAACAATTTGGCCCCGGATACGGCGTTGGATACGATAGTACAAAAAATATATAAAAATTAAAAAATATATAAATTTCATCCTTCTAAATAAGAATTAAGTTATTAACCACATATTAAAAATATATATAAAAGTTAAAACTTATAATATATTTAATATTCGTATATATGTACATTATAATATGCTTATAAATTTAAATTTAAATTTACAAATTAATTTGCAAATAAATTTACTTAATGTTTTCTATATGTTAAATTTAAAATATTTTTAAATTTTAAATTTAATATTTATATCTTATATTATTTAATTTTTTAAATTTTAAATTTATCATATTAAATGCTAAATCTAAGGATTTATAAATATTAAAATTTAAAATTTAATGACACAGGCAGGGTGTATTTAAAATTTTTCCCTCCGCTCCGCGTCTGCTCCGCGACTGCTCCGAGATTGCTCCGCGACTGTTCCGCAGCTATTCCATGGTTTCTACGCGGGCTTCATCTTAAAATAGGGTTCGAGGAGGCACGAACGTTGCTAGAGGTTCGCCCCTTTCAGTTCGAAATGAGGTCCCTATTAATGGCGGCGAGAAACCAGTGGTATCTGTGGGAGGCGGATGCAAAAATGTAGAGGAAAATAAAGCACCAATCTCATGGATTGGTATGGCTTTCAATACTAACCAAGACCCCCATATCAAAACAGGGGTGTTCACTCATGGGACAGGTAAAGATGGTTCAGTCAAAGATTCATTATCTCCTTTAAAACTCAATACTGGTAACTACAGGTTGCAAGAGACTAAGAGTGGATCTGGTGATGGAGGAAGAGGTACAGGGGTAAGCCAGAACCAGGACAAACTAAACAGCGACAAAAGGTCCGGATCTTATGCTTCAGCGGTCTCCAAACAGAAGGAGAATGTCAGAAATGAGCTCTTAAAACCCTCCCAGGAGGTCCCAACGCTGAAAATCGAAGAGGATTTACTTCTAAAGGTTCTTAAGGAGGAGGAAAATCTCTCCCAACTGGGGCTCATATGCAAATTTCACAAATTTTGGCCTAAGCTTTCTCAGCTTCATGACTGGATAGCCCAGAGATGGAGAGAAAAAATACAAGGTAAGATTGAGCTTTATCCTTGTGCTAAAGCTTACTTCATTGCTGTCTTTGAAACCCCTGAAGATAGGGATTTAATTTTTAGTCAACATTGGGTTTGGGGGGAATATGGGCTTATGTCCAAACCATGGTATCCATCTTTCGACCCATTAAAGGAGTCTTTTGATACCTACCCGATTTGGGTTCGTCTACCAGGACTCCCATTGCAGCTTTGGAACAGATCTTGTCTCATTGCTATAGGGGATACTTTAGGCTCATGTGTAGCAGTCGATGATAAGACCTCCATTCAAACCCATACTACTTATGCTCGAATCCTGGTTGATCTCGATACCTCCAAATGTTTACCAGCAGAAATCAATCTACAGATTGGAGCCAGGCTCTAGGTGCAGAGGATAGACTATGAGAGACTTGCCTTCAGATGTAGGCGTTGCTTCCAAACTGGTCATGTTACAGATGACTGTGAACACTCCAAACGTAAGACCAAAACAGCCTGGTGGAGGGATTCTCTACCTGAACATCTTACAATCGACTCAGATCCGGCTAAGGAATCGAGTGCCCCCCTGCAAGCTAACTCACCCATCATGGTTGATTCACAGACCAATACAGAGAAGCCTCCAGATTATTCTTTACAGGCTGCTGATTCAGTGATTAAAGATATTCTGACCTCCCATTTGGATCACTCCCCCATCAAACCTATTGCAGTTTTTCCGACTGTAGTGGATGTGGGAAATCAGGAATGGACAGTGGTGGATCGGAAAAAGAAGGGTAATGCCAAATCTAAATCCCCCACCATTTCGGAAAAGATTTGATTCTTGTCTTTTTGGGCGCTATTATTGCTAAATTTTGGCATATGGCCTGCTACGCAGTTGCTAGGCAGCTGTGTTGTTGTTTTGTTGCTGTTTTTTTGCTGTTTTGTTGCAGCTGGTTTGCTTTTGCTGGTTCCTTTCTTGACAGTTTTTGTTGGGCTCTTTTGAGATGATCGTCTGGATGTTTTCTCTGTTAGTGGTCGGCCGGAGTACATTGTTATCATTTTTGTGGCCGGACCACTGCGTGTTTGCTGTTTGATCGCTGTCCAGCAGGTGTTTATTTGCTGTTGTGTTGCTGCTGGTTGTTTCTTTGCAGACTGCGTTCTGCAGTTGGTCCTTATTGTTATATCAGGATGTTGATCCTTTTTTTCGAGCTTTATTTTCCTATTCTGGCTCCTGAGCCTTGCTGTACAAGGGTATAGTCCCTTTCAAAAAACTATTTGCCAATAATAAAAAAAAAAATTTAAAAAGTTGATATTTAAAAACTTCAAATTAATACTTCATAACAAAATAAAATAAAATAAAAACTTAATTTTTAATGAAATAAAATATTTAAAGAAATTAACAAAAAAAACTATTAAAGAATTTAAACTAAAAATTAAAAAAAATGAAATCGAAAATAATATAAGTCGAAAACCTAAACTAAGTCCCGACTACCCAAACTACATAACATAATGAAATAAAATAGAATTTATTTTTTCAATAAAATAAAATATTTTAAACCATTAATAAAAAGAACTATTAAAAAATGAAAAGAAGCCTAAATTTAAAGGAATAAAACGTCTACAACCTACAACTAATTTCCGACATTTTACAGGCTCAAGTGAAAGTAAGGAAATTAGAACAATGGCAGCAATGGTGGTGGCTCCTCTCCCACAGGCTCTTCCTGCAGGTTTCGCCTCCCACACTGGTTTCTCCTCCTACTCTAATTTTGCCACCCGCTCTGATTTAACCTCCCACAGAAAGACATCACTCATTCCTCCATTCAGAATACTCACGATTATTTACGAATTTCAATGCAAACCAAAGAGGTTTGGATTGTGGGGAGAGGCCATGGTGTTGTGGCAAAGTTGGTGTGGAGGCTGCAGAGCGGCAAGGCAAGGCCAGTCATACCCTACCCACTCCCACCGTTGTATCCCCTTCGTACCCGCTCCCAGATCGTTTCGTACAGGTTTCTGCCTCCCCCCTGTCGTATCGGTATCATAGGTTATAACAATCAATTCACAATGAAATAGTTGTAAGAACAAACTAATTTTACTGCAATTACAAATGTATACAAATTGGCAAACTCCATAAAAGAGAAGTATGCGCAAAGATCTATCCCTTTATTCAAAACAAGTTGTTTTATAGTTATACGATGGAGAATATGAAAAACTATTAAAAATAGAATATGAAGGGTTCCGGAGGGGAACTAAATGGTTATCCTACATGGAGACCATTCGTATCTAGCTCAGGATTCGAAAAGACAGAAGTAGAAAAATCCGAAATCTATCCTATTATTACTATCATTTTATTTAGTGTTCCTTGTTGGGGTCATATCTCTTAGCCCATTGACCCAATTTGCTAATTGCAAGATCCGTTGGAAAGATGACAAAACAAACTTGAAAAACATCAATACGACGATAGCACTTTGGCTATCGTCGTACAATCCAAAGCCCATAACTGTTCCAAAGACCCCCAAAAATACAAAATACTAAAAGCTACCAAAGAGTGCTAAAATAGATTTTCAAGACTTTCCAAAAATAGATCTTCAGAAATCCTATTATGGATCATCATGCTAAGAAAACAAAGAGATATCACAATCAAACCTTGAGGATGGTTCACATACCAATAACAAGATAATGCTCTTAGTTTACCAACCTGCTTGAGAAATTATACACTATCCCCTAAAAATCAGTCCATGAGGTCAATTGTAGATTTACTGAGAGACTTGAAGAAAAAAGCACCCATGCGCCTCGAAGAAATAGTGGATTAAAAACAAAGAAAATAGAAGGCGAAGAGAAGGCTAACATTATATTTTTCTCTACAAAGCATAAACCATAAACCTCAGTCAGCAATGTCAAGATTGAGCTGTAAAACAAATTGTTAAAATATATAAATAATTGGGATACTACTGTTTATTGTAAGTGTAACTCATGACAAAGGATACAAACATCCACTCATAGGCCAACAAAATGGAAATAAAACATATGAGGATCATACATCATTACAAGAAGAAAACAGGGGCTTTGTGAATGGAGAGAGAGAGAGAGAGAGAGAGAGAGAGATTCTTTGGGCATAACAATATAGAGCCTATAGGAAGAATAATAGATGCAAACTGAGAGGCTGCATGTTCAATGCACTTGAATACTCAAGAAAGAACTAAAAACACATGAATGCGAGGTAATAGAGAATAATGGTTGGGGGCTAGCCGTTAGCAGAGTAGGAGGTCAAAGTGCTACAAATTCAATCCCTAGAGAATGGTGCATGTCTTCTAAAAATTGTGAGGGAGATGGAATAAAGGGTTTTGGACAGGTATCTCTCAAAGACAAAACCCCCATCAGATTGACCAATAAAGCTCTCGATCATCGATCTAGACAAGAAAGGAACCATACATTTATGTGGATTTTCTGGGAGCTAGCAGACAGTGGAATCCAATAAATATCAGTTATTTTTCCCATCCAGTGTCCTTCTATTCTTCTAGCACAGATAATTAAAAATATGGACTACACGTCCCTACTGCATGGGTAATTAATATAAACGTAAATTTTCTTGAGATCACAATCAAGAAAAGCAAGAGAGTTGAGAAATGGGGTGCAAAATGAAAATGGAAAACAAAAAGACAGAAATACAGGATTACCGGTCCAAAACAAGCCACAATAGAAAAGTTTTGAAAGTAAACAGAAAATTTATACCTAAGTGAAACTTTAAATGTATAGCCATAGATAGTTACCGAATTGGTTTCCAGTGTTTACTACATAATCTCATTTCACATCTGAGATGCTAGGGATTAAAATAAGAGGATCTAATTTGATCTCTTGAAATTGAACTTGTACTTCTATTATGGGCAGGGCACTGCCTGCAGAGCCAGGATGATTACTCCTGTGCTTACATATATTTGGGCCAGAACACAATAAGGTGCGGAAAACCTTGTTGTCTGGTACAGTCAGGTGAGACTAATGAATTTTAACCGCCTGCGGGATTGAGAGTTCTCCTGCGACAATCAGATAAGGCAAACCCTCTTGTCTTGTACACGATTGTGAGATTATGGGGTTTTTAACATTTGCACGGCCAGGGTGATTCGTCCTCTAGTTAGATGTAACCTCCAAGTCATCAGGCTCACCTAGCCTCCAGCAACCTGTATATATCCCCTGCCAGAGAATTATCCACAGCTGGGCTTTAAATCGGGGAAAATTATACGCAGTGTAACTTTGAACTCAGGTGTCCTCATATAAATGGGTTAGAATTTCAGCCTTCGGCTTTACCATGATTATATATATATATATATATATATATATGAATTTGTGATAGATAAGTATAAACTATAAACTGTGAATCCATCACCATGGATTTATTGTCCAGGCTTCCTTGTGAGCCATTAGACATTCAAGGGATGAAAATGTGCAATCATTTATCACCTCTCCCTTCAGGAGAATTTTTATTTTTAATTGGAATAAGCCCTCTATTAATCATAATAACCAGAGAATAGAGCGCAAATTTTACAAACAAAACAGCCCGCATGATCTCATAGCCCAACCCCGCAGAAGACAACCATGCTGGTTGGAAAAAGACCAGCAGGTAACAAAATATAAATCATTCCTGAATACACTCCAGTTGGCCGGGAAAGCCAGACAAATGAAAGACAGCCCAAGCCTGAAGCGCTTGCAATTTAAATTAAGTCTGCTTGAGGATAACGTTGCCCTTACTAAATGAAAGTTTAACATTAGTTTGAACTCGGCAAGCATCTCAAACTGTAAGAAAACTTATTGAAGGACACAAATTATTCAGGATATTTTAACTGAATTGTTCATTAGCCAGGAACGGTTTTAAAAGTAGGAAGTGTGTGATTGAAAATCCAGAGAAAAAATAAACCTGCACTAGTCGAGAACAGGTCTGAAAATTCGCATTGAGATCAACGGTAGAGGTCATCTGAGCAGCTGCTACTTTCGTTCGGCCGGCCATGGTAAATTCAGCCGTGCAAAGAGTCCTGTACAAGTGCTTCTTTGGAGTCCTTAGTCCTGCTCTCAAGGTCAACCGTGTTGTCATTCCTCCCAAGCTTGAACGTGCCATTTTAAGCACTGTCGTTCGCAACAATACAAAAAACACTCTATAAAACCATAGTGTAAGGTGTAATGGAGACTCAATAAGAGGCATGAAAGAAGTTGAGAGTTCAAGGAGTGAAGGTGAAATGTTACAAGAGAATGAGGGGTGATGAAGTTCATGGGATCGAGGAGAATTCTATGGTTGGGGAAATTATTGGAGAGAACATACCCAATTCTCTTCTTTCTTCTAATAAGTCACATATGGATCATGTATTTTTTTTTTTTGCAAACTGTTTGAAAGTGAAAGGGAGTTTGATGTGTAGATACTCGAGGCAATGTGCTTTGGAGATAGGTCTGAAAGTAAGCCCTTCTTGTTTAATACTTCTAATGTCAACTATTGTTTTTTGCAATGTCAGCCCTTGTGTTTTGTGGATAGAGCCCACACCATTTACAGGGGAATTCGTTTGCACTTGCCATGGGAAACTGTAGAGACAAGGACATGTGAGGTGGACTTGACATCTCATGTCACGTTGATATAGTAGTTGAATTTAATAACCAAAAACATGGCAAGTCATGTGGTTTTACACCATCTTTATAGACAATATATTAAACTTGGTCAATTGTGTTATTAACAAGCGCATTCTCTACCCACAATTTCGCAGTAAGCATAACCTTTTGGCCCTTACAAAGAAAAAAATTGGCCTGCAATTGATATTCATCCAAGTTAGATGAGGTTTTTCATCTTTTATAATATGCATTGTAAAGGGTAATAGGAACATTCAATAACTTGACATTTCTTGAATGTGTAGGTTAAGGAAACTATTTGTTGCAAACAAAAGTGGTAAGGAACGAAAAGCAGATCTTTCTTCTAGAGACAAAAATAAATCAATTTTGGGCATAAGGGCCTCCAATTCCTCCAAATTTACCTCAACATTTCTAACATTGAACAAGAGGTTATAGAAGGAAATATGTGTCGAGTCAAAACCTTATTCATGGAAAATTGTCTGTAAAGTGGCAGAATTGGTAAAGCTCCTCCAAAGGGTCGATCCATATGAATTTCTAGCATATGTTGCTATATTTTAACAGGAGGCAGTTGCTCGAGGCCACCTATGAGAATGAGTAGACCTAGGACACCTATTAGAATGAGGTAGTAACCTTTCCCTCTACTATAAAAACTAAAATTTGGTAACTTGTCCTTTAATATGCTCCCTTGTTAAGACAAATGCTCATATTCAGAATATAATCTATTCATATCTCTAGCTCTTTCATCACTTGTTTATCTTTACACTTTGTTCTGCATCAATTCTAAGAATATTATCAAACTAAAGTAGTAAACAACTTTGTGCTTCATGTCACAACTTCTTGTTTTACTTTTCATCTTCTTTGTCTAGGACCTTATAGAGGGTCAAGATGTGGAGTCCGGTCTTGACTGACTTTTACAATCCTAGCCCTATAATTTTTCCAACTTTGTTTTCAATTTCAATATCTTCATTTGGTTGTTTCATCTTTCTAAGGTTGTCCTTATTAGAAAATTTCACCTATGGAAGGTTATATAAGGAAGTCAATGTCACTTTATAACTCACCTAACACTTTTACAAGCTCCTATTGCAAATATCATTCCAAAATCAATCAAGGGTTTTCTTAAATCTACCCAAATTCATTGCACATAAATTAAAGCAGTCCCTAGTATAGGTTTGAAGAACTCAACCAAGTCAAATAGTTCAGTTTCCTACATTTTCAAGCATGCAAGGTCATAGATTCATGTTTTGACAAGAGCAAAGTCGTCACAAGCATTGTTCAAGGGTTTCAAAGAATAAAGGGTTAGGTCACGTAGCTGAGGCACACCACATCACACCATTACCGTGTTAGGTGCATTTTATACTATACATATAACCCACTATATTAGTGTCAAGAGACACGAGGGCACCCTTAGGAGGCTAACTAGTTTACACTCACACTTGCATAAGCACCTAGGAGAACTACATGAGGCTTGATGCCACAATGAGGGCATGTAGTACAACTCCTAAATTGATTCAACAAATGAGATTATGGCCACCAAGGGTAGTCTAGCCTCACTAGACTCGCATGTTTTCTCCTTTTAGTTTGTTAATGCTCTGGTGAAGGGTTATGCAGATTTTTAGGGTTTTCACTTTGTTGTAGGTGATTATAGTTCATCCCAAAGTTGTGCGAGCAAGATAAACGTATAGTGAAGGTCGTTTCTAGGAAAGCAAAGCACACAATAATTTCTAAACAAATACTTCTTAATGGTCCAAGATTGTATAAATCTAGGTCAAGACTGTATAATTTTAGACTAAACTGTATAATAGTTGTATGGTTTTACCTCTACTCAATTACTAGTTTCAGACTTACACTGAAGCATTTCTAGTCTCTGATCTACCTGTTTCACTAGTTTGCACATCCAAATCCTATCTATTCTAGCTTGTACTAATAAGTTTCTTTCTCCTCTTGTTTATTTGAGCATTTACAGTATTATTTTATCAATAGTTGCAAATGGTAATGCATTATTCTAATTGTGACTAGTTAATTTTGGAAGTTAATTAATTGGAATACTCTCATGTACAACCCTTACATCCTCTTTATTGGTGTGTATTTCTATAACACATAATTTAATTAGGATGTAAAAATATGGTGAACCCGACTCACGATTAAATCTTGCACCTTTTTCCAAACCCTAGTTGTCATAGGGTTTCGATCTATATTGTATATTTGGGTTCAAATCTCATTTTCATCTATGAATTACCCTTAGTCTGATTTTTACAATTTTCTTTAAGCTCTCATGGTCAGTCCTTCCCTTTGGATCACTTTTTAGGGCTTCCTAATTTCCAAATCACCTTTCTTTGTATATCAAAAATGGGTGCAGGAGCATCAAGACAATGATTCATTCCAGTGATGTAAAATCATAGTTTGTAAACATTATTCCAACCATTTGTAATTGTCAATAACATCTCAACAACCTCAAGCAAGGATAAAGCTACATTGGAAAATCTAATTAAGAAAACTTGACAAAGTATGAGTTGTTGGGAAGACTTAGGAGATTGTTTCAACAACTCCTAAACTTAGCAAATTTGTTCCTATTATGGAGGAGCTCGACCCATTAGACTAAGGGAATGAAATTATTATAAATTGAATACTAAGAGATTCATTTGAATAAGGTTGATAAGCACAATTATCAAAAATTCAAAATTACTATTTTTAGTAATCGGTACATAATTTGAAAATATACACTTTTTTGTAAATTTCTCAGTGGTTTTTATTCAATGCATTCATATTTTAAAATACCTCTTTTTATTTCATTAAATTCAATGTCTATTTTCTTAAATAATCATTTTAATAATTTGATGACAGTCACTTTTTGCTAAACATCACTTTTGGGTTCTACCGTTTATGATCTCTTGGCTTTCGTCCTTATATGTTTTGATTGTTGTCACTTGTTATCTAGTCAAAGGCTCTACTCTCATTTTATGCCATCATGACCTATGCTACAAATTCTTAAGTTTCCTTGTATGATTTTCTTCAATGTTATCGCACATCCAAAGATATTATGATGGAAATATTAAAACAAAATATGTTTGTTATTGATATGACCGATTCCCATGTGGATTCACCTTTGAGACATATATCATCCCCTTTTATTAGTAATGATGGCATATTTCATAAGGATTTCCTAGAGTATATTCAAGCATTACACCATGGTTTTCATGTCCAATTTCAAGCAATGAATATTGAGATCAAATGTCTCATGGATGAGATATCACACATAAAGGATTCCTACAATGCTCATGTCCATAATGTCTCTACGCATCATGACCAATATAGTTCTAAGGCTATCAAAAATTCATGTGATACAAATGTTATGTATGATACATGTTCTCATACAAGTGAAGTGAAAGTCTTACATAGATGCAACAATGTGTATGTTCCAAAAGATCAACCTCAAATACTATGAAAACCTCATCATGAAGCACATATTTGGTTTGAAAATAATGCTCGAAAACATGATATTATCTATGAGCTACTCTATGATAAATTAATCAATTTGTTCGCTACTCATTATTATCCCTGCTATCAGCTTGAAAACATCAAAGGTCAATCATTTTACAATTCTCATGGAATAAATGGACATCATGATAATGATGGTTATGTTTAAAAACAAAAAATATGATATCATGAGTATAAGGGATTTATTTCCATTGATACACAACATTATGAAAAATATCATATGCAATCATCTTGAGTCCCTAAGTCTACAGGGGTACCTAAAACTACACCAGCTACATCAAACAAACATAGTGCAATACTGAATGATACAACTTCATTTATAGTAACAAGAGCCACCTACTCATAAAGAGGATAAAAATGAAATACCTCCTTCGGAATAACCGCTCTTAGTGAAAGAATTACATCCCACTATTGTGGGAGCAGAAAATAAAATAATACACATATAACAACCACACATGACTACTAAGCATTTAGAATGTAAACAAGCACACAATGGAGGAAACATGGAGATTAATTTCATGGATGACATTAACTTACCACAACTAGTCAATTCTGATGACATAGATGATTTTGATCTTTATTACTATTACAATTATAATGAATAGTTCTATATGTCTTATGAGCATTTGTGACGATTCAATTTCAATCCTATTGATAAAGAAAATGATATTATTTTAATAAAAGTGTTATGTATTTCTCAACAACTTGTCATTGAGCATTTAGCAAAACAACACACAAAATATTTTATATAATCATGTACTACACTTAGTTTTCCAAAGAGAACGTAATCTATTATCCCACAAATCATTAACAAGAGTGCGTCTTCAGGGTCGAGCATGGTCATGTGTCCCTTGTTTGGTTAGCTTATCCACAATGGCATGTAATTGGACTTAATTGTTTCTCAAATACTTGGGGGCATATGTAAATCTCCCTTCCTTCATTTCTAAGAATAAGTTTTCTTGAAATATATATGCCCATGTATACTTTGGTTATGGTGATGCTAATACTAAATTTGTCTTAACAACCACCAATTAAAAGCCTTACTTTTTAATAGATTTATAATAGTTTGGTATTATTGCAATTACATTATTATGTGTTTTAATATTATAAGGGTTGCATTGATACAACAAAAAAAAAAATATGTGAGCACAATGAAAATAAAAAACACTTCACAACAAAATAACATGGTATATAAGGAAAAATTTAAAACCCCCTAAAAAAACTTGTAGATTTTACTTGGCGAATATGTGAAAATGACTTTTGAAATCATGGCAAATTAGAAGGAAATGGGTTTCACACAGTTGGCAATATTTTTTACAATGTTGTTGTCCAGTAGAAACTATTGTCTAATAGTATGTTGTATGTTAGGTCGGTTGGTAGCATGATGGTTGCTACCGATTGACAACACATACATGTTATCAGTAAACAATGCATAATTTTAGTTGGTAGCATTTTGTATGTTACCGATCAACAACCCATAGTGTCAGCTAATAGCATGATGTATGTTTTCAGTCGACAACCCACAATGTTGGTCGGTAGCATGATGTATGCTATTGTAGACAAAAAAATCATGCAATTTAGACATTATTTAATCCTAGTTTCATAATACTATTTAGAAGGTTCTTGAGTGAAGAAAGTACTAATTAACCCCCGTTTTTGGCCATCTTTTTTTTTTATTTCTTCATTACCAACCTTTTACATCCATATGCCCAATCAGCTTCTATCATCCAACGTCATTTTAGCCTCGACTGGGGTGCTCAAATTATTATTGGGGTGCTCATGGGGGTGCCTCGGTCCCTTTTGCACTTTTTTTCCATCTTTTGGGCTCTTTCTAGCCATTTTAGCTTCTTATATTTTTGTTGGTCAACCATTTCAGGGTTAATTACGAAATTAGATCAATGGAACCCTATAAATATAAAGTTATGAGACCATAATGAGGAACCTAGCATCTTTCACTATTATCCTCCATCTAGAGTTGCATCCATCTATTGCATTAGAGATCACTTGCATCACAATAGCTCCATCACAAGGCACAAGGCTAGGACATCTGCATAATACTTCATAGGGGGAGGGATTCTATTTTATTCCATGCACACATACTATTACATTTTCTACATTTAGTTATTGCTCACTACTTCACAAAGTGTGACTGACACAAGAGCACATAGGGCACACTATGTACACACTCACTAGAACTACATTTGGGTCTGAAATGTAGTGCAATGCTCAGTTAGTAAGCCCATTGTTGTGGCAGCTGAGGTCAGTCCTACCCATTCATTTACATTTTTCTTTTATAGGGACAGATGTTTGTTTAGGCTTTTGAATGTCTTTTTATTCATCTTGTATTATTGGCGACATCTGTTACATGACAGTGAATCTGATGCGACACACACCGAGGGTTACGAACCACCTCCCAACTCTGTGAAATTTAGTTTTAGAGATTTTGCGCAGCCTAGGGTGCCCATTTTGCAGACCAGAAAGCTCGTAGGCACCCCAGTCCCTTCCCAAGAACTCTAGTCTAGGGAATCGGTCAAGATCCATCCTTTTCAGAGCTTCTACATAGTCGTTTCCACCTCCATATTTTCCAGTCACCTATGTGACATAGTCCCATGAGCATCTATTATTCAACTGAATTCTTTCCTCTTATCCCTTACACATTAGGGTTAAGATTTTCTTTTGCATAGTTTTTAGCTCATTTACATACTTCTTTATTGCATTTATTTACTTTATTTACAATTTTGCATAGCTTAGATTAACTATCCCCACATACTACATATTAGTTAATTTTAGTTAATCATTTTGGTGAAACCAAATCGCCCATTCATGCTTCTAGGATATCCCTTCCTACCTTCTCATTCTAGGGTTTATCCTAATTTTTCCATGGCTCACTCTCGTAAGGAGTTTACTGAAACTCATCTTAAGGCCATCAAATATCACCTTACTGAGCATCCCCAAGATATAGATTTACTTTTACATGTTTCTCGTGAGGAAGCTACCAACCTTGTGGAACTCACTACCTCTGCAGCCATACCCACTTTTGTTTCTACTCAACCACCTACTTCTACTCTTCCTCCTATTTCTACTTTCCTCGTTTTTGTTCTGAATCCTACCAATCACTTTACATCACCCTTAGTCTCTCATGTATGGCAGGTTTCCTCTGTTGGCAACCAAGACTTAACTTCTCTTTATCATGACCTTCAATCTCAAATTCATAAGTTGCAACAAGGCACTTCACATGTATCACCATATTTAGATTCTACTTTATTGTTGCATACTCCATTCGCTCCTGCAATTTCTACTTATCCACTTCCTCCTAAAATTTTCACCCCTAAGCTTCCTGATTTCAATGGACATGGTGATCCACAAGAACATCTTAGAGAATTTCATGTCATTTGTATTGACTTTGTTGATGATCATATACTTTTAGCTAAGATCTTTCCTCGTAGTCTCCATGATTATGTGATGTGTTGGTTCTACGACTTACCTATCACTCAGTAACTTCATTCACACATATAGCTAATGCATTTCTTATTCATTTCTCCATCAGTATTGGCTCCAAGATATCTTACACTTAGTTAGCACAAATTAATCAGGGCTCAAATGAACATCTAGCTAACTACGTTTTGAGTTATAAGAACAATATAACTAAGATGAAAAATGTAATTTCCGACTTTGAGCTTCAGGACTTGTTCATTCAAAGTCTTTTAGCACCTCTCTAAGAGAGTGTTCTAGTTGAAACTTCTCCTTCATTTGATCAATTTTTTCGTACTCTTAAGCTTCATAGAACTAAGCTCCTATCCATAGGTAAGCTTAAGTATCAAGAATAGGCTTCATCTTCCACTCATTTTCGTAGCAAGATGGCATTCAAACCTTCCACGACTAAACCAACCAATGCTAAAATCACTATCAACTTCATTTCTCCTACTATGGAGGTTCAAACAGACTAACCTCAACGCATATTTAACAACTTTCCAATGGCTCCACATCTTATCTTTAAAAAATTTCTTGAGAGGAATATTATTACCCTTCCACCACAACTTGAGTTAGGCCCATCATGACCAAAAGGTAGGAACTATAAAGAGAAATTCCATTGTGATTATCATCGATGCGTAGGACTCTCCACAAATCGATGTTTCAAACTGTGTACCATCATCCAGGATCTCATTGATGACAATAAACTAGAATTTCCAGAGCCTACTAGCTCTACCCCAACCAAAGAAAAGGTTAAACTCAAGCTCTTTAATAATGAATCTCTACAACGTGACAAGAAGACATCATACTCTTCTTCCAATCACGCATATCATGCAGTATAGCCTTATGGATCAGGAGCTCTAGATTTCCTAGTTGCTAACATTGAAGCTTCGCCACCAATCATTTCTTTCTCCAACGTTGATTATCATACAAATTTCACATCTAATCATTTACACATCAACGCATTTATTTGCTTGACCTCCATTAACAATACTAAGTTTGAACCATCATGGCTCATTAGTGCATGCTCTATTTCACTTCTTAAGGCTATCAAATTTCCCCCATCGTAAATTGAGTACCCTTTCAACAAACTATTTGGGGTTGTTTAGCTTCATGTTATAGTCGATCCTCTTACAATACTTGTGTCGTCCCTGTTGGTGATCATTTTGACCTCTCACCATTTTGCCCTATTTTTCTGTTGATTTGCGGGCTTTGCCGTTTTTCCTTTTTTTTCCTCGACCATGGAAGCTCGAAAATGATCGATTTATACCTATATGCCTTTGAAAATCTAAATCCATGGTTAAAAGATGTTTGAAACCATGATCCACATAGTTTTGTTTCAAAAAAGGTTTTCATCCTTAGCAAAAAAAATCAGGTTCTGAGCATAAATGGGGATTTTTTGTGTTTTGACGGTTTGACGGGTGTCTTTTTCCTGTCAAAGTTATTCCTCAATGTTCAATGGTCACATGGCTTCCTTTGGTTGGTCAGGGGATGGCGAGTGAATGCTTTAACTTATCACTTTTTTCTTTTTGGTAAAAGGGCAATTTTGGTCCCATGGCTCCGCTCAATTTTGATTGGTTCTTTTGGTGCTTTCGTGGCTTCTTCCAATTGGATGGGGCGCGACGGTTTTGTTTTTGAACTTGTTCTTTTTGGCTACTTTGGAAAAACTTTTGAACTCCCCCCACGGTCCTGCCATGCTCTGATTGGAGCGAATTTAAAAAGTAGGGGAAAAGTCTCACTTTGACCCCGCAGGAGGGCACGTGGCGAGCCCGCGCTCGATCAAGGTCTCAAATTTTGAGGATTATCTCAAGGAGCACCACATTGACACGTGGAGGCCTCTACTCACTTCACATTTTTTACTTAGACTTTTCAATGGCCAAAGGAGACTACCTCGGAGCATGACATGTGGCACCTTCCGTTGAGCTTCAAGCATTCAGAAAAACTTAGCTGGAGCAGAACACGTGGTGATCCCGCGCTCGTTCAAAGTATCAAATTTTTGGGACCATCTCAAGGTGCGCCATGATGACACGTGACAGGTTGAAAAGTCAAAGGGGCAGGGAGGTGGACCATCGGGGGCAATTTGGATTTTTGCCCCTTAACATGCAAATGGCTAAAAACATCAAAATGGCCCACAAGCCTGATAAAGGAAGGGTGAAAACTTGCTCTGGTCAATGGTGGAGGTGCAGACTCTCGGGGGAAATTTGGAAAAATTTCCTTTTGGGAAAAAAGGGTCAAGAGTAAAAAGGGAAGCGTGGTTCCATTGTAATCATATTTGGACATGTGTCAGGCCCATTTTTCAAGGGCAGAGCTGCGGTGAAAACTTGGAAAATTTTCCCTTTTCCAAAAAGGGGGTGAAATGGCATAATTTTGCCGCGGTCCTGTTGGGGCCCACCTTAGGAAACATGTCGGGCTCATTTCTCGAGGAAAGAGATGCGGAAAAAAATGTGAAATATTTCCATTCCTCTAAAAGTTGTAAAAAGTCAGAGGAAGCCCTCGGGTCTGTTTTTAAGTTTGAATCTTCCACATGGACGACCCAAATTAAAAGTAAAGATCAACTGCAGCTGAGAGTCTAAAATCTGATTTCCCCCCATTTTTCCAAAACACACCTGGAAGTGTGAGTCTTCATGATTTCTTAGTTTTTTTCTACACACCAAGCAGAGAAGGGAGTTAATGTTGATATCTGAGTTTGGTGGGGAGATCTGGAAGACGTCTTTCGCTATTAAAATGATTTGACTTTCGTGCCCGATTGGATTTTCTATTTTTCTTCTCCCAAGCACGCAAGGAGCCAGATTTGAGAGATTAGGGGTGGAAGTGGTTGACGAATTGAAGGAAGAGTGATCTAGCAGAGGAAAGAGTTGAATGTGAGAGATATTTGATGAGATTTGCCCCCTCGAGCACCTAGAGACTTTTTACAGATCTGATTATGAGAATCACGAAAGAATCATGGCAAGCACTGGTGCATTAAACATTTTTGTCTTTTGGGGAGAAGGGGCTCTGTTGTAAAGGTTATAAATGGCATAATTTTTTCATGTAAATGGTTGGGAGTTTTTGGAGAGTTCAAGGACTGATTTTTCTTGTAGAAAAAGCTTGACAGAGCCCATCCTTTTTTAGAAGCTGGTATATCTCTCTTTGTGTCAAATTTGATCGTGTCAAGGTGGTTGCAAGTGTACAGCCATTGACAAGCTTTGAGATTGTTTTGAAAACTTTCCCTTGCTGATAAATTTGATCAAACTTGAGTTATTCTATGTTAATCTTGAGTAAAGTGTATTTATTTCATCTCTGAGTGCATGTAAGTAGTTTTTCTTGTTTCAGTTGCAATCTTGTATCAAAACCCAGTCCAATCACATAGGTCTCAATCCTTATGATAGTTTAGTGGTATCTGTAATTTCATTCCTCAGAAGAGCTTTCATCTGGGAGTGAAGTAAACGGTTTAAAATCACTTTTCTTTCATTTTGTTGACAAAGATTATATGTAAGCCTTTGGGTGTACCTCAGGCGTGGTTTGATTTGAATCTTGGTGCTTTATTACGTTCTCTGAATCGAGCCTTCGTGATATAATCCCATAGGTTTTGTGAAAGAGTGCTAATCTGGGCCTCCATTTGGGCACATATTCTAGTTGAAGAAACATTTATAACTTTTGTGGCATTTTGTTGGATGAATCCTTCCATTTTGCATAAGCTCTCAAGAATCTGGTGAGTCAAGTTCATCCTATCTCCCCTCCCACCAAAATCTATTTAAAAAACATCCAATCCTATCCATACTACCCCTGTTCTGCTCTGTATACCCACACAAGACCAAAATCCATTTGCCAAAGTATGCAAGATAGATTAGGATTCCAAATGTCTTTAGTAACCTTTTCCTTGTTGTGAAAGTATCTCCATGATCTGGAAGTGACAACTCGTGAGAGTCAGAATTGGTGTGTTGATCATATTTTCCCAAGGCTTTCCTATAAAATTTATGCAAAATAAAGTTACCTCTATCTCCTTTCAAATAACAGAGGTTACAAAATAGGTTCTCTTACCTTGGTTGAAAGGCACAACCTAAAATAGCTAGGATAAGATCATATCCTTTTAAGGTGCTACCCATATCTCCACAAATCCAAGTAACAAAGGGACAGTCAGATTTCCTCCCCAGCTACAAAATGACATATATTTATGATATGCCTGCCTCTAAGCTCCATGTTGAATCAATGTTGTTGCTTGGCTTGAAAAGGAGAACAAATTTGGGTACCAACAGTTCCTTTTTGACAACACGGTTAACAGTTGCTACATGTTCATCAGTCTCAATTGGATTCATCTCTCTCAATCTATTATTTCTATGAATCATTTATGATTCAAATTTATTCACAATAATCAAGTCATTTCTATAGAAGGTGTCCCTCCATCTACACCATGTTCATTATCTCCTAACACAGATTAGCCGGATCAGGGAAAAGAAGGATAGGCTCACAAGGGACTTAGACGAAGGCCAAGACCAACTTAGGATAAAGTTTTCATACTCCTAAACCTGAAATTCTTGTGAACAATGAAACCTCCCTTGGTGCTGGAAACTGGTTTTCGCCAAAGAATTTGTCTAAAGTGCCACCATTGCGTAGTTTTCACTATTGGATGTACATGTTTATTTATCTTTGTCTTTTTTATATTTTTATACTTTTTTTCTTTTCTTGATATTTTGTAGAGACCCCATACTTAAGCATAGAAGTTCTTGAGATGCATTGTGTTCATGGGTTATCGAAGCTCTTGGGAATCTTCATAGGCACCTGAACTGAACTTGGTAACCACAACATATGGTCCCAGCCAATTAGGTTCAAATTTCCCTTTCTTTTCATGGTCTTTATTGGTGTTCTTCTGATTCTCTTTTAATACCATGTCCCCTACCTCAAATTGACGAGGTATGACTCTTTTGTTGTAGCTTCTCCGCACTCGATCCTAATACACTTTAAGGTGTTTGAGAGAATGAAGCATTTTTTTCATCTAATATCTCCAACTTTGCCAGTCGAGCTACTTTATAGTCCTCCTTTTCATTTAGGTAGTCCCTTAGCTCAATGCGCAAAGAAGGGATCTTGATCTCTAAAGGAAGTATGAATTCAGTGCCGAATACTGAGGAGTATGGAGTTGCACCTGTGGGGGTGTAGATAGATGTTCTAAATTCCCAGAGGGTATGGTGAACTTGTAAATGCCACTCACAACCTAGTTTTTTCACCTTCTCCATAATATGAATTAGGGTTTTATTAAAAGCCTCAGCTTTCCCATTACCTTGAGGGTAATAGGGGGTTGAGAACTTAAGCATTATTTGAAAGCATTTGCAGAGTGCTTTCATAGTTTTATTCTTGAATGACTTACCATTATTAATGATAATAGTAGAGGGGATACCATATCGACAGATGATATGACTCATTATAAATTTAGAGATTTGGGGACCTTCTGTATAGGTAAGTGGAACAACCTCTACCCATTTTTTAAAGTACTCTATGGCAATTATAATGAACTTATAGCCGTTTGAGGAGACTGGATTAAGTTTCACTATTAGATCAAGACCCCACTTTGATAATGGTCAGGGTGTCGTGATTAGTTGTAAGGATTGCACCGACACATGTAGCAAGTTTCCGTACTTTTGACAATCCACACACTTCTTCACATGCTGACAATAATCATGCTCCATGGTAGGCTAATAATAAACTACTCTGAGAAATTTCTTAGTAAGAATGATCCCATTACTATAAGCTCCACATATGCCTTTGTGTACCTCTTTGATCGCTTGGATAGATTCGTCTGAACTTAAACATCACAACAAATTCCCATCGTAGCCTCGGCGGAAGAGGGTGCCCCCAAGTAGGGTATAACGGGCTATATGCTAGATAAGGGTGTGTTTTTCAATATGGGAAATGTTAGTGGGAAATGTTCCATCATGGAGGTAATTAAAGATTTCAATGTACCACAGGGAAAAGGGACCAACAACGTAACAACATCGCACACCAGACATGAGTCTGGTATGTCATATGCCGGTGTTCTTAGGTTTTCAACAAAGAACATCATATCATTCTACCCTGGTGGAATACTCAGCATGGATCCCAATGTATCCATAACGTCAACTGCTTTGTTCTGTGCTCTTAGTATTTGCTCAAATGTTATCTGCTCAAAGTATTCTTGCAAAGAATCCACCATCCTTTTGTATGGGAGGAGCTTCTCATCTTTTACCTTGTATTAATTTATGACTTGTTTGATAATGAGCATTGAATCACCAATGCAATTGATTTGTTTGATATTCCACATGATAGCTAGCTTCATCCCTACAATGAGTACTTCATACTCCACTATATTATTCGTGCAGGGGAAATCGAGCCAGAATGCTTGAGGAATCAAGTCTCCCATGGGAGTGATTAACACAACTCCGACACATGAACCATGGAAGGTAAAGGAGCCATCAAAGTATAGTTTCCAAATGATAGATTCTTTAAGGTACATGATATATGCATCAGGTAATTCTAGACTCAAGGGTTTAGTACCTGACAGTGGAGCTTCTGCTAGCTGATTTGCTAACACCTATCCCTTTACTGATTTTTGATGAACATACTCAATATAAAATTCAATTAATAAGATGATCTAGTTGGCCATCTTTCCAGTTAGTGTTGGTTTTGATAATAAGTATTTTAGAGGGTCGAACTTTGAAATAAGCTTGATTTTGTTGTTGAGCATATAGTGGCATAACCTCCGGAAAGCAAGAACTACGGCAAGGCAAGCCTTCTTGATATGTGGATAATTTAGCTCATATGCTATCAATTTCTTGCTCAAACAGTATACAATGTTTTCTCTTTGTTCTTTATCATATTGGGCCAACAGTGCCCCAATTGTGAAATGTGTAGTAGAGATGTATAACAACAAGGGTTATCCTGCCATGGGCAACATGAGAACAGGGGGTTTAGCCAAATATTATTTTAGTAAAGAAAAATCTTGCTATTTTTCTGACCCCCAGGTGAAATTAACATCCTTCTTAAGAAGATGTGTGAATGTATGATAACTATCTGCTAGTTGTAAAATAAACCTTCTGATGGCTTGAATTTTTCCCTGTAAGCTACAAAACTATGTAATATTTTTAGGAGGAGGAATTTATGTGATAGCCATGAATTTTGCAGGGTCCACCTCTATTCCTCTCCTTTACACAATAAATCCTAGTAATTTCCCAAATAACACACCAAAGACACATTTCTTTGGGTTAAGGAGGACTTTGTAGTCCCTTAGACGCTGAAAGATACATCACAAAATTTCTAGGTGCTCCACCTGAGTTCTAGATTTAGCTAGTATATCATCTATGCAATCTTTCATAATGTCACTTATCATATCGTGGAAGATTACAATCATCGCCATTTGATATGTAGCACATACATTTTTTAGGTTGAAGGGCATGACTTGGTAATAGAATATTCCCCAAGGGGTTGTGGAAGTTGTCTTATGTTGATCTTATTCTGCAATATTTATCTTATTATAACTAAAGAAGCCATCTATGAATGATAACATCTCATAACCAACAATAGAATCAATGATCATGTCAATATTAGGGAGAGGAAAGTCATCCTTGGGACAAGCTTTGTTAATATCTCTAAAATCAGTACACACTCTGATATTGACTGGCTTATTTTGAATTGGTACCACATTAGAAATCCACTAGGAGTAGTTGATAGGCCTGATGAAGCCTACTTATAATAAATTTTCTAACTCTTTCTTTACTAGTAAGGCGACGCAAAGATGCATCTTCCAGAGCTTTTGTTTGATGGGCTTGGCATCTGGGTGCACAACAAGGTTATGTACCATTAATTTTGGATCAAGTCCTAACATGTCAGCATAAGACCAAGCAAAGATGTATGCATACTCTCTCAAGAGTCCTATAAATGTTTTCTGTTCTTTGGCTGAGATTGAAGCTCCCAACTTAACTATCCTCAGTAGCTCCTCCATGCCGATGTTAACATCTATCATATCTTCCACTAGTAGCTTTTACTCGTCCCCCATGTGCATAAGATTGGGAGAGAAATTGAGATCCTCCTCTACAAAAAGTGGTTCGGGGAGGTCATCAATATCTTTATATGGGTATAATATTTTTTCCATAGGTTGTTCTACTTATTTGTCCACAAGCGCCTCAAAGATGTTTTCGCTATAGGACTTCCCCTTTTTACTTCCACAAGGCTTTTCTTTGGAACTTTTTCCCTTGGTCAATTTTTTACTTAAGTGTCCACATAATTCTACCTCCTCTCTGAAGTACACACATGTATTAAGCTGAATGGAGAACCCTTTCTTGTGATCATTTCCTAGGATGTTATCTCTGATGCTTAAGAACTCACCAATAGCCTCATCATTCTGAAACACATCAATAGGTACGTGTTGTTGTTGATCCCAATTCACAAGCGATGGGTAGATGAGAGTTAATTTCTGAGTTATAAGGGTTACGGTGGGTATAACAAGGGTTATGATAAGGTTAGCCATGTTAGAGAATAGGTTCATTGAGGTGAGGTCTTCATAAAGACAACACCGGGAATTTGTTTCACCATTTTCGGACAAACTATCCTCACTCTCAGAAGACGCATACTTGTTATCTGAAGGGTGAAACTCATATAAATGGATGCCAATACTTGATTTCCCTAGTATGCGACGAGGTATTGAAAGAGATTCTAATGGGCCTTTCTCATAGCAACTGTAACCACATCCTTGATATCTCATAGTAAGCATGATTCTGTTAGGAATAACATATCTAGACAACTTATAACACAAATCCATTTCATCGTTTTGAGGATGAAATATATATTATTGAGGATTCTTTCATCTTTTAGCAAGCCATCAAAAGTGAAATTGTCAAAAGGGAAATTCTCCCTTGATCTTTGGAATTTGTAGCATGGTCTACCATGTGCTTGAGCTGATAGAGGAATGTTTTGAATCACAAGGGCTTGCTGAAGACTATACTCTCCACAATTGTTATTTATGACCTTCATCTCCCATGTAACAAAAGAAGATTGCAATGTAGTCATACCATTATCACTAGGAGTCAGGGTGTTTGGATCCACTCATGAAGTGAGGGCCTCCAACTTAACATGGACAACAATTTCTGTAGATGGACACTCGTAGATAGTGGGAAAGTAACTTTACAATGATTTGCAATGAGAAAATGGTTAGGGATCCCACTGTATAGTAAGTGTTTGTCCTTCATACTAAAACTTTAAACACTGATGATATGTAGATGGCACAACCTGCATGGCATGAATCCATGGGTGACCAAGCAAGATGATGTAAGGGAGCTCCAAGTCCAAGGCATGGAACTTTGTATCATGGGTTATGGGACCCACTTCCAATGAGAAGGTGATCAATCCAGCTGATTTTCATTCTTAATTGTCATACACCTTTATCGTGATAACCTTTGTTTCCAAATCAGCTTCTGTGTAGCCTAGTTGATAGACTAGTTTAAGAGTACAAATGTTAAGACCCAATCCATTGTCCACAAACAATCTTTTGACCTTCTTATGCTTGATTATTACCTAAATATGTAAGGGTAGGTTATGGGAAGGATTTTGAGTTAAGGATTATATCGAACTAAAGGTTATGTGTCTTATGGGAGCGATTTTAACTACCATGGCTTGTAAATGCGTAGGGTCAACATTAATAGATACTCCTGATCCCTGTAAGGTTTTGTAAAGTACGTCCTTATGGACGTTCGAAATATTTAGAAGGTCTAAGATTGAAATCTTAGTTGTAGTCTTCTCTAGTTGATCTAACACATCATAATGACTCTCTTGAGGAGGAGGGGGAGTAGGTTTAGAATTATAACAAGGTGAGATCATCATGTTGCCATGGCACACTCTCTTGTTTTAATTCTAATTGTATTGATTTTCTCAATGAGTGGGTCAACATAACCTATCAAGGCATCAAAATGGTATTTGTTGGACACATAATTAACATTCTTATTCTCAGATGATTGTCCCCAATCTGGAATTTTCCTTTCATCATGATTGGGAAAAGGCTCTTTGAAGATCCCTAAGCTTTCATTTGGAGATTTTGCAGTGGCAGCGAAGTCTACCTCAATATCACCACGATCGACTAGGTCTTGAATATAGTGTTTTAATATTAAACACTTATCAGTTTTATGACCCATTACACAGTAAAACCCACAAAATTAATTCTCTCTAAACCATGACAATTTATATGTGTCATCCCCGTAGGGTTGTGTTTCAGGGTACTTTACCATGTTTATGGCCTTCAATTGTTTTAGCATGGATGATATGTATTCAGATAGAGGTGTGAAAGTATAACGTTTATAATCCATAGGTGGATTACCTTTCACAAGCTTTAAAGGTGCATGGTTCTAAACGACTTATACCCACTTAGAATCTAGTATCTCATCACTAATGACATTTTTGTTTCTATTAGGAACAAAATTTGATTTATAGATTTAGAATCATTATGATCAGGGGAGACAAGTTTCAGAGTCCCCTAGCTAGCAATGCTTTTTCAATTTGACTCCCTTTCTTGATTACCTCTTTGAACATATTGCCACAATGCATTTGTAGGTGGAACATAATGTCTGGATGGAGGTTGGGAACAAATATGCCTATCAAATGTTTTTTGGGTATGAATCAAGGAAAGCGGTTAGCTAATCCTCTCCATCGTTGTAAAAATGCAACGAATTTTTCATTGATTCTTTGTTTAGAATTACAGAGATCCAACATGGTGATGTCATTCTCTATATTAAAAGAGAAGTGTCATACAATTTTTTTTGCTAGTTCTAGCCATGTTGATATGGATCCCTTAGGGATGTGTACAAACCATTCTAGCGTTGTTGCTTCCAAAATTCATGGAAGAGGCACATAAGATAATTGTCGCTGAATGCAACTTCTTGGCATGCCATATAAAAATATTTAATATGGTCACGAGGATTACCTTTTCCCTTATATTTTTCAAACTTTGGAAAATCAAAGTGCCTTGGGAAAGGTACATGTAGCATGGCTTTGTCAAATGGGTAGGGACATAACTCATCAAACTGGCACTTCTTGTTATTGTTACCAGTTTGGCCCTCTTATAACGCTTGAAGGGTGTTCTTCACAATAGACCATTCTTGGCGGAAGATCTAGTCTTGTGTGGGTGGCGGCGTGGGTCTATACAAAGGGTTAAGCCTAGGTGTTTGCCCACCCCTATTTTTGGTGAAAAAATCCTCATAAGGATCCTTTCATATCTCTTGTCGAGGAGTGTTTATTGGGAACTCGTGAAATGAAGATTTGGGTTTTGCCTTTGGTATAGTTTATTTCAAAACTTTGGGTTATTCCTTTTGTATATGCGAAGCCAAACTTGTCAATTGACGAGTGAGGGCTTGGACCTGTTGTTCTAACATCACCTCTCGAATGGTTATTTCGTTACGATCTTTGTTAGGGGGAGGTTGCACATGATGAAAATGTTATTCATGGTCTTTGCAATGAATTTTAAGAGGAGGTAAATGATAGTCTCCATCGTTTTCGAAAGGTACTTGTTAGGAAATAAATTATTTAGTGCTCCATATATACATGTATTGGTAAATAATAGTTATGTGAGTAATTATTATCTTGTAGTTGTAAGTTAGTAATTTGTTATTAGTTGTTATATAAAACAAAAATAACAAATGTATATGTGGTTAGTGAGTTAGAAACAACTCTTGTAGGCTAGTAAGTTGTTATAGCCACCTCCTATTTAGGAAGGCTATCTCCTATATATTTAGATGTTTGTAATATGATGTTTACAGGGAGCTTATTGAATATCATTCCTATGTCTACAACTCTTTGATCTCAGTGTAAATTCTAGTGATTTATTTTCAATTGGCATCAGAGAAAAAATAATAAGAGTCCTTGGTGGAATGCATTGAGTATACGTTGTAGGATTCATGTCTACATTTAATATTGTGGTCTCTACAAAGTGCAACCTATAGTATAGTAAATACGTCAAAGGAAGATCAATTTGGAAGCTTGGGAAATTTATGCAAATGGAATGAGCTTTCATTCATATGTGTTTGTGATGTAGGACTCATATGTTGTCCATTTTATTGTCATTATTTGTATATTATATGCTGTAGATCTTTTCTAATATTGGTTCCATCTAACTCAGATTATGAACAAAGTCTTGCGAGGAGCAGTGAATAAAAATCACAAAGAATTGAATCCAAATAGGTAGAAATGTGTAGACCTTGACTTTTTGGAATTCAAGCACGAACAAAATCTCAAAATTCACGTCCAACTCAGTCATGAACAATTTTTAGGTCAAGTGATGAAATCAATTTTTTTTACCATTGCAAAGATCTTCAAACCACCTTTCCAAAACATTTTTCGGTTTATAAAACAGAGCTTTGGTTACAGAATTATAGCAAATCATTCATGGTCACTTCAATGAAGCCGCGAGTTTTTGCAGCCATTTTCAATTGGCTATTTTTTTTTAATTTTTTAGCAAAGACTATATTTTGAAAAAAAAAAATTCTATATTTTTTGTTTAATAATTTCATTTTAGGGGCAATCACTACATTTTTAGCCAAATTAATATTTTTCCAGTGCCAGTTTTTTGGGCCTTTGAAATTTTTGGAATCCTCATTTCCTCCTAGTTCCAACGAGTGGTCACACTATAAATTTTCTCTCCATATGGAGCAAGTTTTTAATTGTTGATCCAATTTTAATTTTAAAACACCTTTTTATGGGAAATTGAAACCTTAATAACTTTTTCTTGGTACCTCAAAATCGAGTGCTATTTTTTGCAAAAGTGCTTGTTTTTTATCCTTGTTGCATTGATTCTAATTTCATTGAAAAATATGATGATTAGAAAATACCCTCTTTTTTGAGCCTCATCATGTCAGTGTCAAAAATTGTAAAAATTTGTCTTAGAGACACATTTTCGGTGTTACCCGACGTCCAGTGGAAATTATTGAGCTTCATGATCATATCTAGATGACTTAGCAGCTTGTCAATGGAGGACGGAGGCATCAAAGGAAGGATATCAATCAACGAAATCTTATCAGTCACCAACGACGGGGCCACACGAAGCTATGGTGGCATTTTTCGTGTGTGTGAGTTTGCTTTCTTTTCTGAGCTGCAGTAAATTCGGTTGTATGTAATGTGATTATATTTTAGTGCTCATGTTTTCAATAAGTAGAAATTTCACATTGAGGGGGGGAACATGTTCCAATGTTCCATTTCTAATATTTAGTTTGTGTGTATGAGCATCAGAATTCAAGGTATTTTCCTATGTTATTCCTTGAAGTGTGATAGTGATGAGAGCCAATGATACTACTGCAACATCATGATACTGTGGTTGTTATTTATCTAATGGAAAACTATCTAGAGGTTGTTGGTATTGTCCTAAAAAACCATCAATTGTGTGATTTTTGGTTAACCACTTGGAAAACCATCTAGAGGCTGTTGGTATTGTCCTTGAAACCATCCAAATCATGAACATGCTATGTAGCGACACGTTGCAGTACAAGGCAAGTTTTCCCCATGTTCGCACTAAGGGGGGAATGTTAGGAAATATATTATTTAGTGCTCCATATATACATGTATTTGTAAATAATAATTATGTGAGTAATTATTATCTTGTAATTGTAAGTTAGTAATTTGTTATTAGTTGTCATATAAAAAAACAATAACAAATGTATATGTGGTTAGTGAGTTAGAAACAACTCTCATAGGATAATAAGTTGTTATATCCACCTCCTATTTAGGAAGGCTATCTCCTATATATTTGGATGTTTGTAATATGATGTTTACATGGAGCTTATTGAATATCATTCCTATGCATGCAACTCTCTGATCTTGTTGCAAATTCTAGTGATTTATTTTTAGTACTTCTTCATTATTTTGTCATGCAGAAGTAGAGGCGTGACCTGGATTTAATATGTCATATATATGGTGACGAGGAATTTCGACTTCTTCTTCCCCTTGAACCATTGTGGCAATGATAGAAGGGTCCACCGTGGGAGGTAACTTAGTTCCTAATTCCATAACACAAATGAGGATTTCATGTTTGTTTTGGAAAATGTAATCGTCAAAATTGACAGGACGATGTTCTAGATTCATACGAGGAGAGTTCTCTTCTCCACCAATATGGTCAACCATGAGATTATCCTCTAAAAGATGGTTTTCACCTCCAAATATATCGGCTTCTAATTTTCAACATCTCATTCTCGTAGTAGGCATACTCGAAATATGAGGTACAACGTGACAAACTTACACTAAGGTTTACAAAAAAAGGACCTTAGTCAAATTTTGATAGCGTAACGACACTAATTTTGTCTCAAAGAATGGTGACTATAGAATAACCACAAACCCACTAGGTCAATGTGACCTAAAAACCAAATAATAAACACTAACTCAACCTAGCAAGGTAATATACGACACAAGCCTATCTTGAATAATACAATGATGTACAACGCTCAAAATTTAGTCACATTAAATAGTTTACTCCCTAAGATTTGACTAGATAGGGTTGCAACCAAATAGTGACAACAAAATATCACTAGTTAGGTCAAGTTTGCAACAAATAAGGCCTAAATGATAAGGAAATGTTGACGCGATCTTCTAACAAGGTTTACTAAAAACCAATTTCTAAACACTACAAAATTCTAAGTCTTGTAAAATGGATGATAACAATGTGAGAAACATAATAACACTATTTGGACACGTGTACCAAACTTTCGGAAAAGCAAGATTTTTAGTGTTAAAATGATGTTATCATGATGCTAGCAATGTACCCTCAACACTGATAAAACTCAAGACAAAGTTAGGATGTAAAAACTATGTCTAAGTATAACAAGAATTTGCTAAGTATGCAAACAACGTAACTCTACAATATAGAGATTAAGGACTAATTTCACAATGGAAACAAGACATAAATATCACAATTGTATGGCTACAATGTGGGAATCGTAACAACTCAAAATAAGACAAGGATGAAATTACCTAACTACGATGATAATAAGTCTCAAATATGGGTTTTTGAGACAAAGGCGCCTACTATATCGTGAGTACGAACCATGCACACTTTCAACACTTGCGCTCCGACATTGCAACCTAGTCAAGCAAGTAGAATACAAAAGTGATGGACACTTGATATCTAGCAGTATCGGGTATATGTTTTTTCCTTTTGTCCAAAAATGGGCAACAAACAAACAAAGGTGTAGACCAAATGGTGTTGAAATAAACTTGGTGTTATTTTGGTAGAGTTTTGCCTTATCTTAGAACAAGTGAAAAACTAGGACAAAATGACACTAAGTAGATTTCATGATGAAATGTCACACGGTTTCAAATTTTAAGAGATTATTTCCCTTGTTAGAAAAATAAGAGTTTAAATCTAACAAAGATAACAACTAAAACAAAAACAATGGCTCCAAGCCAACAAGCTTCTTAGGTGATTCTCTCTCTAGCTATCATAAGATATCTATGACGAGCTCGATTTATCCAAAAATTTGCAATGACTAATTTGGGAGTATCTTGGCTTTACTTTACCCCCTTCAATATAACAAAAGTGCGTTCAATTATACTTTCACTAGGGTCATAACATAAATATCTTTGACTCTAATCTCACCAAGGTGTACTAATCAAGTCGGTAGTGTGGAGCACTTTCCTATTTCATTCACAAGGTTCCCTCTTACGTGAACTACTTTAGGGTTCCTAGGACCACCCCCATTGTTGTAGCTTAAGGCTTATGCCAAAGGGGTTATGTCCTAGTTAAGTGGATGAGCCGTAGCTCTTAACTGAAACCAGTAATACGGTCTTTTGAATGGTGTGTTGGTGTATTTTTTTATCTTTTGGATTAAGTAATTTGGTTTAGACCTCCAATGACAACCTACAACACACATGACTGTTAGAATTTTGGTTTGAAGAGGGACTTTATTTCCTTGACAAGCGTTTGAGGTCCTTCAAACAAATGATTAGTAGTTTAAAAAGGTTCACAATATCATAAAATAGGATTAAGTGTTGTTTTTGTTTCTCAAGATCACACTAGGTGCAAGAGAAGAACATACACAACAAATAATCCAACTAAATAGAAATGCAAATCTTGTAAATCAATGTAATATCCCTCTTATGGGATTAATGGGAAATGACAATCTAACAAGTAGAATCAACTCCAAAGAACTATCAAACTTAGTCAACAAGGATTATGGAATAGATATTGCAATAATCAGTGATCAAATTTTCTTATTCCCTTCACATAGTATCAATGAAATCTTCCTACAAGTTGCTGCTATAAATTCAAAAACTGCTGTCACAACATAGAAATGCTTCACTAGATCAACTAGAAATACCAATCAACAAGAATAACTCAGTATATTGCACAAGACCACTGCTTTGATCCAAATATAGACTGCTGCCCTAAATACTGAATCACCCTCCAAAATCAATCCTAATTGCTGCACCTGGGAGTTATCTACTGGCCACTTATAGTTTACTAACAGTTTGCTGATCCTAAAGGAGCCCAAACATGCATCGAATATTCCATATTTAATGATAAAATAAGTCACTGGAATCAACATATCAGTCCCTTCTAGATCGCTGCATATTCAGAGCATTAACATGCATAAAAATGTCTATATACTGTCCAATGGTGATCGTTGTATATTGGAACACAAAAAATTCAAAACTGGTTAGTCGACCTTACTATGATTGCATATATAATAATCCACAAACCCATGCATACAAATCAGTATAAACTTGTTGAGGTTATGAGTGGTGTTTAAAAAACTGCAACTAACATGTAGCTACAACCGTTCTTAAGGCACAAGAGGAATTCACCAACCCTAAACCATGGAAAGCAACCATATCCTATGCAAATATTTTGTATATTAGGTCGATTAACTTCACCTGGGCAGGTGACCACCAAACATCACAGATTCTTCTAAAAATAGTCACAACATTAATTAGAAATCACACCAATATTTAGCATCGATATGCCCTAGATGAATCGATGTTACCAAGAGCCCAGGATCATGTCACTAGCTCAGTCAATCCACACAAACAATGCACTAAATCTGATCACAACATCGTTAAAGCAAGTCATTATAAAATAGGACATCAAAGCATGCAAAAGGATGATTGTATCATACTCGAAAATGCATATAAACAACCCACAAATATGATGAAAAGGGATCGTTGGAATAGAAACCCCATACACCAAAGTCATCTTGCAACGTACTCACATACCAACTGCTACAGTGATGCTACAGTGATGTCGCTATAGTTAAAGGGTAGATTTCAATAGTAAATTTCATCTAAAAGTTATCCAAAGCCAAAGACATGGACCTCACAAATAAATACTTCAAATAAATTTCAAATCAACTCGATCCAACCTCCCACGCAAGAGAGAGAGAACATCAAAGGGCAAGCATCCCAACTCCAAGCATGGAGTATCAAAATAATTTCATCATAGCATAATCATAATAATGGTCCTAGCATTCCTTTTATAAGTAAGGAGGCACAAAATTCGAAAACCCTAGGAGAAGGAAAATATTAAATAAAACCAGTTTGTCTTCCCTAGGTGTGGCGTCCCCTTTGCAAAGGGTGATTTTATAAATTAAAAGCCACCTAAATATTTATTTAATTAATTTCCCATTTAATTTTTATATTTTGGGAATTAAATTAAATAATATTCATAATTAAATAATTAAATAATCAAATAATTATTGCTCCAGGCAATAATATTTAATTATTTATTAAAAATGTTCCCCTTGCACATCCTGAAGCCCACGGGGATGCATAGGCTAAGGGTCTTCAGAAAATGGGGACATTACAATCCTCCCTTCCCAAGATTTCTTGCCCTCAAGCAATAGCAAGCTCATGCCTCCGATACCTCCATGGTAGCACTGCAAGAACTGGGTTCCCATGCCACTCAAGTGGAGTAGCATTTGCAAGATCTTTGGCTACTTCATCCTCCTAAAAGTGGGGAGTGAAAACTGCTGCAATTTATTCTTCAAACTTGCACATGAAACAAACCAGTTAGAAAAATGAGTGCTGAAGAACACTCTCCTTGCTTCTCCTTGGTATCTCCATGGCTTGGATAGTGCCCAACTTCCTTTCATACATGGGCTGCCCCCATAATATGCTATGCAGTCCCATATGCTGTCGTAGTCATGCCATTCTTCACCAAAAATCAGACTTATCCCTTCCCCACCAACCATGCATGAGTTATGAACAAACACCCATAACCATACCATCATGTGTATACCGAAAATCTGAACTGTAGAAAGAATTGATGGACTGATCATGATGATGTTAGGTACCAAAAAGATGGGGCAACAACTGTTATCTTTGATTTCTATGTAATATGGGGTATTCCCCATTAATTTTCTTCTTCTCATTCCCTTCCTTGACTTAGCCATTATTACCCCTACAAAATATATTATGAAAGTATATGCACAGAAAGACCAATTCTCCATATACTCCTGCTGAAATGAAATATAAAAATGTTTATCAAAGAAAACATGCATGTCACTTGAACCATATTCCATGTGAGAGTAGGAAATTGTTGCCTCTTGATGCACCATGTCTAAAAGACAATCATATTTCCATGTAATCCCAAAATCTTCCTCACAAGAGTTAGTCCAAGTAAGGTCACCAAAACTGAATTGAATGATGGTGAAATTAGGTAGCTTACTCTTAGGGGCTGCTTCCTTGTCCAAGGAAACAATATTGTCATTACAACATTTTCCTTCATGAGAGGCCTTCGGTTCCTTTTCCTTCCCACACACACTCACAAGATCTCAGGAGGCATCCTTCATTTATTTTCTCAAGTTAGCACAACACTTTTGATAATCATGCCAAAACAACAAATCTTCGTTGGGAAGACTTACCCAATCAAAAAAATTGCTTCCTTTAGCAAGCTGCCCATGATCATAATGAATGATGAATGAGTAATATAGCAATCCAAAAATAATAGATTTAACTAGTGCCAAAAACCATAAATCATTCTTTCCATTATCATAAAATGTGCATGTAACAGGACCAACTAAGTAGCTTTCATAAAAGGGTGCAACAACAACTATAATCATAGAAAATATGTTCGTGGCTGTCCCGAAAAGCTCAACAATACATATCACTTTGTCCCTTATTTCAAAACAAAAATCAGTCATCATGCTTACTTGGAAATTCATCATGTAGTGGTGCCATGTGTTCAAGCAAGTGATTAGAGTAGGCTTAAAAAACTAAAAATTACCATTCTTTATGGTTGCCTTCATGATGTGAATGGCAAGAGGAATAATGGTGCTACTGCTATGATGTCCATAATTCTTCCTTGGGCTGCCACCAACTTCTTCTAAACTCAGAATTTCTGAGTTTGGTGCAGTGTGTTTTTCTCCCTCATTCTCCTCATCCAAAAAATCTTCTTCTTCCCTATAAGTGTGCATGCTTGGCGGGTAATGATGTGGGACCTTTATTGGACTTATGCCTTCCTTTTTTTCTTTTAATGGCTCACGATGGGACCTCAAATCTGATTTTCCAAAGTGCAGATCTAAGTTTCCCCTTTGCTTCTTCTTTATGACTCCTTTTTTTGTCACTATATCATGCATGCGAATGTTAGAAGAAAAAGACATCTTTTCAATCAAAAAAGCATTTTTACCTTGCTCTTTCTTCGATCCTTCATCTTCTTGTCCATGAGAGGTGGGTGACTCTATATGGCCATTGACTTATTTGATGAGCTTATCCCAGTATGCATCAACCGAAGTCTTTTTTCTTTTTGATCCATTTCTTTTCCTCTTCAGGTTACAAAACCCTTGGAGGCTCAAGAGGGCTTGGTTCTCTTGACTTAGTGCCCGGTATTCTCTACAATAAGTATCAAAGTCATGCTTGAGCCATTCCTTCCATTCACTATCACTAGCAAGCCCCATGATCTAATCTCTGCAAGCAACTCCCACAAGGAGTAGAGGAAAGTAGCTCTGATACCACTGTAATATCCCTCTTATGGGATCAATGGGAAATGAAAATCAAACAAGTAGAATCAACTCCAAATAACTATCAAACTCAGTCAACAAGGATTATGGAATAGATATTGCAATAATCAGTGATCAAATTTTCATATTCCCTTCACTTAGTATCAATGAAATCTTCCTACAAGCTGCTACTATAAATTCAAACAATGTTATCACAACATAGAAATGCTTCACTAGATCAACTAGAAATACCAATCAGCAAGAATAAATCAATATATTACACAAGACCGCTGCTCTGATCCAAATATAGACTTCTGCCCTAAATACTGAATCACCCTCCAAAATCATTCCTGATCGCTGCACCTGGGAGTTATCTACTGGCCACTTATAGTTTACTAACAGTTTGTTGATCCTAAAGGAGCCCAAACATGCATCGAATATTCCATATTTAATGCCAAAATAAGTCTCTGGAATCAACATATCAATCCCTTCCAGATCGCTCCATATTCAGAGCGTTAACATGCATAAAAATGTCTATATACTGTCCAATGGTGATCGTTGTTTATTGGAACACAAAAAATTCAAAACTGGTTAGTCGACCTTACTATGATTGCATATATAATAATCCACAAACCCATGTGTAAAAATTAGTATAAACTTGATGAGGTTATGAGTGGTGTTTAAAATACTGCAACTAACATGTAGCTACAACCGTTCCTAAGGCACAAGAGGAATTCACCAACCCTAAAACCATGGAAAGCAACCATATCCTATGCAAATATTTTGTATATTAGGTCGATTAGCTTCAGCTGGGTAGGGTGACCACCAAACATCACATATTCTCCTAAAAACAGTCACAACATTAATTAGAAATCACACCAATAGTTAGCATCAATATGCCCTAGATGAATCGCTATTACCAAGAGCTCGGGATCATGTCACTAGCTCAATCAATCCACACAAACAATGCACTAAATCTGATCACAACATCGTTAAAGCAAGTTGTTCTAAAATAGGACATCAAAGCATGCAAAAGGCTACTGTATCATACTCAAAAATGCATATAAACAACCCACAAATATGATGAAAAGGGATTGCTGGAATAGAAACCCCATACACCAAAGTCAGCTTGCAACACACTCACATACCAGCTGCTACAATGACGCTACAGTGACATTGCTACAGTAAAAGGGCAGATTTCAATAGTAAATTTCATCTAAAAGTTGTCCAAAGCCAAAGACATGGACCTCACAAATAAATACTTCAAATAAATTTCAAATCAACTCAATCCAACCTCCCACGCAAGAACGAGAGAACATCAAACATGCATCCCAACTCCAAGCATGGAGTATCAAAATAAGTTCATCATAGCATAATCATAATAATGGTCCTAGCACTCCTTTTATAAGTAAGGAGGCACAAAATTCGAAAACCCTAGGAGAAGTAAAATATTAAATAAAACTAGTTTGTCTTCCCTAGGTGTGGCGTCCCCTTTGTAAAGGGTGATTTATAAATTAAAAGCCACCTAAATATTTATTTAATTAATTCCCCATTTAATTTTTATATTTTTGGAATTAAATTAAATAATCTTCATAATTAAATAATTAAATAATCAAATAATTATTGCTCCAGGCAATAATATTTAATTATTTATTAAAAATGTTCCCCTTGCACATCCCGAAGCCCACGGGGATGCATAGGCTAAGGGTCTTCAAAAAATGGGGACATTACAATCAACTAACTACTATAAAAATTTGTTAAGTAAGGTTTATTCCCAATTAATCCAAGTGCTTCTTAATGAAAGACTAAAATTTCTTTTTGTTCCCAAGATCACACTATGTGCAAGGGAAGAGCATGCACAAATTTTAGCCTTGATTCTTTATCAAATAAAAAAGCTCTTAAACTAAAAGATCAAGTATATGTCTAAATATGCATGTTTGTTCCCTTAAGCAAAAATGAAGGATGATTTTTCCTACTTACTCCCAAGAAGCACAAAGTGGTTTACTTGTGCTTTTGATTCTCAAGATCACACTAGGTGCAAGAGAAGAGCATACACAACCCTATTCCAAACTCAAAACAAAGTATGAAAACATATCATCTATCAAACCCTAAGCATATTTTGTTAGGAATATTTCTCTAAAATAAATAAATTGACAAAAATAACATCTAGAAACCCTTAAAAACTGATAGGAATCATAAAATTGAAATTTTGGAATTTGAATTTTTTTTTACCTTGATGCATAGGTGCCCCTCTTAGTGCACATGCGCTCATAGTCATGCACATGCGCTGATAGTCATGCACAAGCACCCCTCTGTCATTTTTCACACATTCAATGATGCATGGGCACTTCCAGTGAAGAATAAGTGCTCTCAGTCATGCACATGGACCTTTTTCACTCAGAACTAAAAATTCAGTGTATGCAAGGGTGCTCACAGTCATGCACATGTGCCCCTTTGGATGCATAGTTGCTCATAGTCATGTATACATGCCTTTTTCCTGTAGGTGGTCAAAAATATGAGTTTTGGAGCAAATTTCTTGAAAAAAGGTCCAATATTTTTTATTTCTTGGGAAATTTGATAGGGCTCCACCTCAAAAAGCATGAAAACATAGCTTCTACCATTAATCTAGTTAAAACAACTTTCAAAAATGGAAATTGATCTATAAAACTTTGAAAATTACTCTAAAACTTTGAAATTAATTTAAAAAACTTGAGAAACTAATCTAAAAAGCTTTGAATTAATCTAGAAAACTTGTAATTAATCTAGGAAACTTGAAACTAATCTAAAACTTGAAATGGAAAACTTTGAAACTAAGTTAAAAAGCTTTAAAAATTGAATGCAATGGGGTATTGTCCCACCAGGCATGCCAAATAAAAGCACCCCAAACTTTTGCAAAGAAAATAATAAAGCTAATCAAAGAAAGCTAACATTATTGCCACCTAATAGCTAAGGATTCTAAGTCTAGGAATGTAACATTAAGATAGAAGCTAAAAGGGAATGCTTAACTAGTATGAAAACAATGAAGGAGCTAATTAAACATGCATACTAATATGCTTGAATTACCTAACATGGGCCTAAATAGACCTAAGAGGGCAATCAAATGGTTATGGTTACTACTCCAAACAATGGTGAAATGACCTCTCCAAATGACTTGTTAAGTCACTTTAGATTATTCATCTACTAACCTTGTTGAAGGTTTTAGGCAAGGATTTGAACTTGACGATGAATCATATGTATTATATGAGATGCAAATCAAAGCATGGTGTAAAGTATAAAGGAATGAAGTGCACTCTTTTTATAGTTTTCCTTTTGGGAGAAAATTGTATTTTGGTGCATGTGGGACTAAAATCCCCAAATTAAATTAGAATTGTTAATCATGATTAGGCCTTGTTAATCACAATTAGTGAATTACCATGTGATTAAGAGGTATGGAGCCTTAATCGACCTCTTAGGGTCAACTAGAAGGCTATGATAAGATTTTGAAGCTTGCTGAGATTTTGTGGAGGTGAATGAGATGATTTTGAGTGTTTAGAAAAGGGGTTTGAGTCAATATTAGGGCACATTGACCAAATCAAGGGCAAAATAGGCCTAATTAGCTTATAATCGCTAATTATCTTTTTTGAAGAGGATTTTGACTTATGATTCGTCGTAAAGTGGCATCCTGAATGCGAAAGAGGTTTGGTGATCAATGAAGTGCTTGTTAATTGACAAAAGTGGTAAGAAACATTTGTTAATTAGTAAAGATCACTAATTATAATGGAATTGGGAAGAATAAGAGTGATTTGTGTGTTGTGGTAGTAAGATTGCAAAAGTGGAATTTAGGTGTCTGCACCAATCAATGTTCACCATGTGTCCTTTTCCTCTTGTTGGTGAGAAATTGGGTGGAAAAACTTGTGGATTTCTTTCCAATGCTCTGGGAATCTAAGTCCCTCTACTTAACTGGTGCAGCTATCGTATATGCATGCGCGAGAAAATGTTGATTTATGTAGGTGACCTTACGACCAAGGATCTAATAGGGGAACTCCACTGACCCTACAACAAAGCTAGCAATCTCTTGCTAGGGAAGAATTTTTCTGAAGAGTGGGAAAGGGGAGTGAGAAATTAAATAGGAGAACTAATGTTACAGGTAGAAAATCATATTCCTGTATACATCAATTAGAATTTTTATCACATGCATTAAAATTAGGAGGAAACAACTCTACGCATAACAATAAGACCAAATGGAATTTATGAACACAAAGTATCAATAGACCCCTTAGTCAAAAAAGGATCGAAACTCATTCTTCTTGTATTGATTGTTTAAACCAAGTTGTACATAGTATGAGAATGGAGGAAAAATAAAGAGTGGGGCAAAGGAAGAATTTGGCTATCTCTTTTGTTCTCTCAAGGTAGAATACACTCTTGAGCTTACAAAATTAATGACCAACCCTTTGAAATGGGAATGAATTTACAATTTATAGAATAGACTCGACTCCTCATCTTCTTCATGACCCTCCGTATGCCTTATTTCCAACTTTAGACTATTCATATTCCTACAAAATATTTAAGTCCCTTTTATAAAATCAAGGTGACTTAGTTTACATCATGTTTCTAAAGTCACTTTTAGGTGACTTAAAGGCATATCAAAAAGTGCAAACCCCAACATGAAATTAGAATATTTGAAAGTGAGAGAAAGTTAGGGGGAAGAGGAGAGAGAAAGAGAGAGAGAGAAGAAGAATAGGATATGTCGTTCTCGATGAAGTCCATTGATCCTCGTTGATGGAAAACTCCAAATGTAGTGAAACCATGAATCTTTAAACTCTTTGCACATTGAGAAACTCCTTCAAATCAGCTCGTGAATGCTTGCCAAGTTGAGTGAACTGTTCCACTGATGAACACAACTCCCATCCTGCGTATGATATATCTGTGACCCAAACTATGTAGTGAGTGTCGAAAAACATTATCTAGTTCCCTGAGATGATCATCCCTTTATGCCTCATTGTTCCAAACTTGCCCTTTGAGAATAAATTTCTATTAATAGTAAGTGTCTAGATGGAAGGCTTACTATTTTTAGTGAGAGGTTATTTTTGCCTCTTCTCGACCATCGTGATGTGATGAACTCCCTCATTCAATCCTGTACACACTACCCTTGCCTCGGATGCCTTTTAGGTTGACCTACTATTTTTAGTAAGCACCCATATAGGGAACTTGCTATTTTTGGTAAGTGGTCATTTTAATTGTTTTCTGCTCTGTACAATCACTCTGGTTTCCTAGTGACCTTAGGTACACACTGCTTTTGCCACAACTACTTTTGATGACGAATTTCCAAGCATAACAAGTCTATATAGGATAACTTACTATTTTTAGAAAGTGTGTTTTTAGTTCTCGGTTTGTGATGGAACATATTTTTTTGGACTTATCTCATTGTAATGACCACATCCTTTGGATTTCACATAATTTTGCCCACTAGAATGCTGAGAAATAAAATTTAAAATTTCACCTGGTAGTGGCTTCAAACACAGAGCTGCCATGGTGGCCATTAATGGAACTCAAAATTTATAGGTCTTGTTTTTGTCTCTGTTTGTGATGAAAACAACTCCATTGCAATAGGTTTTTCATTTGGAGCTTGTGTGCAAGTTTTTAGCTCGTTTCCATTGTCGGAATGATGGGAAATCCGACGAATGTGAGCTGGTGCACGAAGTGAGGGTTTTGTTGGAAAAAATAATTCAGAGCACCATTTGACCTCCCATTTGTTGCATTGTGATCGTATTGAAAAATGTGGAATTCTTCAGAAGACAGCACCTTGATCCGGCTTGTATCTTGTGAGATATGAATATTTCTCGATCGGGTGACTTCACAGTTATCTAGCAAAAAACCTTCATTTTCTTCCCGTTCTTTATTTCTTCAGGACATTTTTCTATTATATTGTTGTGTTTTCATAGTGTGGAGATTTTTGTGACCATGACGGAGCTGGTTCAGATTAGTAATGGCGGACCGGGTGTCTGGAAAAGCAAGAACAAGGCCATGACATGGTGAGAGGATGTGAAGGAGAAATGAGCAGGAAGAAATGGCTAAGTGCCGGATTTGAATATTCAAAAAATGTTCATGCAAGGGTGGGGTCAATTTTTTAATGTATGATGTTCCTGACCTTAGGGATGTGAAGGAAATCAAATTCCATGGTGAGCAAGAGGACTACATGTGTCCTCGATCTGACGACAGAGGATTTGTTTGAAAAAGCACTAAAAGCACTAGGGGCTGAAAAATGATCATGTGGATGACCAAAGGACTCCCCATAGTGGCTGGGTGAATTTTTTCATGTCTACTATCCCTGACCTTAGGGAAATGAGGGAAATAAAATTCCATGGTGGTCCTGTAGTTGACACGTGTCCTTGATCCAATGACAAGGAATTTGAGCTCCAAAAATGCACCTGGGGGCTAGACTGTCAAGTTTGAAGGTCACATGAAGGTCCCAAAGGTCACATGGGGGATGGGAGAATTTTTCCAAGGTTGGTGTACCTGACCTTAGGGACACCAGGGACATAAAATCCCGCCAGGCTCATGGTGCTGACACATGTCCTCTAAAAATTTGGCTAAGTCCTCCCGAACACGCTACAAGAGGGTGACTTGTGATGATGATATCTTGAGCTCCTAATGGTAGTTTTTGGAAAAAAAAAAATTATCATGACTATAAATTTCCTTTTGAATCTAATGGTGGGGGTATAATGTCTTGATTCATCCATTTAATCCCTAAAAAATCAGAATTGTGATTTGGTACTGCACCTATGCCTGAAAAAAACTGCCTACAGATCTGATGCGCTAAAGTGTTGTAAAAAATATGATTTCACCATCATGCAGGGCTTGGAATAATATTTCCAGAAAAGTTTTTTTTACTCCTAACTCCATTCGGAGCTCCTAGAATCTTCTTCTGAAGCTCAACAGTTGTTTTTAGGCCTGTGTACTGCCTAGGCTTGTGAACCCTAATTATGGCAAAACTACCCCAACTTCTCTAAGCCCTTCCAAAATATTTATGAATCATTTCCATGATGTACCAAGACCTTTGAATCACCTCCATGTCTATTTTGGCTCCTATGGTTTTCTCCGTGAGGTTGCTCTAGTCCTCGGAAGGCCAGTGCTAGCCTTTCCCACAACTGCCTATAGCTTGCAAATGAACTCCTAAAATCACCTAGGAGACCAATTTTACATCAAATAGAGGGTGACCAGACTAACAAATTTCACTTGGGGTGCCTAGGAATGATAAAAAAACTAATTTTGTACTATTTTTGTCTCCTCTCTCCTACAACTCACAAGAAGACCAAAACCTATTTCCCCTCGCCATTCATCATATACCATCTATACAATCAATTCCACTGCCATTAGATAATATGGTTTGAGCCATGAAGTGTAGACACAAAATCACACACTTACTACTATTTACTATACTGCTAAGTATGTTGTTTAATATATGGATCTTGCGTAAGAAAAGTATTCATTTATGACCCACTATCTAGTTTGTTTGTTTGTATTTATTATTTGTATCATTTTATCTTTCACATGTGTCACTCATACACCCATTTCTGGTCAAATCATAGGGATCCTTGTCAGTCAGTATCCACTCATTTGTCATCATTTGTCTCTGGACACTAGCGCCTAGGACTGGACACTAACTCCCAGGTGATCCTGTCCATCTTAGGTGCCCACGCCCTCTTTATGTTTTGATCTTATTTTTGACACTTGAGGTCGTTATTTTTGGTTTTCCCACTTATATCCTGAGGTACTAGTCGACATGTTGGGTCATTAGTGTCAAACTACAAGCAAGATATCCCTATATAAATGCAAAATACATACCATTATAATGGAGGAAAATTCTTATGAAGGGATATCTATCTACATATCTCAAGGGATTGCATTTGGGCGCATTAATCTGCATACACACTACATAGGAAGTGGAATTCATTCTATTCCATCCACACATTTGCATTTTATCTAGCTACTGCCCGCTATCTTGGCGTCATTGGCACGAGGGTGACCTAGGAGCACTATTACACACACAAGCACATAGAACTACATTGGTCTGAGATGTAGTGCAATGCTCAGTTGTAAGTTCACTAGTTGATAGCTAAGGATAGTTTGAACCCTCATTTTACATCTTTATTTTTAGGATTTGATGTATTTTTTAGGGTTTTGCAGGAGGATATTTTTGTGCAAGTTTATAGGTACCTCGATGATCCAAATGCGACATACAGGTGACCAAAGGTGAACAAGTGCGAAACCGTAATGATAGTATCATAACCAGGCCTTTGCTGCAGACTCCAACAGCCCCCACAGAGGTCTTGGGCACCCACAGGCGCTCCTATACTTTCCTAGGTGCCTATTTCCAGGTATTTCCACATGTTCTACATTTTTTTGAACCTGATTATGATAGTCTGTGCTCTTGTTCCATCATATTCTCCAGTTCAAAATAGTTCGGGATAAGGGAAAGTGAGGTAAGTATCCTATCTCTTACATTTTCTTGCATAATCAAATCAAATAAAATTGCTTAGCACTTATATTTCATTGTATTTCATTGTACATTTAGATTTTAATAAAATAATTAGATTTTATTAAATCATTTTGGTGAACTCGTAGCTTATAACTCCTTACCCTAGGATCCACTAAAACCCTAATGGCTAAGAATAAATTTTATCCTCCTAGGCTAGCCATGCCTCATGTGAACATTAATCCTATTTATGATGAAACAAACATAACTGAACTTAGCGCTCTATATCGCAACACTATTCTTGTAGATGATACTCAAAGGAAAATGTTAGCTCATGAATGCAATGTCCCTACTAGATTTGATCATTCTACTATTAGCATTGTATCTGAGCCGACAAGATTCTCTGGTTATAGACCTTATTATTAAGTAAACCGTACTTTTCCTTCTTCTATTTCTACTAAGACTTTAGATGACATTATTATCAATTTTATGCTTAATCTTGATGATGATGCTTTAGCTAAAAAATAGGATGAAAAAAACGTGTGCGTGATGTTGTTTCTCATACTAGTCAGGATGATTCTATATTTGCATCTCATACTCCCATTTTTGAAAATGTTTCTAATAATGTATCATATACTAGTTCTCTTCCTCCTTCCTTATATGTTGATGATATGCTTAACAAAATCCTTGCATCTAAATCTTTGTCTGATATTGATGAGGCGCATGATATTCGAAATTCCACCTCTTTACATACTGTTGAATGTGAATCGTCCACTCCACTTTCATCTCCTTCTAATATTGTGTCTAGTAACATGCATGTTGAATCATCTCCATCCATTAATTCCAATGATATTCCCAATGATGTTATCAATATTCCATACTCTTCACCACCCATTGCTTCTTCCTCACTTGCACCTACGGTGCCTAAAACATTGACATCCTCAACTTCTTCTTATGATATTCCTATGATCACTCATAATGGAAAGATACAACCTCTCAATACACCATCTACATATCCTACTATTCCATCACAAAATATCTTATCGCTCATGCATGTTGTAGGTCAATTACAATCTCAGGTCCAATCTTTCACTCTTAAAAGTAAGGCCTAATATGCTTCCATTGATAAAAATTCTTTAGATGGAAATCCTCTTCCAAAAAAGATTCACAATTCAAAATTCCCTAAGGATTTCATTATGCCTACATTTTCATGTTTTGATGGTACTAGAAATCCATATTTACACCTTAAGCATGATCGTCTAGATATGAATTCTTATTCTAATGATCGTTTATTGCTAAAAGATTTTCTCCACGGTCTTATTGACGGCGCTCTACAATGGTACACACACCTACGCTTTGGATCTATTAGTACCTATTGTGAGATGGAAAATTCCTTCCTTCAACGCTTTATACTTGACAATGGCCCTAGTGTCACATATGATAATTTTAATGGCTTACATCAAGGCAAGACATGGCCTATTAGTGATTACATTTTCTATTTCAACGTTTGTATGCATCAATTAATTTTTCAACCCATTGAATTAGAAAAGTAATTCATCTTTTATTGTGGATTGATTCCTGATTAAAAAAACACTTACAATATGATACATGTGAATAATTCACACTCTTATGCTCTAAGGTCATCGATCTAGAACAAGATCTCATTTTTACACATATTTAACAACCTCATACTATTGCTGCTACTACTGCATCATCTTGTTCTTCTCCACTTCCATTTGTTGAGTGTCCTTCAAAGTATTCATCTCCTCCACCTCACAAGTAAGTATAGTCTTCTCCATTACATAAATGTCCTTCATCTCCTCCACCGCGTTGGGATCCACCTCAAACTTCTACATCTCCTTCATGGGATCCATTACACTTTTCTCATCACACTAGACCTCTTGATGTGCTGCATGCCTTACTTGACAAGTGTTTTATTCAATTACCTTCTAATCAACATCACCCACCTCATCACTTGTAATGGAAATATGATTGACCTTATTGCAACTATCATCATATCAATGGCCATCGTGACAATAACTAATGCACACTTTATGATAGATTACAACAATTAGAAGATAAGGGTCTCATTTCCTTTAGCTCTTGCTCTCGTGAGTGGTTTATGTATCCAATTCCATGCAAGTGTGTTGTTACTCTAGCTGACTTATCTTCTTTGTCGAGTTCTAAGGTCATTATTCATCTACCATCAAAGGTTGTTCATGCACACTCTCCATATCATTCATCCACTGTTACACCATCTCATCGGCTACGCAATGCTCCTACTACACATTGCCTGCCTAAGCCATCAACATCTTTGCTTCCCACCATTGCATCACACATTATTGACACCATCTCATTTGGCATTCAGTTTGATTCAAACACTCATGTTGCTTATACTCCACATGATTCCACCGCTCCACACCCGCTTGGTCTTTGGTAGGTGATTTTTTCACCTTACCCTCCTGATGACACACTCGTGTTCTCATGGTTCTTACATGAATGTTGAGGGATATGTTATAATAAGAACCTTGCTCCATCTCTTGTGCTACACGATTCATCGATCTATCTATCTAATGCACACTATTGAATCATTTCCCAATGAAACTCTTGCTTTACGGTTCATTCTTAATTATCGAGGGGTCTTATATAAATGAACCTTATCATTTACACACTGGGGGAATTGTTATTCTCCTCCCCCCTCTTCACCATACTAACACATGATTAATTACACTCTTACGATTATCTCATTCACATGCTCTTTTACATATCTATTCATACATCCACCATAATTTTGCATCATCACATGGCAAAATCACATTATAAATATTCCATACACTATCTATTATCACATACACTACCTCATTAATTATCTATCTATTATAAAATTAAACATCATTATCCATTCGTCAACATTCACAACTATGCCATGCAAATCACATCAACACATACAAACCATGATCGACACATGACATATAAAATAACACATCAATATAACATAATGCAATAAAAAAATCATCAATTTGTATATATCATCAAAATATCATAGTTACATAGTAAAATTACTGGGGGGAAAGCCCCTACATACATATATATCATATCTCATCATCACTATCACTATCTATAACTACGGGATCTCTAAAACTAGATGCTTTGCTGCTCAATCTGCGTTACTGATCGCGACCCCTATATCTCTCTACCTATCGATAAAATAATGTAACCTCAGTGGCTGCTCCACAAAATGACCCTATAGCTCCATGAACCTTGCAAATACATCATGTAATAAGGGGCCTCCACCTATAACCTCTCTAGCATGCTCTATCTCCTCTCGCACCTCATCTCTCTCGCTTAGTAACACAGCACACGTCACCATCAATACTGCCATTGGATCAAATAGATGAGCATGGTCACCCACAATGACATCCACCCGCTTTAGCATACTGCTAACCATGAGTACACCGGTGGGCACATTCCGTGTCATTGTGCAGATAGAGGTATCCACAATCAGCAACCAATACACATCACTTACATCCATCGATCAAAGCATTAGGAAACAATGATGATTACACAACTAAATAAAAAATCACAAGTATCACTATAACAATTACTCATGCTCTACTATCGTTGCTACCACATTATTTGGGGCATGTCCTTTCCCCTCTACTCCTCCCCCCAGTGGTTCTCCTGCTGCATCCACAAAGATTAGAAACAAAAACACCCATTGATGTGACGCCCACCAAACACACTATACTCCTCTGTATTAGTCCTATGACCGTATTTGAATCCTTTGGCATAGGGGATAACAGCTGCGCTCCTATGGGTTCTGGTCTAGCTATAGCCCTCCTTGGTTCCCTAATGGCCCTCACCCATATATATGGCTCTGGGGGCACATCCTTGGCTATACTAAACTATCGTGAAACACACTCCACATAGAATAAATCGGTCACCCTCAGAAACTAATCCTCTAGTTACATAGTCTGCCGAATGTATCATAGCTCTATTGCATCCTCTAGCCACCCTCAATAGTCTCGGTATGGCCTCCGTGTCATGGCCTTTGGCCCCATATGATCTAACATCACTCTATAGGTATCCATATCCATCTTTCTATTGCGAGCACCTACCCATATCCCAACAAAAATATTTGGACTCACCCACTCTGCACGTGGTCCACCAATCGGCCTCAATATTGCAATATGCTCATAGGCCCATACATATAACAATGTGGTAGCTCTAATCCCAACTGCATGCTCCTCCTATGTAAATATATACAAATTCCTATACAAATGGGAAAATACACATCATGCCCAAGCATATATCATCCCATTCTCCTCTATACAACGGAAAATATCATGCATCTTATACAAGATTCCTACACCACCTCCCTCCATTGCAACCGAGAAAGAAATCACAACAACAATGAACTTCCATAATCATGGAACCCCCAACCTCAGTATAACATCCAGGCTAATATGGACCTCTGTATGAACTTGGGTCCCCAGAAAGTACTGCCTAACAACCCTCATTTGTCTCTAAGCATCTGTTATCCATATTTTTCCCCCGTGCCAAATATTGGATTGACAACGATCCCACATAAGAGGAAACAAATTCAAAAGGAAAACATAAAAGGATTCAAAATTGGCTAAGTATAAAGGTGTAAGAGAAGAATGCCAAGTGTCAGTATGGCGTTGTTTCAAGGGGTGAATAGAGAAAAGGTTTCTAAATGAGCGTCAGACTGCCGCGTGTCCCAGGGAAAAGTTGGTTCTTTGCCCCTTGTTATCTCAAAAGGGGTAAAAGTTACAAAATGGCCCATAAATCTACCCAAGGAAAAACTCAGCTGGGCCTGAATCAAAGCCAAAGTGGCAATTGGAAGAAAGGGAAAAAGATAAATTACAGACCCGATACAAACTTCAAAGGGGCAACACTCATACACAAATTCACATACAAAAACCTAGTGTTTCTTGAATGCTTTAAGATATTGGAAGATCCAAATTATTTTTCTCAATGGATTGAAGACAACAATTTTGGTGACCTCTTCTACATGCCATAAGTTACAATAGACTTTAGTTTACTAAACTACCTGGTATCCAATTATGACACCTCTGAGGCTAATTTTCACATACAACTCACCTCACACACAATTTTGTTTGAATGATCCCCTGAAGATAATCATTTTTGATTGGACTTCCACATAAAGATGTGGACCCTATCAAAATAAAGGCCATAACTGATGAAGATGTCAAGTACCTGGAGTCTCACCATGAAATTTCAATTAATTCAACAAAAAATAATCATTCAAAAAGGGGAATTTCAAGTCAGGATTTTACACACCCATTTCAGATTTCCATGGTGGAATTTTTCTAGGTGAGGATTTTTTTTCCATGCAGATATACTGACATTCCTTACTAAGCCTTGGTTTACATTGTATGTACCCTTTTGTGGTAACCCATATAATTAGTGCACCTACTTATCCACAAGATATGTAATGACATTAGTAATGATCTTATGAATGAATCTGTTGTAATTACAACTTCAAATTATAAACTTTCATTATATTTTGAGGCTTTTCACGGTTTGTGCAACATTGTTGTTCCAAATGTGCACCACGATAAGATGAAGAAATTGTCCTTATCCCTTGAACAATTGGTGGTGATTTTAAACTTTACCATTATTTTATTCAAATTAATTTTCAAGCATTCTCCTATTTTGTTATAATGTTATATAAAATATTAATATTCTATTTAATTTTAACAGGCCATAACCAATGTAACTCTCTCCTGAAGAGAGGCAGATAAAAGAGGATACTTACCACCCGAGGGACCTAAGACAACATTGGGGAAAATATACCATAGGAATTCACCCCATAGCTAAAAAAAAACTTCTAAACACATGTGGAGTGTATATACCTAATTTTTTACTTTTTATCTTTCATACATATTACTAACAATTTCCTTTGTGTAGATAAGGGTCACTGATGCACTATTTCTTGAGTAGGTTCCTTAAGGGGCCTGCCAAGAATGGGGAATGGTTATTCATGTAACCATTATAGATTGAAGATAGTACCCAGAGAGAGTGTCACTATTTGGTCTTGGCCGTAGTTTTCCTTTCACTAGTTATCCTTGTCTCATTTATGTCTCATACACATTGCACTCTTGACACCTTGCTTCCATCTCACCACTTGGCACCTTGTTTATCCATTTCCATGATCTACGAAACACCTTATTTTTCACTTTACATGACACATTATTCATTTTACCATCCTTAACCAATGCCATCACCCGTGGGCGATGGTGTCGGTGTTAGGTTTTTCCCTGTTCAATGTCCAACGCCCATGGGTGATGACGTCGTATATATACACACCATATTTACATTCAAAAGAAAGGAAGCCAAACCTTAGAACTGCACTATTTTCTCTTTTGTGCCATCTTCACATTTGATCACTTAGTTCTTGGTTCATCTTGCACTTGGCCTAGATTGGATTAGGCAATCTTCTTCTTGGTTAGATTTCTTGCACTATTGGGTCATCTATAGTGAGTCTAGGACAGGAACGGTGTTCCCCTTCAGAACATAATAGTGATTCTCTCTTTGTGTGCTACTTCTCTAGAGAGATAGATGCATCATTGACCAACCTACAGGTACAAGTGAGTTCTCTAACTATCTTTGTCATTTTACATAGATTAGTTCATTTCCTTCCCCATTTGTTATGTTAGCTTAGTATTACATACATTGGATACTAGTTAGCATAATACTCTTATTTGATCAGATCCTTAGCTTATCTTTATTTACATTTTATTTATATTATGCATGCTTTTGTATTATCCATTATTTATCCATACCTCTTCTCACCCATTGATATTAATATCTTAGTAGGGTACTCTCCTCTATCTTGACCACGGGCCTTGGAAACCCTAGGTTGACTAGTGTAGGGATTACTTCCCTCTAGATATATGTGACCTAGCACTTGTTTTATCCTCTTTAAATCTATCCATCTGTATGTTGGTTCATGTGTGTCTCTACTCATTTCCTCAATACCCTTGTAGAAAGGATGATTAGGAGTGTAATTTATTGAGACATTCTTGGCCCACCATACATTTTGGTGAACCTGAAATGAATCCTACAGACCTCATGATCGAGCACAACTTGTTAAAATCATCCATCTTCAAATTTCATCTCATACGAACCTCCAAAACCCACAAAATCCTCAAAAACCTATCATACACAGACACCATTTCCTAGGGGATGATCTTGTTTGTTTTAACATACTTAATTTCAAATGACATCGACCCTTATGTAAAATTAATTGCACGTTCGATCCCTTTTGTTTTTATAAATTTATTCCCAGACACCATCGACCCCTATGTAAAATTTTCTACACAATCGATTGTGTCTATGAATTCTATATTAGGACTTGTTCTCAGCTAGATCATCACTCCATAATGGAGTATCTGGGTTTAGGGTCCTATTAATTCTGTTGTGCAAAATTTATTCTAAACCTATCATCTTAAAGATGAGTTTCCCTTTTGCATGGAATATCATGTCATAGGAGCACCTAGAAAGAAGCCTTCTACAACTGCAATTGCCCACTTAAGGGTGAAGAAGAAAAACCAAAATGATGATACCTTTGATCATCCTCTTGAGATTAATAAGTTTCTCTCTTAGTTTCCCCAATACAAAAATGAATCAAAATAAATGCTTAGCAAATGTATTCTTGAGTTTGTCTCTGAACAAATTGACAATAGGGTAGAAAAAGGGAAATGTCTCGAAGTAGGTTCATTTGAGAATGCCTCTAATTTTGACCCTACCAATATCATTCTCCAACTTATTAATAACATGAGCCAACAATAATTGCTACTACAGGTCAATTCCTTCAAATGCAAGCCAACATGGCTCAATTAGTCAACCACCCTAAAATGGATCTTGGGGCACCACACCCCCTCCTTTTCCAAATGGGCCTAATGGGGTTCCCATTACACAACCTCTATCCAAAAAGTCTTGAGAGAAGTCCAACAAGATCCTTTAACACCTTATATTGCTAGCATGGATATTGGTGGCATTACTCCTTCTATCTCTTACGATGGGTCTACTGATCCCACCCTTCATATCAAGGCCTTTGTTAACCTTTACAAGGAGTGGATGAGAACCAATTCATACACTGCCACAAAAATCCTAGCTAAAACTATCACTGGAGATGCTTTGGACTAGTATCACACTTTACCTCCTAATTCCATAGTTGAGCTAGAGTCATTGGTGACAGCCCTATGGTGAACGAATTTCAATATCATGATCTATCCAAGAACAATATCAATGCTTTCATTAATTACCAACAATCGAAAATGAATCAACACAACTTTCATCAAGTGTTGGAAGACCCTATCTACATGAGTAGAACATAATATGCCTAATGATAGCCTCTTCCAACTTTTCTTACGAGCTCTTGAACCTCACCTTCAATACAAGGTGAGGTCCTTTTCTCCCACTTCCCTAGAAGAAGCCTTTGAACAAGCCAAAAGGGAAGATTATCTCATGAGGAAATTTAGAGAAAAACTCCTCCTAAGACATAAACGATAAAAACAAGTCCAAATCCTTCAATGTTATAAAAACAAGAACGTGACATATGACAAAGTCTTTGATACTCTTCCTCTTGTCGCTTCTTCAAATAAGATTATTTTTAGCATTTATCAATAACTAATAACAACAAGGGTTATCCTAACTATCATCAACCATTGAGTAAGGAAGAATTAAAATTTCGCTTACCTAAACCATTTACCACAATCTTAGATCCTTCTTGACTTGTTCCTCATTGACATGATAAAAGTAAGTATTGTTGGTGGCATGCTAATTGGGGTCATTCGCATGAAAATTTTCATGCACTAAAAATGGATGCCATCAAATTTTTCCTAGGTCCCTAATTTTACTATGATGCCATCACTCACGATTGTTTGAATGAAGTTGGTCAAAGATCATGATGTGATCAACAAAAATGATCTTCATGAAGCTATCAACCAAGCTAATGAGAAGCTAGAGATATTCTCTAATCCTATGCCTAATCATAATGTTGCTGAAATTTCTAAGAAGAAAGAAAATTATATAACCAATGTAGTTGACATAGATTATCCTCCTTAAAATATGGTTGCAATTAATGATGTAAAATGTGTCATAGCTTATGTAGAACCTAGAATATCCTATATCATTTCAACCTCAGACTCACATGGGTATATATCCTTCTGTACCTCAAAACCAGGATTCTCAAACCAAAAATATTACCTACTCTAAACGCCATCGACCATTGTGGAAATTATTCTACAGGGCCAATGGTATTTGGCTATGTTTCTCTGGCCACAGACACCATTGACCCCTATGTAAATGAAACTTGTAGGGTCAATGGCATAAGAACTGAGAAATATAATTTCTGAAATATCCTTAATCACTCCTTGTCCTTTTGGATCCATTTTCTAGGATTACCAACACTTTTAGCCTACTGTAAAGTATAGCCATGATGAGTGGGATTCTCTTAAATCACTAGCCCAACTTCTCAGCTAAGTCCCCTTCTTAGAAATCATGTGTACGTCAACTCACAATCGTGAGTGTCTAATGAAATTATTATTTGATATGAACATTACCTTTCCTCCCTCTTTGGGGAAGAGTCCCACATTACATGGATCAGAGGAAAGCATTCACTGTCAATGTGAGGAGCTCTCCATTCATACCAATCTCACTACAGATGCTCACTCTTGCATTCATTTTCCTATAGCCTCTATGATCTCAGATGAGATTTTACTTTACGCAGATAATCTTCCCCTCTTCATTTTAGTTCATATCATTCACACTATGGTAAATCATGGTCTCTCATTGTAGAAGGATCAGGTACATGTGTGGCCTCATTAGACTTCATTAAGGATCTTGGTTATTCTATCAATAACCTAAAATCTACATGAACCACTTGTTAAGGATATAATCCTTGACAAAATCCTCATATGGGGTGTATTTGGTTACCCATCACCATTCCCCCTAGGACTTTTCATATCAAATTCGTGGTCTTAAACTTCCTCTATCTTATAATATTCTCCTAGGTTAACCTTGGACTCATCGTATGCACATCATTTCTTTTTGAGCATGTTTGTGTGAAGTTTTCTCACCAAGAAGCTATCAATAAGATTCAGAGGGACAATAATCCTTGGAACTATGATATGATCCAATAAAAAGGGACATACAATATCCCAATGCTAGATGAATTGTCTCTTATTCACTTTAGAGAATACCAACATTTTAACTATCCTATAGATTCTCTTCGCGAAAAAATCTGGCCATCCCAAATTGGTCGAGGTGCATGCCTCCCAATATCTTAGAGTAAGATGATGATGAGCCTGATGAGGTCACACTTAGAATCAACACTTAAAATCTTCCTAAGCTTATCATTATCCCAACTACCTCCTTCCTTATGGCCTCGCAAGAAGGAGTCCCTTCAGTTCTTGCAGTCATCTTACATATAATGCAACCCCCAGTAGAGCATGTGGTCCAACTATAAACCATCATTGATTCTTGTTTGGTGGAAGCTTCCACATCAAATTATGACAAAAAATATGCTTTAGATGATCCTCACCTAGCTAGTTATGCCCAAATTCGCAATAGGGAAATATTGCATTACCAAGAGACTCTTCGCACCAAATTATCTCTTGACATGAATGTCATCCTCATACAAGAGGAATATTTGAAGCAATTGACTACTTCTTCCCAACCAGTATGTCTGAGCTTCAATTGCTCCAATAGCTACACCTCCACATACTACCATCAACCTAGTAGACCCATTTTCCCCTTACACAAGTGGATTAGATCACTGGTTTTGACTATGAATCTAATGATATCATGGGTGATGATCCTATCTATTGTGCCTTAATGATTAAGCAACATATTGCTCCATCGGAACAATCTTCACCCATTATATTGGTGCCCTCCTCAGATACTCTCACTAGCCCTCTACAACCTATGAGACTCCTCTCCCTACCTCTTTCCCTTATGGCTCCTCAGTCCTCTATAATCAAGCCATATTGTGCATGAAACGAGGCTCTGGGGCATGATGTTTTTGACTATAGAACCTATTGAATCTACATGAAGAAGCTTGAAGTTTATATCAAGAGTGACCAAATTAGAAAGGATACACAACCTTCCACTTTAGCTCCCTTATTTTTCTCTCATTGTGGTATTGCGTGCATACCGATGCCAACTAAATGTTAGGTTTTACATAGAAAACATCTTGTTCTTAAGACTTCTTCCCACAATTGAAAGCATGGAGTTGATTCCTCTCGAAACCAACCACCTTCCCCTAGACCGACTAAACCACAACCTACTTATGGACCACCACATCACTATGATCCTCATCCCACTATGGATGACATTGAGTGTGAAATTCTCACCTGGCTAGAGGACAGATTGATGAAACCTTATTCACCATGAGTTCTAAAGTTCATTGACAAGTTGCTATTACACAACATGCCATAGAGGACCTCATGAATCATGCTAGAATTCACATCTTAAATCAATTCGACAACATATTACTGATACATTATAATATCTTTCCCCTCATGGATAATTACCTATAACACAATCGATTACACCTTATTTTCCTCCTTTTTCCTGAACCCTTGTTTTCGTTTGGGATCTCAGGTCACACTTGGGTTTCTACACACTACTTTCTGCCTTAACTTGGGCTCTCAACCCCCCTTGGTTTTTTCACACAATATCTCATTACATCCTTGCTTGGGTTGTTCCCTCTTCTTGTATTTATCATCATGTACACCTTGGTTTCTCATACCATTGGAGCACCTTGGTCCCGATTCTGCCTATTTTAGCTATGATTCTCCTCGATATTTCTTGTTGGATCGCTTCGGTATTTTGTACATCCTTACTTAGGCCAATGAATTTACTTATATTTATTTACCTGATTACACGCTGATATCATACCGTTGGATGTCTTGGCCTTGTTACACCTCTCAGCTTCTTCATATCATGTGGGTTGGGCTATCCTATCAATCCCCTTACCACTGGATTTACCTATCTAATAACATTATCATTATTCCTAAATACCATGGGTATCATTACATACATACATGCAAAAATTATGAAAGTGATAAAAGAAGCAACATAAATATAACAAACATCCAATATCACGAAAAATCATCATCTATATATATCTTGAATAAGTTTTTATACATAAAAAAAATTAATACACAACTGTGGACCATCTACAAAATGGCTCAAGCACCCTTACCCCCTATGGGGTGTCTCTAGATGCTTTGGTTCGATGGGGCCGTGCTAGTAGCTCAGTCTATGTGGGCTAGAGACTCTACCCTAGAGCAGGATCTAGAGGCCTCTCCCTGTGCTCTATCCAGCTTTGTCTCCAAGGTGGTAATCCTCTCTATTGTTCTCTGGGAATTTGATAGGCAGGATTCCTGCTCTTGAATTAGGGTCACCTACACCTATAATAGACTATGTGGCATCACATCTATGTTGTCGATAGCTACTAATGTATGTGCATCTTGATATCTTCGTAATGTCTGGGATGCCTCTCCAACTAGACAAAATGATTCATTGAATCTCTGACTGATGGTACTTTTGGATCCACCATCACTACAATATCCTAGACACGTAATATTGGATCTAGGATCTCATGGTGGGCACTCTCTATCAGGGAGTTCCACTCCTCCATCGTCTATTCTATAAAACCAAAAAATAACACATGTTACTTATGATATTCATATAACATGCGAAACCCATTTCTTAAAAACCATCTACAATAACATTATAATACTCATACTTGACTGCCCGAGCCTCTCCACGATGCTCTTGCCATCTCCATGACCACCCAGTAACTCCTCCTCTTCATCATCATGATGAGGTCTAACTCCTACATATTGTTCCCACCTATCTCAGGAACCAATATCATGTCCCCTCTTTGATGTGGTTTGGGCCTCTACCTCAAGTGCACAACCATCTAGACCCCAATTAGTGTTAGGTAACCTTCTCCTAGTTGCCTATATTAGGCTCCTTCATCCATGGTGTTAGCTACCATGCTACTCCCCATGGTGTTAGGACCAACTCCACATGTAGCCTCAATCTATGAACCTGCATCGGTGAATCCTCTATTAGATCCCTCCTCTAATCCCCTCACTATTATGATCTGTGGTGGGCCCTGAGCATCCCCACTATGATGACACTATCTCTGACCATGTACACATGTTTCTAGTATCCTATGGGGGTGTAATGCTGGCACCCTCACCTCTACTTATGTAACCTCTCTAGTATGACGATGCTGGTAGGGTGGCAATAGTGGTATCACCACGAGAGTTGGTCACCCAAATTGTCTCAGGACCTTGCTCACCACATGGGTCTTCACCCAATACACGTAATGCCCTACCACCTTAGCGATGGCCTTTAAGTACTCCACCATGGGCCAACTAGGCCATTGATCCACATTCCATGTGCAGGGATACCATGTAACATCATCTAGACCCACTTGTGCTAGTGGTCGGAATTCTCTACGTGATCTCATTTCCGACCCATGTGCCCACTGAAGCACTCTTGGGGAATTTGTTGCTACTTCCAACATGTCCATATCAGTCTATACATCAAGAACCTCTCATATATCCTTGCAGTCAATAATATGGTGGGTCTCATGAATCTCTGACCTCTACACCTGAACCTGTACAATCATGCACCAACTGTACCCATATGGTGGTGCCCTAGCTAAAAAACACCCCATGATCTACCACATCTCTGCATACTAGGATTAAAAATAATGGGATGGATCCATCTAATTTATGGAAGACTATTTATGCCACAAAATCCCCATAACCACTTTTTAGATATCTAGAATCCCTGTAACCTGCATTGTGCTGAGTCAGACACATATCATACTTTGCTTTTATGTCCCACTCCTAGTAGCCCATATGGCTAAGGCTCTTCGCTCTACAAAATATGAGCTCAAATCACAATACATATGGGTCCCTTCAATGGGTAACCTCAAAATCCCGTGAACATCCTCCAAGGTCATTGCCATTTCCATGGTCTCCTATCCCATCCACCACCGAAAGGTGTTGGATCTAGTCTCCCATGTGGCTAAGAAAATATGTAATAGATCCAAATCCAATGGTATCATGGGCATCTGCATGATGCCCCCAAAACCCCAACCCTATAATTGGGTCACCTTTTAATGGATCAGTCTAACAATCAATTCATTAAGCCAAGATACATCCACACTCCTTCATAAGAGGATCTTGCACACTATCTACACGCACATAATGATGAAAAAAAGCATTAGAAGTATGAATAATCAATTTGTAGTAAAACATTCAAAATTTACAACTTACACCTCAAAAAATCCCTACGCCATCGACCTTCTGGCTAACACCATCAGCCCCTGGAAAAAATATCTATCATTTCTTATGCCATTGGCCCTATGGAAAATTCCATCTACCCCTGACAACATTTTACCCCCATCCCAACACCATCAGAACTCTTGTTGCAAAGGGGTTGATGACGTTTGGCCAAAATGCAGCCATAACTTTCTAAGTTTGGTTCACAAAAATCAATAAAATGACACAATAAAGTTCAAATTCCTCTCAAACCCACTTTAATTTTTTCCTAACCTACTTTAAGTTTTGACAATAATGATGTGCTAATAACTCTAAAAAATTAAAAAGATCAAATAGGATCTAATCAGGTTGTTGAAGGGCTGTTGGGAAGTTTATTGTTCACAACTTTCAGTTCAACTCTGCGAATTCTCAGAATGGTTGGTGCCCCTTGTTGTGTGGAACCTATCTTTGATCCCCAATGGAAGAAACAAATTAAGCTATGGGAGACCATAAATACGGAGGGATTCACAAATTTCATCTAATACATAAAAGGGCATGATCGGTATATATCTTTACAATTCGTGGTGAATTGGAAAAACCATAATGTCTCTTTGGTGATAAGGACTTTCAAATCACTGAGGAATTCATCTCATTTATCACCGGTCTAAGCATGGAGGGGAAAAAATTATTTAGAAACAAACTTGATAAGGAAGCATAAGAAAAGCTATTTTTGGATGATGGATAAATGCTCGACATAAAAAAGGAGGGTATTCTGGTTTCTTCTATCCCGAAGCCTTATGATGAGGTGACTCATGTGATGGTACACTATGTCACTTTAGAAGGAAAATTCTCCATCGTTCCACAGTATCACCTTGTCCTGCTTAACCACTTCAGGCACAAGGTGAAGGTAAGTCTCTCCTACTACATTTTGAAGTCAATAGAAAAATCTATTCTTGAAGTTTAGGGCCACAAGAGGACTATACCTCTCCATCATGGTCTCATTTATCTCATTAATCAGTACTTGTCTAGTGTTGTTTCCAATGACCCCTGCCCTTCTATGGTTTCTCCCCTCCCCAAAAAAACCTGTAGTCGATATAAAAATCCCATGTTCAGGGACTCTGTCTCAGAGCCACCCCCCAAAAAAGTTCTCCACAACAACAAGAAAGGAAAGGAATTTTTGGGCTCTGGCAAGAAGGGTGAATAATTTTTGGTGGATGATACCCCCCCTCTGTTTTCCATGTCATGGATGTTGGCACTAGTTTGGAATATAAATTTAACATGTAAGCTAATGTTGTTAAAACCCTTGAGAAAAATGTAGACTCCCTCTTAAGTCTACTGTCAAGGATCAAGCTTTGGACCCCAACACATGCCTCAAAGAAGAAATTACTACTTTGGAAATTCAGTTTAAAGCTCTCAAGGAAAAACACAACAATTACTTGGCTATGCACAATGCTATCCTGGATCTTATGCAAGTCCATATCCACCAAATTTTTGACTCCAACGATACTCCGGACATAACTTGGAAGAATGGAAAGATTACAAGAAAGTTCAAAGCTATAAAATGGGACCCTACCATCGCTATTTCCCAAAAAATCTACTAGGATTTTAGGATGGTTGTTAAATTTTTTAGCAAGTATGTTGGTTAGTGTTGTTGACTCCTTATTCTTGGTGCAGTTGTTTTTGTGCTGTTTTCTAGATATAGTTTTGCTGTCGATGTGTTGTTACTGGGCTCTTTGTAGGTAGCTAGCCCCTGCCTTTGATTTTTCCTCTTTTGGTTGGGGTGTGGACCCCACAGATAAAAAAGCACACTGTTTTACTTTTCTTATCTTGGTTATTGATTCTTTTGTTATAAACTTGGATAAGGTCCCTCTAAAACCTTTTACCAATAATAAAAAACAGGACCTAATCTACCTAACAAAATTAAATGCAATCGACTTACCTATGGTTTTTCCCTACCACTTGCACTACCTCATTATCCTCTGTTGCCATTTCGTACTCATTCCATGTTGTTGAAACCAAAATTTGGAATTCTAGAGCTTAATTCTCTCAATTCCAAACATATCAATAAGCAAATAAAAAACCAAAATCACCATATAAAACTACACTTTTTAATTCAAATTCGGTCGAGATAAACCTAATTCTTCCAACGAATGTCTTTTTTGCTCCCAAACTCCAAAAAATACATAATTTATTATGTCTTAATCGTATTCTCATGTCATTCATTTTGACCTATTACACACATAATTTCGATGATCTTCAACTTTTACATATTTTTAACACCATATCACCATACGACATCTCGACACTATGACATGACATTTGTCCCATGGGTCCCTAGCTCAGTGATTAATGTCTTATTTTATTGACGATCCTCTAGTGTTTCCTTTTAGAATTACTTCTCTAGGGTTATTGCAGTGTTGATTGCATCTGCACATGGCAGGAAAACTGAAAAATATCAGGTACACATTGGTGGGTATATCTCATTTTAGCCAGTCCTTTATGTTCTTACTTTAAATATCTACTTTCAATTTGGTGTTATGGAATATTTCTTCCCATTGAACACCCCATGTTTTGCTATTGCGACATGTGATGATCAATTGTTGGGGCATATGTATACACCTAATTTTTCACTTTTCATATTTTATACATATTACTAATAATTTCCTTTGTGCAGATGAGGGTCATTGATGCATCTTTTTCTTGAGAGGTTGCCTTAAGGGGCCTATTGGGAATATGAAATGATTATTCATGTAATTATTATGGGTTAGAGACAGTACACAAAGAGAGTATTAATATATGGTCCCAACCTTAGTTGTCTTTGAAATAGTTATCTTTGACCCTGTTATGTTTGTGGAGCCTATTTTCATGTTAGAGTGTGGTACACCTTCTATGTGTTACACTCGGGTATTTTTTACGGCGGTCTCGCTCACCGGTGAGCGGGTTAGGGGAGTTCGGGGAGGTGAAGCCCCCTGATCAATGGGATCTCGGGGGCGAAGGCCCCGAAGCAAATTTTCATGGGTGGTTTACTAACCCATGGGTAATGGGTAACCATTATGGGCTGTTTTTGGGCCCATGGTTTTTCGGTACCCATTGTTTTGATACCCATGGTTTTTCCTGTGGTTTTGATACCCACATTTTTTGTCCCATGGTTTTGATACCCATGGTTTTGTATCAAACTGCTTAAGCAATTGTCTATTTATATGGTCTTATGTATATGATACATAGACAAGCAAAAGTATTGCAGATGTGTTTTGAATTCGGGTGTGAATTTTGTAGAGTTTGTTGAGCATAGCTCCAAATGGATTTGGGTATTGTATTGAGAGAGTGGAGGCTTGTAATAAAATCTGAGCAAGTGATTCTTGGTGTACGTAGCCCAAATTGGGTGAACCACGTTAAATCTTGTCTCTCTGTGTTGTGTTATTTATTCTGCACTTTTATTTGAGATGTATAATATTTTCTGCATATTAGTTTCTACTGTTGCGATTCTGTAAGGGATTATTCCGCATATTTTATCTCTTATTTCCTAACAATTGGTATCAGAGCTTGGCTTGGTTTGCTGAAGTGTTGATCGTAGGGAATTTTTTATCTTGAGTGGGAGCTATGGTAGATGATGGAAGATCTAGGGTTGATAAATTCAACGGGCAGAATTTCAGTCTTTGGAAGATGCAGATGGAAGATTACCTTTATCAGAAGGATCTTTATACTCTGCTATCTAAGAAGGTGAAAAAACCCTCGAGTATGAAAGACGCGGAATGGGATTTGTTAGATCGGAAGGCACTTGGAACGATCTGGCTGTGTCTTGCATCTTCGGTATTATTTAATGTTTCAAAGGAAAAGACTATAAAAGAACTGATGGATGCATTAGGGAAGTTGTATGAAAAACCCTCTGCCTCTAATAAGATATTTTTAATGAAAAATTTGTTTAATATGAAGATGTATGAGAATAGTTTAGTAGCAGATCATTTAAATGATTTCAATAGGGTTGTGAATATGCTAGCTTTGGTTACAATAGAATTTGATGAAGAAGTTAGGGCTTTATTAATTTTGTGCTCTTTACCTGAAAGTTGGAATAGCCTAGTAATGGTGGTAAGCAACTCGGTTCCAGCTAACTTGAAGTTGAAGTTTGAGGATGTTATAGGGGTGATTCTAAGTGAGGAAATGCGAAGAAAAAGATCTGGGGAATCTTCTACTTCAGGGAATGCTTTGACAGTGGAAACTAGAGGGAGACAGAAGAATAGAGGAAACTGTGGAAAATCGAAAGATCAGGCAAGGTCAAAATCCAAGAGCAAGATTGTATGTTGGAACCGTGGAAAGTCTGGGCATGCAAAGAAGGACTATTGGGAGCTTCTGGACAAGAAGAAACAACAGGAAGAAAACAAGGAGGCAAATGTGGCATCGGGTAATGTATGTCAGGATGCTTTGATTATTTCTTTACATAATATTACTGAATCTTGGGTGTAGATTCAGGGGCTTCTTTTCATGCTACTCCACATAGGCATTATTTTGTTGATTATGTTCAAGGGGATTTTGGGCATGTTTTTCTTGGTGATGATGAGCCTTGCAGTATAGTTGGAAAAGGTTCTGTTCAGGTTAAGATGCAGAATGGCAATACATGGCTATTGAAGGATGTCAGACATGTGCCTACATTAAGGAGAAATTTGATATTGGCAGGGCAATTGGGAAGTGATGGTTGTACTATGATATTTACAACTAACTCTTGGAAGGTTACCAAGGGTGCTCTTGTGGTGGCAAGAGGTAAGAAGGTTGGAACCTTGTATTTATCCACTGATAGTACTAATGATTGTAATCTTGTGGCTTCAGATGCAGATACAACATTATGGCACTATAGGCTCGGTCATATGAGCCATAAGGGCATGGACATCATAAAGAAGAATTTTCCTGGATATATAGAAACATGTTTGGAGTTCTGTGAGGACTGCATATATGGGAAACAAAAGCAAGTAAGGTTTCTCAAGGTTGGACCTACAAAGAAAGAGAGTAAATTAAAGCTAGTGCATTCTGATGTGTGGGGGCTAACTCAGGTATCATCTCTTGGGGGTTCAAGTTATTATGTTACTTTTATTGATGATGCAACAAGGAAATTTTGGGTTTATTGTATTAGAAACAAATCTGATGTATTTGACACTTTTGTTAAATGGAAAGCCTTGGTAGAGAATGAAACAGGTCTTAAGCTAAAATGTCTCAGGTCAGATAATGGAGGGGGGTATTGCAGCAATGAATTTAATGATTACTGTTCTAAGAATGGAATCCGCAGGAAAAAGACAGTTCTAGGAAATCCGTAGCAGAATGGGGTATCAGAAAGGATGAACAGAAAAATAATGGAACGTGCTAGGAGCATGAGGTTACATGTAGGACTACCTCTTTCTTTTTGGGCAGAAGCATTGAGCATAGCTGTGTACTTGATAAATAGAGGACCCTCAAGTGCCTTGGATGGAGGCATACCTGAGGAGGCTTGGTATGGTAAGAAAGTTGATTATTCATTTCTTAGAGTCTTTGGATGTGAGGTGTTTGTTCATATAGATAAGGATGATAGGACCAAGCTAGAGGCTAAATCAGAAAAATGTACTTTCATTGGTTATGGTGGTGATGACTTTGTATTTAAATGTTGGAGTATTAAGGACAAGAAAATCATTTGGTCTAGGGATGTGGTATTTAATGATAAAGTCACGTATAAGCAGCAGTTGTAGGAAAATAAGGAAGAATCCAAGAAAGAATATGTAGTGGTAGAGGATCTTCTAGATGGGACAGTGACCCATGAATCAGTTTAGGAACTGACTCAACAGGAACCCCAAACTCCTATAGTGAGGAGGTCTTCTAGGGTAAGAATATAACATGGACATTTTTCTCCTTCTCTTTATTATTTATTACTCACGGATAGTGGAGAACCAGAGAGATTTGATGAAGCAATGCAGGTAGATGCCAGTAAGAAGTGGGAGCAAGCCATGGATGAGGAGCATAAGTCTCTCATGGAGAACCAGACTTGGGATTTGGTGAAGCTACCGGAAGGAAAAATAGCATTGAAGAACAAGTGGGTGTACATATTTAAAGATGAAGGAGGAAAGAAAAGATATAAGGCCTGGTTGGTGTTTAAGGGGTTTACACAGAAACAAGGTATAGATTTTGATGAGATCTTTTCTCCTGTAGTAAAAAATGACTTCTATTAGAACTGTTCTTGGAATAGTGGTAGCAAAAGACTTGCACTTAGAACAGTTAAATGTAAAGACTACATTTCTCCATGGTGATTTGGAGGAGGAACTATATATGCAGCAACTAGAGAGATATGAGGTCAAAGGTAAAGAGGAGATGGTGTGTAAACTGAAGAAGAGCTTGTATGGCTTAAAACAAGCTCCACGTCAATGGTATAAGAAGTTTTATAGCTTCATGATGGAGCAAGGTTATATTAGATGTCATTCTAACCATTGCGTGTATACAAAGAAATTTGAGGATGGAAGTTATATTATCCTGTGTTTGTATGTTGATGACATGTTGGTTGCAGGTAAAAACATGCAGGAAATAAAAGTACTCAAGAAACAACTAAGTGAATCCTTTGATACGAAGGATTTGGGGGTAGCCAGACAAATCCTTGGTATGAGGATAACTTGGGATAGGAAGGAACAGAAGCTGACTTTATCTCAGGAAGAGTACATTAAGAAGGTATTGGATAGGTTTAACATGCAGGATGCTAAACCGGTTGGGACTCCTTTAGCAGACCATTTTAAGTTATCAAAGGAGTAGTGTCCCAAGACAGGGTAGGAAATAAACCAGATGTCCAAGGTACTTTACTCATCAGCAGTTGGTAGTTTGATGTATGCTATGGTGTGCACTAGGCCTGATATTGCCCATGCAGTGGGAGCTGCGAGTAGATTTATGAGTGATCCAGGTAAAGAGCATTGGCAAGCAGTAAAGTGGATCCTTTGGTATTTCAGAGGGACCATGGGGATAGTTTTGTGCTACAGTGGGTCAGACACCACTTTACATGGTTATGTAGATTCAGACATGGCTGGAGATGTAGACAGTAAGAGGAGCACGACATGTTATATTTACACTGTAGCTGGGACAACAGTGAGCTGGATTTCACGACTACAGAAGCTAGTGGCTTTTTTAACCACAGACACTGAGTATGTTGCTGCCACAAAGGAAAGCAAAGAGATGATTTGGTTACAAAAATTACTTGAGGAGTTGGAGCATAATCAGGAGGAATGTAAGCTGTTTAGTGATAGTCAAAGTGCTATACACCTAGCTAAGAACTCTGCTTTCCACTCCAGGACGAAGCATATACAGTTGATATATCACTTCATCAGGACAATTTTGGAGGAAGATAAGTTGAAGTTGGAGAAGATTCATACCAGTCAGAATCCTGCAGACATGATGACCAAGGTGGTCACAAGGGATAAACTAAAGTTATTTTCAGCTTTGGTTGGCCTTCGTGGATGACAGTGAAGGGTTGAGAAGCTTGCTCAGTGGAAATCGGTCTCCAAGTGGGAGATTGTTATGTTTATGGAGCCTATTTTCATGTTAGAGTGTGGTAGACCTTCTATGTGTTACACTCGGGTATTTTTTACAGCGGTCCCGCTTGCCGGTGAGCGGGTCAGGGGGGTTCAGGGGGGTGAAGCCCCTCGATCGATGGGGGTTTAGGGGCGAAGGCCCCGAAGCAAATTTTCATGGGTAGTTTATTAACCCATGGGTAATGGGTAACCGTTATGGGTTGTTTTTGGGCCCATGGTTTTTCGGTACCCATTGTTTTGATACCCATGGTTTTGCCCATGGTTTTGATACCCACAGTTTTTTACCCATGGTTTTGATACCCATGGTTTTGTATCAAATTGCTTAAGCAATTGTCTATTTATATGGTCTTATGCATATGATACATAGACAAGCAAAAGTATTGCAGATGTGTTTTTAATTCAGGTGTGAATTCTGTAGAGTTTGTTGAGCATAGCTCTAAACGGATCTGGGTATTGTATTGAGAGAGTGGAGGCTTGTAATAAAATCTGAGCAAGTGATTCTTGGTGGACGTAGCCCAAATTGGGTGAACCACGTTAAATATTGTCTCTGTGTGTGTGTTATTTATTCTGCACTTTTATTTGAGATCTATAATATTATCTGCATATTAGTTTCTACTGTTGCGATTCTGTAAGGGATTATTCCGCATATTTTATCTCTTATTTCCTAACAGACCCTTTATGTCTCATACACATTGCACTCCCAAAACCTAGCTTACATCTCACTACTTGGCAGCCTTTTCCATCCATTTTCTTGATCCATGACACCTATTTTCACTTTGCATGACATATTATCATCCTTTTCCAATGCCATATTCCTTGGGTGATGGTGTCAGTGTTAGGTTTTTACCTAGCAGATGCCATCGCCCACAGATGATGACATCATATATATATGCTTACCACACTTTTACATTCATGAAGGAAGCCTGAATCTTAGGAACTACCACCTGCTCTACTCTTTTCCACCAAATTCCCATCAGATCGCTCTTCTCTTGGTTCATCTTGCACATGGATGTGGATTGGATTAGAAAATCTTCATATCGATTGGTTATATTGCCTACACTATTGGGTCATCTAAAGTGATTCTAGTACAAGAACGATTTTTTCCTACTCCACCTAATAGATGATTTTCTCTCATTGTGCAACTTCTATGGTGAGGTAGATACATCAATGACTACCCCATAGGTAAGTTCTCTAACTCTCTTTGTCATTGTTGCATTGATCAATATAGCTCATTTCCCTTCCCCATTATTATATGTTATCTTAGTATTACATGCACATTGATATTAGTAAGGATAGTGATATTATTTGATTAATTCCTTAGCTTTCATATATTTTCAATTCATTCATATTGTGCATAATTTATCTTATCCATTATTGATGTATACCTCTTCTCAACTATATACCAATATCCCTAGTAGGTTACTCTCCTCTATCTTGACTACAGACCTCAAAAACCCTAGGTTGACCTGAGTATAGAGAATACTGACCCTCTGGATATGTGACCCTAGCACTTGTATCCGTATCTTGTTTAACCTATATCCACTATATGCCAGTATCACGTGCATCTCTTATTTGTTTCCTCATTACCCTTGTAGAATGGAATACTTAAGAGTGCAAGCCATTGAGACACATTTTTGGGCCCACCATACAACTCCCATGGTTATCTAACACCTGAATGAGTGGTAATTTGAGGATCAAGGCTACTACTTGCAGGTATTAAAAAGACATTTCTCCCGAAATTTTAGTAATGCTGAGTATTAATTTTCTAAAATATTAGTTTTTTACGTTCTTTTTTAACATAATTGTTTAATTTCACAAATTTACATCCACCTCCTGCAGCGCAAGCCTTCCTTGAGCTATTCAAACTATCTCAAGATATGAATTAGAAGAAGTGCAATCAACAATCCCCATCTCCTCCTCAAGGTATGTTTCCAATTACCTTTTACATTTTAATATATTGTGGTTTGATTTATTTATTGAAATGAAGCTACTAATTAATTTTATGGTTAATCAGGAGTTGGTCATGATGACACCTCACTTCACTTTCTCTCTTGTTTAACAAATAGAAAACATAATGAACCAATACAACAATGCCCTAACTTTCCTACTCATTTAAGTAATGTTTCTTGAAATAATAATTATTTAACTTTCAATCATTCTATTCTTTATATGTTCCTCATTTCTAATTTAATGTCCTATTACAGTTCCTCAACCATCTCATATTTTTAGACCACTGAAGAATCACCCCTACCACCGCCACCCCACAATGTTTACAAAAGGGGTAAACTTGTTTTATTTCCATACGCTAGTAGGGGAATTGTCCATTTTTCTACCTCTGAGTTCCCCAATTCATCTTTCAGTGGTATAGAAAGCATGGGTGGACTTTCAAATTTGAATTAAATTGATATGGATGATGAATATCTTGGGATTGAAAGCAGGGTGCATACCCTTGGAAATTTTAATCCTTAAGGTACGATTCAAGGTTTAATGTAAACTTCCCTAGAAATAGAACAAACATCCAATACACCATCTCCGAGGGAAATGCCATGAAATTATGATGAGATCACAAAATTTTCATTAGGAATTCTTTTGGTTGATAATTGTTCAACCAATGTTAAATAAATTATTTTGAAAGATATTGAAACATTAAAATTTTGGGATTTTAGGGAAAAAACATTGATTAAAGAAATTAATGTCCATTTTCACAACCACTCCTAAAGGAATTCTTTATATTATTTTGTTCAAAATGAATTGACAAAGATCAATTGATATATTAATGAATCAAGTTGTATTTGGTTCCGTTTTTGTTTTTAATTCTTATAATGATAATGTGTTAGATATAATATTAAATAGAATATAGAAAATTTAAATGTAGAAGCCGAGACCTACTACGATAAATGGTCTAAAGACAAGAGCCTTGTTGTGATCATGAACATAGAGAAAGACAAGGCTTTGGTAAGTTATAATAATATTTAGAAAGTTAATTTATGATGGTTATTTTTTTATCTAATTTTTTATTTTCTTAATGCAGTCCAAGTTTCAAAATATGAAGAATGAAGTGGCGGTGCTTGATGTGCACTTGAAAAATATGAATAAAAGTTTGAATGCAACAATTTGATTGATTTTTTTGTTTGTTAAAAAAGCATAATAATGCTTTACTAAGGATTATTAAGGAGCATGGAATGGATCTTGAAATTTTATTGAAGAATAAAATTGAATCAAATCCTAGTTTAGCTTCAGCAGGGGATGCAAAAAATGCAAAACGTGAAATACTTTCCAATATAAATGTTTTTGCGAAGGATCTAGTTTAGTCGGGAATATTAAATGAGGGGTCTAGTCAAGGAGAGGTAGTAGCTTCTATAAGAGAGAAATAAATAAAAGCTATTATTTTTTTTTGAGAAAATGATTTCTTTTGTATCTTGGAAAAATTGTTAGGGAAAGTTTTATTTATAAAAAATGAACGTGGATTTACTTGAATTTTGTTATGTTGTTCTTGTAATTTTTATGTATCTGATTGTATAAATAAATTGGCAGTTTCTATGAATATTATGTGTTGTATTATTTCCATGCTTAAGATTTATGGAAAAACTATTATTGTGATCATTATGATTTAATTTTGTATGTAGGGGCATTTTTTTGGGTCCACAAATGTTTGCTATGATGGCTTAATATTTAAATGCACCTCAAAATAGTCATACAACAACAATCAAAACTTAAATACTTGTTCAAATGGAAAGATAAAGGAACTGAAGGAATGTAAGTTTTATTTCATAAGATCTTATTATGTAAGGAATATTAATAGTTGATGCAAAGTATGAGGGAATATCTTTAAAGAAAGGAACACAACCACAAAATCTTCACAATTATTGAAATAAAATGTTGTCTTCATTTGTGAGGATAAAATGAAATCTGAGTGTTTGTTTCCATTTTGCAATATTTATAAACACATGTTTCCTTGACAAGCTATCTTTATATATGAAAGACAATGGAAAATATTAAATAAATCATATATTTGTAAATTAAAAATGATAAACAATGATACAAAAATTGTCTTTCAATAAAGAACCCAACTACATAACAATGTGATATGAACGTTTAGTTCTAGAAATACTATGTTCATAAATCTTTAGCTAAAATCAGGTAGCCAAAACAATCCTTGACTAACTCATTCTTCATAACTAACACTCATATCTAACGTCTCATATGAATATTCAATATCAATGTTTATATATTCTCTACTAGTGGATCTATTACATAGCCCTCTCCTATATGTAAGAGAACTCCATATTGCTAGTGATCTTTCATAAGGAAATGTGTCCACGACATATCGTGTAACATCTAGAAGATCTCAAACAAGTATATAGATTTTTATCAAATCCTATTTTTAAAGTTTTGACTTTAAAAATGTAATGCACTAAATACCCTTTCATCTTCCATTTATCCATAATATCAGTTTGAACAGTAATTTGAGAGTAAAAAATATTCACTAATGTTTTCCTATCTCATTTACAAGGATACAAAAATTAGGTTTCACTCTTTCAGAACATACAAGTGTGTCCCTCTTTGTCTCATATATTCACAAGTTTGAAAAAATGTTAAATTGTTTTCACTTTATATTGTAGAATTTCCAATCGTTGATTTATACACTATCCACTAATGTTTTTCTAGAATCAACTTTTTCTTTATCGTGTAATAACACTTTTTTCGGCTGGTTCAATTAGACACTCATATTGATCAATCATTGTGAGTGTGAAATGAGGTGACTAAGATGTCAATAATTCCTTTTGCATAAGACCTTTAATTTCAACTCTGTTGACCTCTACAGATTTACTGAAATGCTTAATGAGATTTTCCATAAATTTGTGAAATAATTTACTTATGTATTCTTTACTTGTATCAAAATTCTAAAATTTAGGATTCACCGCTACCATGGCCTTAAGGAGGTCATCCATTTTTAATCATTCTCTGATCTCACAAGATAAACTTTCTGAAATCTTTCTTAATTTTATCTATGTTTCGTATATAACATTGTTATATGAATTACACGTTACAAGTACTTCTTCAAGTTATGCTACTGTGATATCAATACTTTTTTCGAAAGTGTGCATTGAAATCTCCTTCCCATTAATGACAATACAAATATGATCCTTCATGTTTAATTTCAAATAGATTTTTGGATCCTTTATATCTATTAAGGTTTTCCAACTACTGAAAAATAGGTCCCTTAAAACTTTCTTGAGAGTTGTATAACATATCTAGAGATTGACATACCTGTTTTCTCAACCTTATGAAGTCAACAATATATATGGATCTTTCTTGAGCATGTTTCATTAACAATTGATTTCCTTCAACATAGAGAGAATACCACATAGTATCAATAATGTTTCCAAATATTTTAAACATTATAAAAAATATTTTTCTTTGTCAACATCCCTACGGTATTTAAACATGAAACATGTTAATGATGTATATTATTTAAATAATTTGCATGTAGGCTCATACATGGAAATCCATCTTGTATCAACATATTTTAGGATATTTTTACCATCAAGTCACTCCAATTGAATTTTTTTGAAACTCTAAAAATATTTTTGGACTACTTTCCATATAAGTGTGTAAGTCATGGATAAGCTCTTCCACTTTTGTGAACATTTTCAAATGTTCTAACAATTTTGTATGCAACATTCACCCTATGAGCCATGCAATGAATTAGAATCATATATGGGGAAATTTTTGTTTGTAGGTGAACACAAAGGCCACTTCTATGACCCTGCATTACTGATGCACCATTAGTACCAAAAACACACCAAATTATTAGTGATTGCATAGTCATTCTTCCCAACTATATCTGTTAAATTAGAAATAACCAATTTATAAACGTTTTTAGCATTACAGTTTTCAACCATTTTATGACAAACTAACAATTGAATTTTCCTTGAATGGTTCTTAAAAGTATAAACATGCATGCAAGCCAACGATGTGTTGTCAATTGTTATGACCTCATCAATGGAAAATGAGATAAACTTTGTATTTTTTACTTTTTCTTTCAGATCTTCATTTTCAATTATTGCTAGACATTTTTCCATTTTCCAAGTACTATTCTCTAGCCAATGTGATTGTGGAATGTTAAGAAACCCATTATGTTGAAACAAAACCTTATAATTTGAAAAATCTGAAATTGGTCTATCATTTTTAAGAATGTGGAATATAGTAGAGAACTGTGTATTTTTGGCTTGTAGATTGACATTCATAACTTTTCTAAATTGTGCATTAATTGTTCCCCCTTTCTCAGCAAGATGTTGTAGACATTTATGCTCATTTTCATACTTGCCCTTCTACATGTCTTACATGCAAACATTATTTTACGTTTTCCATTTATGTGTCTTTACTTATTTTCAATCAATTTTCTTGACTATCACATATATTTTTCCACAATGTTTCTCAATTGTGTCCAAATTTAGTTGCATTATGTGGTATTTTTTTAGTTTCCAACTACATATTGTACATCTACATTAAATTGTTGGAGTATCACTACCATTTTATGGCTCTATAGGTTTAATGAATGGATATTATTGCTTCCTAGTCTACCTTAAAAGACCTACCAATTGTCCAACTAGTTCTCTTCCTTCGCTCAATTTTTTGTTTAGAATTTTCAATTAGAGTTTGTGTTTCATGAGAATTGGGAATATCTTGTACTAGTTGCATCTCATCATCAGGAATGTCTTCCATTCAAGGACATTTCATAGTCAAGATTATCTTCTGGCATGTCATCATCAATGG